>VDFB02270651.1:196352672-196696311 GCA_007258455.2 Sequoia sempervirens
CCATGTGGGTCGTTTTGTGCATTCCAACAGACCCTACATTTTATTTGCAGGCGACATACATGTGGTTTTAGAAGAGACAAAGATCAAATTTTTGGAGCATCTTCTACTCAAATTTTTCACAAGCAATGATTTTTTAGCATCTTTTATGAGGTATAATGGAGAGCAACAGTCGTTGGAAGAAAAAATGCAAGAGAAATCTTACAAAAGAACAAATTGAAGAATATAGACAAAGAGATAGAGAGGTCATAGGAAGAGACAAGGTATGTTAAATATTGGTGAACCTAACCCCTATGGTCTTTCAAGTGAAGGGATGTGAAGATGTTCAAGAAGAAAATATTCAAGGTGAAAATGTTGGGTGAAGATGTTAAACTTATGATATTCAAATTGGGAATGAAAATATTGAAATTATTAATGAAAATGTTCAAGGTGAAAATGTTGGATTTGAAGATGTTGAGACATGATATTGAAATTGGGAATGAAAATATTGAAATTGATAATGAAAATGTTCAAGGTGGAAATGTCATGATTTGAAGATGTTGAACATGATCTTGAGAGTGGGAATGAAATTATTCAAATTGATATTGAAAATGTTCAAGGTGAAAATGTTGGAAATGAAGATTTTGAAGACATAATATTGAAAAGTGTAAATTATGTTTCACCAGATTACATGAGAAATGAAGAACCTTGTGTGAAAGAAAGACATATTCCAAATTCAAGACCTTCAAGAACCCCTAAATGGTTACTTGAATTTGATGAGAACATTATAAACAATTTTGAAGGCAAGAGGTCAACACGAACTATTCGGTTGTGGGATAGAAGACTTTTCAACCAATATTTTAGCGATAAGACATTGATCGAGCAATGCCAACTTTTTGTACAATTGCTAAAGATGCAAAAGATGAGACCTTTGCAAGCCAAATTGAAGATTCGTGTGAACAAGAAGACCAAAAAAAATTCTATTATTGTCAAAAATATTTTTAATGCTCTCAAGTCTATTGGAAAAAATAACAAGGAAAAGGATAAGAGATCTGCTCGAAGAGTCATTACAACCGCCCTAGTAATCCATCAATTGAAAAAGGCTCGCTTTATGAGACAAAATTGTATTGATTTGGACATAAATCGTAAAATTTTTGATAGAGAACTCACAAGAAGAGAAAGAATAGATGATACTCTTCAAAATGATACATGGGCTTTTTTTAGGAGGTTTCCACGTGTTGATAAGAAGCTAACCAATAATGTAAAGCAGGCAATTCAACAATTTTGGCATGATAACTCTAGAGTATCACCCAATGCAAAGAATTTTTTAAAGTTAAGAATCGGCCATCGAGACCATACACCACATCCTAAACATTTCTTGGAATCAAGCCAAACAATGTTGTTCAAAAAAATTATTGAAACACATCCAAATATGGAAATATCATAAAGGACTTTTGAGGGTTTGAAGCCATTTTATTGTGTGCCTCTTAAGATTTTTAATACTTGTTGTTGCAAATACCATGTGGAGTTTTCAATGTACCATGAGCTATTATGCTATATCTATTCTACATTGCATACTAATGAAATGTTGCAGGAGTGTGGTGCAATGCATCTTTCAAAATCATCAAGGGACTTGCTAGATCTATTTTTATGTTCTAGAGATGATGGTTGGTTTTTCTATAGAAATGATTGTTTAAATGCAAAGTGCTCACAATGTGGTGGCTTGTCAAAGTTTGTTCAATGTTTTCATGAGAGTTCTGAACATGAATTTGGAAAGAATCTTGTTGAGAAAAAGAGATATGAGATAGTCAAATATACTTTGCAAAGTGGAGGTGAAGGTTCTAGATATGAGTTGGTTACAAAAGAATGCAGTGTTGCTGATTTGATTTCAGATATTAAGGACAATCTTTTCTACAAGTATGCAAGGCATTGTCATAGGTCTCATGGTTGGATCAACAATTTAGGATGTGTAAGGACTCTTTTCTGATTGGCACTATTATATCAATGGTTGATTTTGCAGAAAACTACACATTGCAACCACAAAACGAGGTACAATCTCAGTATTACAATTCCATTCAAATTGCTATTTTTGTCCACATAACGTTTAGACATGCACCTAATAGTATAGAGGAGGATTGAAAGATAATCAAAGAGTATCATTTTTATATGAGTGATGATAGATCTCACTCGTATGAGTATGTCCAACATTGTTTCGAGAATTTTTTTGAGTTCTTGTAGGAGCATGATATAGGACTGGGCCGACATCTAATTTGGTTAGATAATTGCACAAGTCAATTGAAGAATGCTCATATGTTTTATTGGTTGAGTAGAATACATGTAGAGAGGGTTCTACCTCATACTTGGAGTTTTTTTAAAGCTAGACATGGGAAAGGGGAGCATGATGGAGCAAGTGCATGTGTAAAGAGAGCTCTAGTTAATGATAAATTGAAGATTTCAGGAGCAAAATTCAGTGATGCACGTTCTATTGTTGATTGGTGTAGTTCAGCATTGTCATAGGGAGGGACATTTGATTCAACAGTGCACAGATTCTTTTGGTTCATTGAGGAGGGTACAGTGGGAGGCAGATTGGATTGTCATACAATCAAAGATTCTTCAAAGATTCATTCATTTCGAAGCTCAGATGCAGGCTCATGGACCATTTGCACATGAGAGTTGGCTTATTTTTTTCAGAGTTGTGTTCAGTGCGAGTGGGATCAATGCGAGTCAAGTGAGTGGGTGGATACATGGGTACCATAGTATCTAACTCCTTTATCTCAAACAATATCCATGACAAATGACACAATGGAAAGTTCAGTTGATTACGACTTACTTTCAGATCTACTACAACTAGGACATATTTTTGCAGTTGTTGCACCCCAGGGGAATGAAGAGAGATCAGACTATTGGTTGGCTCGATGTGTGCAGGTAAAGCATAAGCTAACACAATCGATCAAAGATGATGATGGTTTCGTGTATCCTACAGGTTTAGTTGTGGTTGCAGGAACTTGTTTGCGAACATACATGATTAGAAAGAATGGCATACCTGCATTTGAAGACTACGAGAAACACAAAACCATTCTCATGTATTCACACCTTGTTATAGCAAAAAAATTTAAGTTGTTGAAGCATCATGCCAAACCAAAGACAAAATAACTATGGACACTTAGTAATGTTGATCATGAAGCAATATTGGATACTCTTAAGCAAAGAGATGACCCTTCATGCACACATGAATAACATTTTCAAGAATGGAAGGTACAATGTTCATTGTGATTATGTTCATTAGCGTTGTTTATTTAATACTGATATTTTATATACTATTGCAATGCAAGTGTCTTTAATAGTGATATTTTGTATGCACTTTTGTGATATTTTTGGCAAGATTGATCATGAACCTACTGCAACAATAGCTAGCTCTGATCCTTTTGCAGAGGTATGCGACAAATTAGAACAATATAGATTGGTTATCTAAGCATATTTTATAGATTGCATCACCAACTCATCATCATTCAGGTTGTTTAGATTAATATATATTTTTTAGTATAAGCATCTTTTCTATTGTGACGATATAGATTTATCATTTTCCCACTTTTGCAATATTCCTAGCACAATTGATCATGGACCTGCTGCAACAATAGCCAGCTTTGAACCTTTGGAGAGGTATGCGACAGATTACAACAATATAGATTGGTTATTTTAAGCGTCTTTTATAGTTTGCATTACCATCTCATCATATTTTATGTCATTTAGAATAATATAGATTGGTTATTCTAAGAATTTTTTATAGTTTGCATTACCAATTCATCATCATTCAAGTTGTTTAGATTAATATAGATTTGTTAGTCTAAGCATCTTTTCTATTGTGACAATATAGATTTCTCATTTTCCCACTTTTGCGATATTCCTAGCACGATTGATCATGGATCTGCTACAACAATAGCCAACTCTGATCCTTTTGGAGAGGTATGCGACATATTACAACAATATAGATTGGTTATTCTAAGCGTATTTTATAGTTTGCATTACCATCTCATCATATTTTATGTCATTTAGAATCATATAGATTGGTTATTCTAAGCTACCTTGATGGTTTGTACAAGTGCTTTTCAGTCCAAAACGTGAACATACTACTATTTTGGAAGACTGTGCCCTGAATGCCTCCAATAGGAAAATTTTGTAAAATTTGAATTCTCAAATTGGAAACAATGTAAAAAGGTCATAATTGTGTATGGGCATAATCTATACCCAATGATGTTTTTTGAAATATGGGTCAAATGTTTGGCATTGTATAAAGGGTATGTTTAAAATGTAAAGGGGTTTGTATTTTGGAAACTCATAGGTTGAATTAAGCATACATGTGTATGCTTTGTTACTGTTATTGGGACAATTCTGTAATAACATTTTGTACTTAATCGAGCTACAACCGAAGGTTTTTTTCTTAGTTCTTTCCTATCGGCATGCTCGTTTGAACCAGGTTTTTTAATATCTCCTATTTATATATAATAAATTATAGTGGCTTTGTACTTTTGCTCCTCAAATCCAACTTGGGTGCAACTTCATTTTTAGCAACTTTCATGAGGTTTTTAAGGAAATCAATGCTTCCAACCTTGCCACACCCTATAAATTCATCAAACACGTCTATTAGGACCTGCACAAGCTTGATCCAACCTTAAATCTTGTTGCCCCCACGTTTCATTGACATTAGCAAGTTGTAACCACCATTTTTGGTGTAGGAGCACCTACACCACAATATCATTGTGGGTCATTTCAATGAGTAAAGTGTTAATATTTTGAGTTTTTGTCTTTAATGAGATCTAATATGATCAATGGTCATGTATTAGGAGGAGTTTTTAGGTTTTAGGGTCAAAAAAACATGGAGATCCCAACTTGTCCTGATTGTTGCTTTGTAGCCTTTGAAGGAAAAAATAGTAAATTTTTTTAGGGAAAATAAAGAACAGTGTTTTGAACATGTAATGATGCTATTTCAAGCCATTAAGTGAGGTCTTAGTAAAGTTAGAAGTGGAAAAGTGCAACATTTCATTATGAGTCATATTACTATGAAAAATGTTTGTATTTTGGCCTTCAACGGTCATTAAGGTTTCAAAAGTTAGTTAAGATTGGTGGTTAAAGGCATTGGGAGTTGGATTCCAAGGCATAGTAATGTAATTAAGGCCTTCAAGGTCTTGATAAAGGTTTTTTTCAAGGAGTTTCTTTCTCGAATCAATAAAGTTTCAATTGCTTAGTTCAAATTTTACTATTTTTCTTGTGTTTTATGCCTATGCATAGGCCATTCAAGCATTTTTGTATAAAAAATTTATGTAGAAACATTATTACATGTATTGAATTTATTTTGAATTCTTAATAGAGGGTTTCTTTATTCATTTTGTGCCTCAAAACTCATACTTTCTTTAGACGGGTTCCTAAACAAGGGGAATAAGAGTTTTGAAATTTTAATGGCTTGAATCTCATCCCACCTACTGTGTGCCAATGTGACTCAGTGGAATGAGTTGGTAAGGATTAGGAAATGATATTTCAAGAGTGGAAGGTGTGGAGAACTGGGTTTTGAAATAAAATGAAGAGTTAAAGGTCTAAAAATGGTGGTTTTTTTCACTTGAAAATAGGGTTTTTACCCTAGGGTTTGCAAAAATCTCTTAGATACTAGAAGTTTCTTTGTTTTCTAAGCATATTAGGGCCTAAATAAAGGTTTCTAAGGTGGTGGCAGAGTCTGAAAGGTTGTGGAAGTGCTACATCCAATAAACACTCAATTATTACACTAAAAATAAGGGTTTTTTAGTTTGATGGTTATAGGTCCGTACAAATGGAATCCAATTGTAGAATCTTTGTTTTCTTGGAAATCTATTGGCTGCCCCAAGGTTGCAGGGGTCTGTGTGGTGTTTGAAGGTATGTTGCTTTGAATTTTTGGGCTAATTGAGTAGCCTTTTCAAGGGTGAATGTATAGGAAGTCAACTTTGGTACAAAGGAGTCTATGTTTTTTCTCATATATGTTGTGTAACTTGGATATGGGTGTTTGAATCAGTCATGTGTTGGTATGGTGTTTTGGAAAATTGTGAAGTAATTGGACGAAAACTAGTTTCTCACTATTATAAGGGTTTAAGGGGGTTAAAGAGGGAAATGTGTATTTAGTTGCTTGTCAAGTTTTAAGGGAGCTTTGGACTATCCAAAGAGGTTAGAATAATCTTGTTAGATGCCTCAAATAGGCAAGTTGCAAAGATTTTGTGATTGTGCCCTTGTGTTTGTATCAATTTTCACCTAATTTCACTCAGTCCAATGTAGCTCGGAGTGATTCGGCATATTTGGGTGCAAAAGAGGACCATCCCTAGCGTAAACGTACCCATCCAAACGTGTTGGAATAGTCCATTTGGTCATACGAGTTGCTGAATGAAAGTTACACCACTTTGCAACTTTACACTGCTTGCATCTGACAACTTTTCCCTTAGCTGAAAACTTGTCACCACAGGAAAATGCCTCTGAGATAGTGACAACTGAGAGAGGTTATTGTAGATGGTCCAAACACAATTCCATAGCCTCAAATGGATAGTCTGTAAATTTTATGGTTTATGAGAAATAGCCTTTCAAATATTGTTGTCTTTTAGCACTTTGGACTCTTAAAGGAAATCATTGGTCCCATGTAGCTTAGAGTGATTCGGCATATTTGGTTGCAAAATAGGGCCATCCCTAGCATAAAATTACCCATCCGAACGTGTTGGAACAGTTCATTTGGTCATACGAGTTGCTGAATGAAAGTTGCACCACTTTACAACTTTACACTACTTGCATTTGACAACTTTTCGCTCAGCTGAAAACTTGCCACCACGGGAAAATGCCTTCGAGATAGAAAAAACCAAGAGATGTTATTGTAGATGGGACAAACATGATCCCATAGCCTCAAATAGAGAGTCTGTAAATGTCACAGTTTCCAAGAAATATCCCTTCAAAGATTGTTTCCTTTTAGCACTTTGGACTCTTAAGGGAAATCACTGGTCCAATGTAGTTCAGAGTGATTCGGCATATTTGGTTGCAAAAGAGGACCATCCCTAGTGTAAACATACCCATCTGGATGTGTTGGAACAGTCTGTTTGGTCGTACGAGTTGCTCAATGAAAGTTGCACCACTTTGCAACTTTACACTGCTTGCATCTGACAACTTTTCCCTCAGCTGAAAACTTGCCACCATGGGAAAATTCCTCTGAGATAGCAAAAACTGAGAGAGGTTATTGTAGATGGTCCAAACATGATCCCATAGCCTCAAACAGAGAGTCTGTAAACATCATGGTTTATGAGAAATATCCCTTCAAAGATTGTTGCCTTTTAGCACTTTGGACTCTTAAGGGAAATCGTCGGTCCAATGTAGCTCAGAGTGATTCGATGTATTTGGTTGCAAAAGAGGACCATCTCTATCATAAACGTACACATCCGGACATGTTGGAATAGTTCGTTTGGTCATACGAGTTGTTGAATGAAAGTTGGACCACTTTGCAACTTTACACTGCTTGCATATGACAACTTTTCCCTCAGCTAAAAACTTACCACCATGGGAAAACGCCTCTGAGATAGCAAAAACCAAGAGAGTTCATTGTAGATGGGCCAAACAAAATCCCATAGCCTCAAATGGAGAGTCTGAAAATGTCATGGTTTTCGAGAAATAGCCCTTTAGAGATTGTTGCCTTTTAGCACTTTGGACTCTTAAGGGAAATCGTTGGTCCAATGTAGCTCAGAGTGATTCAGCATATTTGGGTGCAAAAGACGCCCATCCCTAGTGTAAACGTACCCATCTGAATGTGTTGGAATAGTTTGTTTGGTCGTACGAGTTGTTGAATGAAAGTTGCACCACTTTGCAACTTTACACTGCTTGCATCTAACAACTTTTCCCTCAGCTGAAAACTTTCCACCATGGAAAAACGCCTCTAAGATAGAAAAAACCAAGAGATGCTATTGTAGAGGGGCCCAACATGATCCCATAGCCTCAAACAAAAAGTTTTTAGGCATCACAGTTTCAAAGAAACAGTCCGTCAAAGATTGCTTCCCTTTTGCACTTTGGACTCTTAAGGAATTTTGTTGATTGAATGTAGTTTGAACTACTTCGGATGATTTGGGTGCAAAAGGGGACCATACCTAACCTAAACATAACCATCCGGACATGATGGAATAGTCAGTTAGGTCATATGAGTTGTACAAAAAGATTTATTTATGTAGTTACAAGTAGTTTTTCACCCTCCAACTGAACTCCAATGCTAATTTTTGTGTGAAAAAAAGCCATGAGACCATAGCTCGTTGCTTTCTTTTTAATGGAAACTAGTGGGCAGCAAAGTTAACTTCTTCATAGATTTAGCATTTGAAATTGCAAGAAAACATCAAAATGGCTAGTGTACTAAATAAATTCTTATGATTTCTAAAGAATGTTGATAACTCTACTCAATTGGCTTCTTTTTTCAAAATCATACAAATTGAACCTTGGCATCAATAGACTCTGTATATCAAGCAACCACAATTCAAATTTCAATGATGAATATTTATCATGCATGTTTTAAATGACATTCAAGTATATGGTGGTTTTGTTGTTTATATGATGTTATGTGATATTCTAATCCTATTTCATGCTTCTATGCTGCATATATATATTTTTTATTTTTACATGTTTTTTTTACAAACGAACCGAACCACCCCCAAATAAAATTTAGTCGAACTGGCGAACCGAACCCCCGAACCCGAACAAGTAACTTAGTTTGTAAGTCAGTTATTGGGAGTTGGTCGATTGTTTTGTGTGGGGGAGAGTCTTAAAAAAGGTTGAGGAAGTCATTTTGGGGATTGATGAATGTAATTTTGTGAAGAATCAATAAGATCATTTTGGGGGCAGCAGGCCTGAGAGCGCTTTAAAGTTGGTTTGAGTGCTTTCTTTTCATTTTTTGTGAGTTCTGTGCCAATTTTTCTCAAGGCGATTAGTGAACCCAGATTTTGCATTTTTGAGTAAATTATGAATTATTGAAGCCCTCCACCTACTATACCTTTCATGTGGCTCAGTGGAGAGGATGTGTACAATGTGATTTGAATGTGTGTAGGTCCATTTAAGAAAGGGGAAATGATTTGTGAGTCTCGGAGTTGCTGTCCTAAGCAAATCATTGCTTAAATTGCATGAAAATGAAGCTTTTAGCCTAGGGTTTGTTAAAATCAATGAGAGTGGGGGAATCTCTTTAATATTTAAGCATATTGGGGTCATAATAGAGGTGTCTGAGTTAGTGGCATGGTTAAGGGAGTTGTATAAGTGGGAATTTCAATAAAACCTATGCATTTGCATGGTGAACAGACGGTTTCATGGGACATCCTGCTAAAGGACCTATACGTGTAGAATAATCTTAGAATTTGTTGTTTTATGACACAACTCAAGATTTTTTGGGGTGTTCTTGTGAAGATCAAGTGTTTAAAGGGAACTCACTTTGTGAAAGAGGGCTAATTCACTAGCCTAGGACAGGGGTATGTTACTGGTTCTCAAATTTGGTCCAAAGGAGTCAAGGGTAGTTTTCACATATGTTTTCACCCCCACTCTGCATCAATCCATAGCTTGTTTGAAAGCACTTGTTTTAGGATTTTAGCCATAATAACAAGCCAGTGAACTATTTGATAAAAAGCTTTGGTACACATGTATGGAAAATGTGGTGGCATAGACAAGGTAGTGAATTGTTTGAAAAAATGCCTCAAAGAAATGTGGTCTCATAAAATTCCATGACAAGCAAATGCAATTGACAATTGCTCCTAGTTATTAGTTATGCAATGTGAAGTAATTGCATAACTGCTTAGGTTGACTTTGTAAAAACTATATTGTAATTGAATTTTTTTCATCTATCAACATCTAGTTGTTAGTTATGCAATGTGAGATAATACTTTGAGTTTGAAATATATGTGCAATGCAATGTAATTAGTGATATGAATATAAAATACATAATACAACCATTCTTTTTTATGCTCTTGTACATTGATATTTAACCATTCACTTGATTAAATTTTCAAAGAGTTGAATCATGCACATGAGGAAGAAATTAAATTTTGATTGTCAACTTCTATATATCAAATTATCCAATAATTTTGAGTGTATCTCCATACACAAAAATGGCATCAACGCCAACTCAAACAAAGTTTTACAAAATGTGACATATGCCATCTCGATGTCTATTCAAAATTTACATGCCAAAATGTCCATCTCATTCTAAACTACTGGTGGATCATCAAAATGGAGCCTCTTTGCAGCACTCGTTGGCTCTGAAGGTAGCTGCACAAGAAAAATTCAAACCACAATTGAGATTAGTTATACTATATGATTTAAAATTGAATAATTAACATCAAAATAAATATAAATTGAATTATAATTGAACTCTAAAATTGTAATCTTGATTACCTAAAATATCTGTCTCTTCAAAGGGTCAGGTGTCCTAGAATATGCCCCTCTCAAAGAATTGACCAAACCAACTTTTTTAATGTCAATCTATATATGTGAACAAAAACATAAAATTGATCCAAGTTAGCATACACTTGTCGATAATAGGAACATGTAAATACCAAACACAAAATAAAATAAATACATACCTCTTTAGGTTGATCTTTTTCTTTATCTTATTTAGTGTTTTAACACCTCCTCCTTGAGGTGTTTCAACACCTACTCCTTCAAGTGCCCCAATACATACTCCTCAGCATTTGGCACTTTGTCAACAACGATAGCTCATAACTCCCTGTACATAAAAATGACAAGTACATATGAAACTACCAATCATATTGATGTATGTATAATCAATATAAGATCTAAAATAATTCAATTGAATTTTAAACACCTTCCCAAACATTGCACTTCCACACCCAGACAGGGCTGCACCTGCTCAACAACGACGATAGCTCATAAATCCTGTACATAAAAATGACAAGGAACTTAATCTATTTCAATGTATGTTAATCAATTTAAGATCTTAAAATTATTAATTCAATCAAATTGAGTTCAATTACCTTCCCCTTATCTAACATTGCACTTCCATAATCTAGACAAGTTTGTACCTCGCTCGCACTAGGTATTTCCTACAAGAGGAAAATAAGATAAACATATAAGTTATTATAATTTCATTTATGACAATTCAAATGGCAAGCATGTATATAATAAAAAAATGTAAACGAGTGAGTGCGAAAATATATACTGTGTGCGTGTCAAGGCCAAATGAAATGGCCCTAAGGGTGCTATCAGTCTCCTGTGCAAGCTCCTCCTCAGACATCAACTGTTAAATAGACCATGTAAATAAATATTAGTACATTATAATATCTCTTATTAATATTCATTTAAAAACAAATGCAAGTTATGAATTTACAACTTAAATCTTACCTGTGTCACTATTCCAATGTCCCCCTCTCTAGCAGAAGAGGACTCTATAGGGTTCGCTCCACTCCCCTGAGTCTAATATATAATGTCCACATTATGGAGGTCATAATTAGAGGTGTCCAAGGGATGCTCGGCGGGCTGTATAAGAGGACTCAAGCATATCTGGCAGCACATGGAGCAAGTATGTGGCACACAAATATGTGGACCTGATGAGGATGATGCAACAACACTTGGACCATCACCAACATCACTAGAATGTGGCTGAGCTACTATAGAAGCATGCAAAACCAAAAGGCCACTCAAAGAGTGAATATCCTGGATAGTTTGTGTGGCCGCATCCTGCATAATATCTAGCTAATATACTAAAAGTGGAGAAGGAACGGAAGGAGGGGGAACATATGGGCGCGGGACTACTCTAACTGCCCCTGGTCTATCCTAGGGCATACCTCCACCAACACCCTAGAAGGGTTTAATGTCAAAGTAATTGACATGATGCCCTAACACAAACTCATCATATAATATTTTAATAAAGTAAAATGGTATATCAC
The DNA here is from genome assembly GCA_007258455.2 of Sequoia sempervirens. Classification (NCBI taxonomy): domain Eukaryota; kingdom Viridiplantae; phylum Streptophyta; class Pinopsida; order Cupressales; family Cupressaceae; genus Sequoia; species Sequoia sempervirens. The sequence continues at coordinate 196,364,567 of VDFB02270651.1, forward strand.
AATTTTTGTTTGGTGGTTTATCAAAAACCATACACCAACGATCCCAAAGGTTATCTACAATGTCCCTATGTGTGTACCATTTTATAGAAATTTTTGGTTTATTAACATTGACTGGAAAACCAGTGCGGGGGTTAACAAATAAAGAGGCTATTTGGGCTTTGGTTATTTCAATATCTTTCACATCATCATAAGACAATCCACATGCATAATATTCCCTCATGTCTTCTCACAACGAATGAAATGCATTATGTTGGTTGGAGAGGGTTTCTATATTTTTAATTATATTCTTCAATGTGTTTGACATCTCGAATAATCTAGGGATTCTCTTATAAACTTCAGAAATGCCCTTTAATTGCTGCAATTTTTCACCAATTAATTCTTCAATTGATGGTTGGGGAGGTGGTGGAACGTTTGGTATTTGTGCATTTTCATTCTTAGCTCTTATTGAAATTAGACAGCATAAATAAAAATATTGTAAAAATTCCCTAGTGTTTAAAAAAAACAAAAAAAACCCTAATTTTTAACAAAAATCTATAAAATTCTCTAAGTTTTAATACAAATACATAAACAACACTATTTTAAAATCAAAATCCATAAAAAAAACATTCATTTTTTAATCAAAATCCATTAAACTCAATTTTTTCATAAAAATTCAATCAAAAACCCTATTTTGAAAAAAAATCCATAAAAAACTAACTGAAATTATAAAAATCTAATTCAAAATTCGATCAAAGCAAAGAAAAATCTAAAATCTAACCTTTTCAAAATGGATATCGGATATATCGGATATCTGATATACAGAGAACCTCCTCACTGTGCGTTGCGGCCTGTTTATGAATGAGAAATGATTTTAACAGGCCTGAATTTTGTATATATATGTTTGCTTCAAATCGGATATCCGATTTGGATCGGATATCCAATTTGAATCGGATATCCAATATGGAGATCTTGGTTTGGGCATTGCTTTGGAGGTGTGTACTGACACCCAAGCCACAAAAAAGTTAACTCAGCATTTCCGCATTTTTGGGTTGATGAAAAACATAATTTTTTCCCCATTGCTACTTTTTGGCCCATCATGATCTTGCACATACCCACACCAAAAAATAGTGATCCGGTGAAGTAGTCAGATCATCTTACCAACCGGATGTTCTATTCTTCACTTTCTCTGCCGGTAGAATGTAGACTTATAAGATTCTTTGCTGGTATGAACACAAATGATACTGTGGACCAAACTGTAGACTCTAGTTGCCATCAATGACAACACAAGTAGCTAAAAATGATTTCTCAAGGCCATATTCCAACAATTTCCCCCTTTGGCATTGATGACAACACTTAGTGAAAAAATTACTAAGTGTCAAAACCAAAAACTGATCAAGGAAAAAATTTCTACTCCCCCTATGGATGTCAGTAATTTTTTCACTCCATTCTCTCCCCCTTTGACATCAATGACAAAGCTCTACAACATCTGATTACATTCCCTTTCTTATTCTCTCCCTTTAGATATTTTACTGTACTTTTTCTTACTTCATTCTTTCCCCAATGCAAAAATTGATCAAAATTTGACAACTGCTACAAAAATTCAAAAAATTATTTTATACTTAGCTTTCATTTTTTAAAGGAATTTCTTCTAGGAATCCACCGCAATCCCAATGGCTATGATCAAGCTATTGTTCTCTGATGTTCTGCTGATTATTTGAACAAGAGACTCAAGAATAGTTATTGATTCTTCCAGCTTTTCTCCAGATTTAAGAATCTCAATCATTTGTTCTAATCTTTCTTCAGTTATATATTTAACTTTCCAAAAAGCATCAATGAGAGTATTCTTATCATTATGAAATTTTGCATGCTCAATCTGCAAATTATGAACCTTCTTCTTAACATCTCCATTCTTATCCAAAAGCATACTGTAATTTTGTCCAGTCTTGACAAGCTCACTTTCAATTTCTTCAAGCTTATCCTTGTACTTCCCTACCACATGAGGCCATCTATGACAATAGTTGAAGACTTTATTTTCTAAATCAATGCACTGTCTTAGCTCATTAATCTAAATTGCATTTTTAAATGAGAAATTATTTCTTCTTCCTTCCTTTCCATGGGAACAGACTCCATAGATATCTTGACACATTCAATCAGTTCTTCTAGGAGAAAATCCTGTAGACTCTCCAACTCAATATTGTTATCAATAATGTGCCTTTCCGGAGTATTTTCAATAAAATCCTGCTCATAGGATTGTCCATTCAACCATATACCAGATATCTTTTGCATACCATCCTCATCCTGAATGATTTGCATTATCTTTGTTTTAAACTTAGCACTTTCTTCATCACTGTCTTCGGCTATTATTATTTCTGGTTCATCTAGTTTTTGTTGATCTCTAGGAATATATTCTTCAGAAACTTCATCTTCTACATCCACAACCACTTGACTTTTCCCTTTTTCTTCAATCTTTGTAGACTTGGGTATCGAAGAAGTGACACCAGTCATATCTCTTCCTCTCTTCTACTTCTCTCCTTTTCCAGAAGATGATCCCACCTCAGTTATTTTTTCCGGAAGAGGGTCAACACCTTCTCCAAACCTCTCTAATACCTTTCTAAAGAAACTTTCATACAATTGTTCACAATTTTCAAATAAATTGTAATGATTGAAGATTTTCTTACAAACAGACATATTCTCTCTCCACACCACATTGTCCTTCATCGGAAAACAGTTTAGAAAGTACATCATAATACATATTGCCAGAGTACCTGTGAACCAAGATTCCAAACCTGCATAAACACAAGAGACAAACACCATATTAGATCAAATTCAAGTTATTATCATGATTCCCCAAGAAATCCATTTGAATTGTAAAGAAAAGGAATGAAATGAAGAACATAAACAAACATAAACCAAAGATGTTAAATCGTATTCAAATACAAAGCAAACTCTTAATCTCTTGGGGGAATTGGTGCCAATTTTATGTGGAAATTGGCCCTTTCCCAACTCCTAATGAAAGCCTTGGTGATTTGATGAAGATGTGATCCACTTTGTTGATGATTGTAGTGTGCTCCAAGATGAAAATCTACATAACCTAGCTAAGATTGGATGAAAATGGATGAAGATTGCTATGGATTTGAGTATAATAACTTTGCTCAAATTGTGGACGTAAAAAATATTAAAGAAAATCCTTCTATAAATAGAATAACAAGATGAAGGAATGAGAAAAATGGATGAGTGTGGGATCATTCAACATCCAATGGGCAAGTGTCACTTGTCAAGATGTGAATGGAGGAAGCTTGAGCACATTTTGGAGAATGCGCAAAGAGGGGAGATTCAAACTCAAAAGTATGTTTGAATAGATGAGGAAAGTGTGAAGTAAAGTACATGGCTCAAGAAAAGGACATGTAAGAGATTTTAAATGCTTTTTGAAGGGACAGTCCTTTTTGGGGGATTTTAAAGTTGAGTGAATATTCCATTCTCATGCCTTTTTGAAACGTAGTATGGCTATCGTGAGTAAATCAATTAAATTGATTTTCATGCCAGCAAGTTTCGTAAAATCTAGGATTTCATGGATTAAGACCAAGATTAACTGTAGATTTGATTAATTTAAAGGAGATTAGCCGATTTAACTACTTGATATTCTAATTTAAATAACCAAATGAGAGGAATAATGATTTTAGAAGTTTAATTAAATAAGATTTGATTATTTAATTAAAGAGGATGGTGTTACTTTTGAAATCAAATAAGATTAATTTTATTTAATTTAAATGAGATGACTTTAGAAATTAATTAAATAAAATGAATTATTTAATTAAAAGAGAACTATGATTAATTAAAATATAGATTTTATTTAATTAAGCTACGTTGGTCTCAAAGAATATACACTGTCTCTGATCAAAATTCAAAAATTCTCTTATTTTTTCAGATGCCCCATTGCTGCCCGAGCGAATGAAGAATTACACCAGTATACTGCCCCCTCAAGATATTGGGCGAAGAGGTTTGATTTAAGGGTCGATCTCTTGACAAAGAGGTTCAAGATTAGTTCAGCTTGTATGTTTGATGCAGAAAAATTCGATGATTTTGATATATTACACACTTGATCCCAATTTTGTACCATGACAGTTACATTATTGATGATATATATGAGATGATTATAATGTTTATATGTAATGGATGATATGATAATGCATGGATGATATGGATGCACATGATATGATATGACGATGCTTTTTATGATTATGCAAATGGATGATAAATGTCTTGTTTATGAGATGCAAAGTCCATCACACTAGGTACCGCACCATCCTAGCTCTTAATACCTTGATGCATCATGCCTATGTGTGTTATAAAACATAAGGTAATTGGCCTTTAAAAATCCCAACTCCTTGGTAAGAAAATCATCATCATCATCATCATCATCTCTAGTAAAGTTGGCTTGTTGGATTCTCTTATCATCATCTTATTTTCTTCTTACTTCCCTTCGCACTAACATGGTACCATGACAGTTAATCATAAATCATCGCTAATGCATCCATCCTGCATCCACAAACCATATGCATATCATATCATATCACATAAAAAAACATTTATCATCTCGCATGCATTGCATTTTTCATCACTGCATAATATAGATTGGTTATTATGCAGTGATGAAATGCAATGCATGTGAGATGATCAATGTTTTTTTATATGATATGATATGATATGCATATGGTTTGTGGATGCAGGATGGATGCATTAGCGATGATTTATGATTAACTATCATGGTACCATGTTAGCATGAAGGGAAGTAAGAAGAAAATAAGATGATGATAAGAGAATCCAACAAGCCAACTTTACTAGAGATGATGGTGATGATGATGATGATGATTTCCTTACCAAGGAGTTGGGATTTTTAAAAGGCCAATTACCTTATGTTTGATAACACACATACGCATGATGCATCAAGGTATTAAGAACCATGATGATGTGGTGCCTAGTACGATGGAATTTGACTCGAAAAATAGATAGGAGTATTCTTGTTCACACCTGACATACAAAAACTTTGCTAGGATGCACCTAACAAAGCAAGTATTCGCCAAGTTATATTACCAAAATGTCCAACAAGCACAACAGAAAAAAGATAATGATTGATGCCCCATTCCTTTCTCTCTATATCATTTTGATTAGACATCATCAAGAGGTCATTGGAGTGAGCGCAATAAGATAAATCAAGAAGAAAATATCAAGTACACAAACAAGTCAATGTTCTTCATATCGCTAGCCAAGGGGATGTCTTTTGTTTAGGATAAGTATCCAAAGTGATATCAAAAATGATGCCCATTGTCAAAATGATATATCCTAGGACATGCATTGTATAGGATGATGATGGGTTGATAAGTTGTTTGATAGGATTTTGATACAAGGTTGACTGACATGTTTGAAAATGATCAGGATTTTGATTTTGCATTTAAAATTTTGAAGTTCGCTTTTGATTTTACGTTTGAAGCTTACTTTTGCTAATTGTTGTACTTGTTTCTATTTGTTTTGCCAAAGGGTGAGGATGACGATGATTTATTGTGAGTGATGTTATATTGCGGGTGAAAGCGAGATGAGACAGATGGATTTTTTCAAATATTTGGATGTTTTTGGAGTTTTGAAATGTTTTGAGGTTGTTTTTGGTATTTTTGAGATTTTGCAAATGTTTTGATTTTCCAATTTTCCAATTTTTTTGTGTTTTTTGAGATTTTATGATTTTTTTTGGATTTTGTGTCTCGAGGGCTGACCAAAGATTAGCCTTGCCTACTTTTAAGCTCAGAGACGATGTAGTTGAGATTCCATGTTTTTGATGTTTTCTATTTTTATGAATGTTTTGGGATTTTGATATGTTTTGGATGTTTTTGGATTTTCGCATGATTTTGATGATTTGGATATGTGATGATATCAGTGCTTTGTTTTGGGATTTTGTTGAAAACCAAGCTAAGCTTGATTGATTAGATTGATGGATTGATGATGATAACATTGTTGAGGATACACAACAATGAAAGGATAGTGTTAAGCAACACAAGGATTAGGAAGGATATCCCAAGATGATGATGGATTGATTGGTGATAACATTGTTGAGGATACACAAAAATGCAAGGATAGTGTTAAGCAACACAAGGATTGGGAAGGATATCCAAAGATGATTTTTTGATCAAATTTGATTGATCAGGATTTTGAAGCTTGATTTTGGAACAAACTTGTTTTGAATGATTTGATGTGATGTTTGAAGTGCAAATTAGATGCAACTAATATTGATTGTTTGGATTGATGTTCGATGAAAGATAAAAATTGATAAGGAACATCTTCTTGTCAAAATATTCCATGGGCTAGTGATTTGGATTTTAGCTCACAAATGCTTGACCAATTTGATTTGCTAATGTTCGGATCACCACATAAGTTGGAGGATATAGATCAATATTTATTCCCGAAGCAATATGTGAATTTCTGCCTCCAGTGTCTAGAAATGTATGGAATACCATGGGTGGATGCTTGGATAGGTGTGTGGATAGATGGATATGGTAAGCATGCAAAGGATTACAAGGATTATCTTGCAATAAGATAAGGTGTTTGAACAGAGTATGCTCATTTGGATAATGCTTCATGGCTCAGATAATGCTAGGTAGGATAGGATCAATGAAAATGACCCACGTCAAGATGTCTACCATAAGCAAGTGTAAAGTGTGCACCAAACTTTCATCAAGGTCAAGATAATTTGGACTATGGATGCAGATGGATGGATTGGATAAATGGTTCATGGATGAATGGATTTATTATGGCTGAGATGGATGGAATGTTGGATTTATTATGGATGGGATGAGATGCTTCCACCTGAACTGGCGCACATAGATGCTCGATTCTACACATGATGCATGTTTTCCAGGTTTTCATCATGGTACTTGTAGAAAGCGCCACCATAGTGGTTTTCATTGGAGAATGATTTTTTACTTCACTATTTTCAATCCTCCTTTTATTTTTTTGTATTTTTTTGTATTTTTGATTTTTGAAAGATTTTAAGATCCTATTGAACCACTTGGTGGTGTCGATGTAGATGTTTTTGTTATAATGTGCCATCGAGATCATACTTGAAAAAGTTCCTTTGACAAGATACGTGCACTTGAATACAACTTTTGAGATTCGTGATCTGCTTTGTTGATGCCAGAGTTAACTCTGTCTCTTTGTGCACATCGTGATAGAGTGCCTTCTGAATCCTTATGATGAAGGGTTGTTGCCAATACATGGTCAATTTGAGAATTGGATATCATGTGTGGAGGCATGGATGGAGTGTGTTTAGGGATAAAAGATGGATTGGTTGACAGTTTGGAACCTTTGACTCTCCAAACATGGGAAGATGAACAATGATGGGTGGATACGAAAGTGTGCATGAAATTAGGACCAACTACTTGATATACTTTGTATGTCGCTTGGGAAGCCTACTTTTTCCTTTGTGGACATCTTTGATGGATACTTTTCCCTTTTTTTATTTTTTCCCATAGTTTCTTTGACTAATGGAGTTTGATAGGGATAATCTTTCTTTGTATTCTTTGGTATCCATGATATGTATTTGTTTTGTCTGATATGCTTCTTAGCTTCTTTTGCTTTGATAACATTCTTTGTGCTTTGATTCAAAACCTTCTTTTGATGTTGGTCCCAATTCATGGATGGGGTGATAGGTGGATGAAGATTCATGACGTGGCTGGTTGTAGTATTGGCATCGGTTTCATCATAAGGACTCTTTGTGCTCCCTATGTTGATGTTTGCTTGAGACATAGTTGCCCCCAGTATGGTGGTAGTATCACCTTCATGCTTTGATTCTTCTTGTTCTAAGAACTCTTTATTAGAATGTAGTCTCTGATAAATGACCACTACAGATGATGCTATTTCCATTTGTTGCTCTACTAACTCCAGAATGTCTTATTTTGTCTGAAATGATTCCAAACTTGCATAAACACAAGAGACAAACACCATATTAGATCAAATTCAAGTTATTATCATGATTCCCCAAGAAATCCATTTGAATTGTAAAGAAAAGGAATGAAATGAAGAACATAAACAAACATAAACCAAAGATGTTAAATCCTATTCAAATACAAAGCAAACTCTTAATCTCTTGGGGGATTTGGTGCCAATTTGATGTGGAAATTGGCCCTTTCCCAACTCCTAATGCAAGCCTTAGTGATTTGATGAAGATGTGATCCACTTTGTTGATGATATTAGTGTGCTCCAAGATGAAAATCTACATAACCTAGCTAAGATTGGATGAAAATGGATGAAGATTGCTATGGATTTGAGTATAATAACTTTGCTCAAATTGTGGATGCAAAATACAAAGAGAAGCCTTCTATAAATAGAAGAACAAGATGAAGGAATGAGCAAAATGGATGAATACGAGATCATTCAACATCCAATGGGCAAGTGCCACTTTTCAAGATGTGAATGGAGGAAGCTTGAGCACATTTTGGAGAATGTGCAAAGAGGGGGGAGATTCAAATTCAAAATATGGCTTGAAGGATGAGGTGAAAGGTGAAGCAAATGCACATGGCTCAAGAAAAGGACATGTAAGAGATTTTAAATGCTTTTTTGGAAGGGACAAGTCCTTTTGGGGGGATATTTCAAATTTGAGGAATATTCCATCTTTGATGCCTTTTTTGAATGAAAATAGATGATTTATAAATCAATTAAATTGATTTTCATGTGCAAGTTGCAAAATCTAGAGGATTTGATGGATTAAGACTAAGATTAATCAGGATTTGATTAATTTAAAGGAGATTAGCTGATTTAACCATTTGATTTAGATTTTTAGATTTAAATAAATCAAAATGAGAGGAATAATGATTTTAGACTTAATTAAATAAGATTTGATTTATTTAATTAAAGAGGATGGTGTTAGCTTTAAATCAAATAAATATTAATTAATTTAATTTATTTAATTTAAATGAGATGAATTTAGAGATTAATTAAATAAAATGAATTATTTAATTAAAAGAGGGACTATAGGATTAATTAAACAAAGTGATTTATTTAATTAAGAGATGAAATGTGATGAATTTAATTAAATAGAGATCATTTAATTAAATTATTAGCAGATAGATGATTCATGATGAACTGGTGTTAGTAAAATCAGGATCAGGTGCATGTACATTTTACGTGTCTATAGTACCAAACCTGAATGGGTAGTCAATATCCTTCATTAATTGAAAATTCTCCATCAGTTGATCCTTCATCAGACTATACAGATCAAAGTCTTCGTTTTCAATTATCATTTTATGGGTGATATATGTAGCACCTGCCGAGGTTGATCCTTGACGGTTTCTGATGTAAATCTTGTATGAGACTCCATAAGCCACATACCTTGTCAAAGGATCTTTAATCGATGAAATTATCAAAGCCCTCTGGTCGCCCTTTATTTTGATGAGGGCTTCGACCTCAACATTGTGAATTGACTTCTTTGGTACATCACCAATATTGCATAGTCTCGTTAAATTTCTAATCACATCCTTGGTAATTTGATATGGTTTATCCAAAGTGAGGATGTCACCGTCCAACTTGTTCAGGAAAAACTAAATCACTTCCGCATTGATGAAATGAGGATAATCATTCCATATATCCAAATATTTGTGTTTTGATCCTTCAAGCCTTCTGAAATAAGTGAGCGACAACAAATTTATTTCATCCCTAATATTTTGGCTTCTATACTCATCTAGGGTTATGGTACCTTTGATTTGCATTTGAAAGATTGACTAGAAAATGATAGAGTACTAGGTTTTATCTTCCTTCTATGTTGAGAAGCCATATGTCCAAATTTATTACAAGCAAAGCAATACCCATTATATCTTTGAGTATTAGGTTGCCTTATTGAATGTCTTCTTCCTTTGTTCTTCTTTTTAGGATTCTTCTATTTAGATCTAGAGCATTCTCCCTTCTCATAGCCAAGACCTCTCTTACCATTTATATCCTTCTAACCTTTGGTTATTTCTTCAAGATTGGTAGAACTTATCCTGAACTTTTCCTTGAATTCATTTACAATAGCAAGCTCATTTCCAAGAATGACTATCTGTCTCTCAATCTCATGTTAATAGTTTTTGGCCTGTTGCAATTCAATATCCAATTGAATAGATCTATTGTTAATTATGTTGCATTATTCAAAATTTTCTCTCAAGGATTGGGCCAGATTCTCCTCATTCTTCTTTCTTTGCTCAATCTCTTTGGTAAACTTCATTTCCACAGATTCCATCTCAAGTATTAGAGCTGCATTTTCCTTGGCTAGCTTTTCACATTATTTTGTTATCTCTTTTAAGGTTTGATTCAGATGGACATCATCCGAACCTTTCTTTTCCTTTTGCTTCAACTAATCACATAGCTCCTTCCTCTTTTACCTTGAGTCATTTATCTTGTCCTTCAAATATTGAATGAATTTTTCGGCGTTTGCAAGATTTTCCTTAAGTTCCATGACCTTTGCCTTAGATTGATCGAGATCATCAAGTTCCACCACTAGCTATTGTTGAAGACCACCAACATCCATTGTAGTTCAAGATTCACCTCAAGATGCTAATCTTTAGAAGATGAAACTGCTTTGATACCAATTGTTGGAAACTAGGAACACTGAGAGGGGGGGTGAATCAGTGTTCAATAATTTTGATTTGAAAACAAATCTAAAACCATCAACAAAAATAATTGAACTTTATATAACATTAGCAACACATAATAGATGAAAACATGTAGTCACATTAAATAACACCATAACACTAGATATTTTTACGTGGAAACCCTGTTAGCGGAAAAACCACGGTGGAGATTAATCCACAATGTTTACTTTGTTAAAAGTAAAATAAAAGAGGGGAATGCACTTGCATTCAGGCGCACTGCCTAGAGCTCACTGCTCAAAAGAAAGAGGCTCACTTCCTTACAAGTTTAATAGAATATTACAACAAAATTTTGCAAAGAGAGTATAACATCTACAAATTCCTGGATTCAGTTCTAATGAAGCTCATGACCAGATTCCTGATCTTCTTGACTGGTTCGCACTTCTCCCCTGCTCTGCTTTGTATACCGAAACTATTCTACCCTCAAATAATTGATCAACACTCTTTCCCTTTCACACATACTACATCTCACACACCTTTACCAAAATTCCATACATCCATACCAAATTGATTTCCTGATCTTCTTCATATAACCGCTAACCCAAAAATTCAATATATGTCAGCTTCACAACAAAATACACTATTCCTACTTATGTCGACCCAAATCACAAGTTATAATTTATGTGTACCTACACAAGTTAGCTAGAATTATAGTAGGGACCGACACCAAGGTTAAAAGCATAAGATATAGCAAAACAATTACTCCACATACATCCGCGATACACACTGTCAAGCATGTTGGCCATAATAGAAAATAAACCATGAATCATGTTACTGAACCTCTTCAGTCAAACTATGATTAATACAACACCACAAAACTCTTTAGTAGGATAGTGTACATGCTAAGAAAGCTTCCTTGGAGATCCACACCACAAAATAGTGATCCGGTGAAGTAGTCAGATCAACTTACCAACTGTATGTTCTTTTCTTCACTTTCTCTGCCAATAGAATGTAGAGACTTAGATTCTTTGCCAGTATGAACACAACTGATATTGCGGACCAAACTGTAGACTTTAGTTGCCATCAATGAAAACACAACTAGCCAAAAATTATTTCTTAAGGCCATATTCCAATAGAGTTGCAGAGGAACCCTCGGTCAAGACAAAATTTGTGATGTTTTCCCCCAACTTCAATTCAACACAATCAACTACAAGAGAATGAATGATGCATTTATTATGTACATCACAAGGCTGTTACAAGATGTATTGCATGTAAGAATCTTAGTTGAAGCCATGGATTTAATAAGGAAATATCACCAATGGTTCATCCAATTTCAGAAGTTTTCTTATATCAAGACACAGGGAGCACCAATAGTACCATTGAGGCTACCAAGATATCCAACAAACAAACTCATTCTAATGGAAGTGACCAGGAAAATGGTAGCCTTCGATGCAGTAATGAAGGACATGCATAAAACAACGCTTGGATCTGAAATCCCCTTGAGGATTGAAGTCTTGGAGGCTTACCCCTCAATTCAGAATGCTCAATATGTTGAGAAGGAAATGGTGCATTGCAATTTGTATTCACATACAAATAGGGACAATTTTGATCCCTATGGTGTGCCCTAGAAGCAAGAAAATAGAGAATACATGCATAAGATCCACATAGAAGACTATTGGGCCAATTGTAGGGATGAACTTGAAGTAATCAGAAGAAGGTGCTCAAGGTTATCCTTAAAAATGATCAGATTGCACATAATTGCTCATGTTTCGGACTAAGTGGATGATGATGGAGAATTCTTGCAGCATCATGATTATGAGCTATACAAGGACTGGCCACTCCCCCCTATTAATGGGTTTGAGGAGGAGGTAGTAGAATTTAATGTAATTAATGCCCCTATTTTAAGATAGTCTAAGTTGTGGGTGAAGCACAAGATTCTGGAGCTAGAAGTAGATGGCACCAAGTTCACATATGATCTGATGGGAGATCTTGAATCCCACTCCAAGGAAGAAACATAAGCAACCAAGGATGATACAATCGGGATTCCTTTGGAAGAGGAAGGGGAATAGTCACAATTTATCATTAGAAGAAGAACGAGAAGCCAAGTCAAAGGTAAAGAAAAGAGGTGGCCATTGGCCAAGGCAAGGAAGCCCTCAAAGGAGATTACTGAAGAAGTGGCTAAGGGAGCCCCTCCTTCTAAGAAGAGAAATATAATGACTAAGGGCCAAAATTTAGTAGAAACTAAAAGGGCCAAGGTCACTGAAGAAGAGGTGACTTAGCCTAAGGTGGTTGATGTTGAAAGCTCTGGAGAAAACCAACAAGTCTATGTAAGGAGAAATTCTCCTAAACAAAAGACAACTCTAGTAGAGAATGTGGATAAAGAGAAGGAGGTGACCACTGAAGAGGAACCTATTGATGATCTTACGAAGAATATGGAAAAGGTAGCTGCATGGGATAATTGCCCCATTCCATCTCTAATTCATGATGTACCAGAAGGAAATGTTTCTAGTGCCCCTAATCAACCACAAGGCGATAGAAATATTTCCAATGATCTAGGGGAAGAGATATCAGATAAAGATGTTCCCACACCTAAAGGTGGGAAACTAAGTGATTTTGAAAAGAAATGGGAAGAGAAGGAAGTACATAATAAAGAAGCAACCTCTGAGGTTACAATAGAAATTCCATCCTAGCCTCCACAAAAGGAACACATTGATCACCTGCATATTGAGGTTGAAGATGATGATAGGTTTGATGGTGGTGAACTTGATAAAGATGATGAGAAGTTTGATGAAGATAAAGATAAGATTGATGAGGCTGAAGGGAAACAAAATCAAGAAAGGGGTGAGGTGAATTTAGAAGTTGTTGAGGAAAGTCCTCCCCATCATCAATTAGAGCAAGATGATTCCAAAAAGGATGTAGAGATTGAGCAACCAGCTGCTCCTAAATGTTTAGAACATAGACTAAATAAAAAGGCAGTGGTTGTGGAGGATGAAACTCTAGACTAAGATAAGTTCCTAGAGAGTTGGGGGCATCCCAAGGAGAGAAAAAGAGAAAGAACTATTTCTATGTTCTCTAAGGATGCATTCAATAACATATTTGTCCATGTTGTTGTTCCTGCAAAGAATAAATATAAGATGAAGTGAAACCTTAAGACTATAAGGTTCAAATGGTTAACTTGGGTCCCACCACAAAGGAGCGGGAAAAAGAATAATTTCAAGTGTCATCTCAGGCGATTTTGAGGAGAATGGACAAGGAAACTGAAGAAAATAAGAAGTTGTAGAAGCAACTCAAAGAAGTGTATAAATATGTTCAGCATCTTGTCAAGCCACTACAGGCACAAAGCAGTGAGGGGTCTTCAATCTCCAAAGGATTGTTGTCAAAGGAGATGGTTTTAGAGATTGAAAGGTTAAAGTCATCTGTAAGGGATACACAAGAATGGTTGCATGATGTGAGTAAGAGGGGTAATGCCATGATTGAAAAGGTATTACAAATGTATGAGAAAGCATATTTCCTTTCTGAGGACATCAGATAATTTCTCCTTGATTGTAATAACCCAGATGATGCCATTGTTAAAGAGTTAGAAAAATACTCTAGGTCCCTACAGATGTATTCGTTAAAGAAGGTTCCATCACAATGGAGAATACTTATAAGGTCATGAGGTGGATAGAATCCTTTAACTTCAAGAATGAACTCAAGATGAAGGCACCAAAGAAGATCTCCAAGGCCTAAAATAAAGTGAAAGAAATTTCTAATAGCTTCATCACTTTCCTAGAGATAGTTACTAGAAGAAAGAAGCATGGAAAGAAGAATCTAAATGTTGGGCAGATGCAGAAGTGGTGGCATGAAATATATTCACCTAGAGAAAATGGCCCTATAGTAAAGGACCAATTGGAAGGTGTTGCAATTTACATATCCAGCTTGGATAGATATCAGGGTCTTTATTATGATTGGGAGAAAAAATTGACTAAATATGCTGGATAATTAAATTCAATTAAGGCCAAGATTAACTTAATTTCCATCCCAACTCAGGCTAACCTCGACCTAGTTCTTGACAAAGTTAAAGAAATTTCTAGAAGAAAAGAAGGAGAAAAGGATAAAGAGGACCGCTAGGTTGGATAGTCTTGAGATGTGTGCCCACTTCATCAAGCTTGCAAGGAGATATGAATCAACTATGCCTTGAATTTTGTTCCAGCAGGAATATTTATTGTAAAAGTTGACTTTTGAGGCTAACCTATAGTATTTTAATGTAAATTTGAGTTAGGGAAATTTGAAATTTATTAGGGTCGACCTCCTTGGATGACCTAAGTTGTAAACCCTAATTTGGCCTAACTTAGTGATAAAATTCTATAAATGGAGGTTTTCTCCTCATTTATAAAGGTTAGATAGTTAGAAAAGGCTAGAATTTTAGCTAAGAGCTCTGGAGAGATAGAATATTATATTTTTTCTGAGTTGTTGTTGTGCAAAAAACACCATCAACGAGAACTAGTTGGTAAAACCAAAGGGAGGAAAGTCTCAGCTGCCCCAGAATTCACACAAGAATCATTTCATGGAGGATATATCTGATATGATTTTGCTGCTCTGTAGAGTCCAGGGAATTGAAGATGCCTTTGGTTTTCAAGAATGGATGTATTTCATTGTTCAAATTAAACTCAAGGGAACCCAATTTCTAGATTGGGCAATGCTTATTAGTGATAAGTTACACAATCAACTAGTTTACTTTCCTACTAATAGGGAATTTTTCATGTCCTATTTGATTTATGCCATTGAAAATACTAGACTTTGGCTAGGCTTGAGACCAAGTAATCTCCCTCATGACCAAGTGCCTATTTTTTAGTATCTTGATAAACCACATTTGCATAAGATATTTTCTCATCATAGGAGGATATTAGACACCTTCACTATGAGAGTGACTAGGGAACTACAAGGGAATACTAAAGTACAACTTTCTCCTGAGGCTATGTAATTTGTAAACTATTATGGCAACCATTTGATTTACTTCTAGAGGTTCTCCTATATTAGGGTTGGAAGCTTTATCGACTTTCCCATTAAGCTTCCAAGACACCCATAGGACAAGTTTGTAATGATTGAGGTTTGTAGGTAGTTGGAAAATGTCAATAAGGGATGCCAGGAGCAAAGAAGAGTGACAGTGCAGTTCCCAATTGGTTTTGACCCCTACACATGTGAGTCCATGTTGAATTCCCTCAACATGAACAAGGAAATAACCAGGTACAATCTACATACCTATGATGAATGTTTTCCCTTTGATCTTAAAGATTATGTTAAAGATAATTTGAAGTTGGGACCTAATTTTCCTCACTTGCCTACTCAGGATGACTATTGGGTAGATTGTTTCAATGAATTTGAAGTAAGAGGGAGTTGGATGAGATTGTCCTTAAGATAGATTATCACCTATAATTTGAGTTTTGATATTCAAGGAATTGAGGATGATGGGTCAGATTTAGTGGACCTAATTTTCATAGATTTAATAGCGAATCAACCCATTCCTTCTATGGATTAGAGTAGTAAAGAGAAATAGACAATTGAGACAAGAACCATTGATGTTTTGGAAAGGACCCAGGAATGGGTTACTAAGAAGAAAACAGAGTAGTCCCACCCTAATACCAGATCATAGAACACCCAACCAGTAGGAGGAAGTGATCAACCCTCTATAATTGTAGGAACGTATGGGATTGCTCCACAATCAATGCAATATGGGGCTTAGGGTGATGGTGATGAAGAACCCCTTGGTGCGAATATACTTCAACCAACTCACAAAGAAGATCCCCCTAATTTTCCCAATCTGGATCAAGATAAAGGGGATGAGGAAGAAGGAGACATTTCAAAGAACATTGACATTAGTTCTTCTTCCCCATCACCTCGTTCATCACCTAATAGGGAGATTGATGAACCTTTAAAATGGAGACCTTCTCCACGCCCATCACAGGATGTTCAGACAAATACTCGTCCCATCAATAGAATACTTTTCGACTCCTCCAATTCCAAAACAAATAGCATTCCTGATACTCCTATTTGGCTAGAAGACACTCTATCCAAAAAGAGAAAAGCAATACAGTTATATCTTCCAAAACAGGACATGGTAGGGCAATTGCTCCAAAGAACTTTGAAGCCGAAGAAGTTGAAAAGTATTTCCTAGTTAATTGATGATATTGGATTGGGAAGTTTATGCCTGGAAGTAGCGTTCCCTACTACACAAAAGGAAGTCACTCAAGCAATAGCCAGTGACTTTGATGTTGACAGGATTGATCTAGGACCTCCTACAAGAGATGGAGATGTACAAATCTTCCAGGTTTCCATAGCGAGAATGGTGGAGAGGTCCAAGAAAGATAAAGAGAGTAAAGATGAATTGAAAAGGAAAACTCAAGCCTTAACTAAATGCTTGAAATTAGCTTTTGATATGCCACCTCAACCAATATCTCAAGTTGAATCATCCTCTGAACCCTTGGCTTTAATAAGAAAGGAGGTAGTAAATAAAATGAGGAGTTACAAAAACTTTGGTAGGGTTGTTGAAGAATGGAGCAATGGACTAATTAGAAGAGGTAATCAGGTTATCTTTGAATCTCTTAAGCACTTACAAAGGGAAAATTCCTCAAGAATAGAGATTCAAGAAGAGATTATCACTACCAAGAAAGAGGAAAGGGTATGGAATCAATATGTAAATGAGATCAAAGTTTTGATAAGCTTTGGGATGGAAAAATTAGCCACTAAACAAATTATACCCAACACTGTTGATGCCTGCTACATGATTTGGAACAAAAGTGTTGAATGGAAGTTACAGGTCACAAAGTAGGGCTTACAAAAGCTTCAAGAGGTCTGAATGGAATGTAATGCAATATTAGAGGAGATTCACAAAAATCTTGTTGCCCTCAGACTACAACCTAACAGGGGAGGAGATGGGAGTGACAAAAATGCTAAGGTTTTAGAAAGCAATTTTTAGAAAATAGTCAATGGCATTTTCAATTCTTAGTCTTTTGATGCGGAGCACTTAAGAAATTTTAGTGAACTAGATCTCATCCTATCTCGGGTGACAAGAATCATGAATTCATATGATCAGAGGATTGAAGTCGTCAAAGATAGCCAACTGTCATGGAGATTGTGAATGTGGAACATAACCGTTCTACATCATAAAGAGCTTCCACATGTCATCAAAGCTTTCCAAACCTTACGAAAATGACTTGCCATGTCTGTAGAAGCTAGAAATTAAGCTCCACCATCATAGTTTCAATTGTTTTAAATTCTTTGAATTTATCTAATGCATTAGATTTTTCTTTAAGAAAAGTAACCCATGTCATTCTAGAGTAATTATCAACCAAAAGCATAAAGTACCTATCACCTTGTAGAATTCTCACCCTTGTAGTACCACAAAGATTTGTATGCATTAATTCCAGTAGTTCGGTAGTAAATTTTTCCTTCCCATTAAAGCTACTCCTTATTTGTTTTCCAAATTAAGAACCCTCACAAACAACATTGATAGGTTTTGTGATTCTAGGTAAATCACTCACAAAATGAACTGAACTAATTCTTTCCAAACTATCAAGATTCATGTGACACATCCTCTTGTTCCATAACCAACTATCATTAATTTTAGACATAAAGCAATGACCATCAACACCCTTAAGTTGATAGATGTTTCCATCTATTCTCTTGCCAACAACAATCACAATTCCAGACCCTTTCCAGATCTCACATGCTTCATCTTTAAACACAATATTATACCCTTTGCTACACATTTTTTCTGACACTCAAAATATTATGTCTTAAGCCCTTAACATAGTATACATTTTTAGTATTATGCTTGCCATCAAAACTAATTGAACCTGTTCCACAAATCTTAGCTCCTGAATAATCTCCAAGTTTAATTAATCCTCCATCATACTTTTCAAGTTTAACAAACTTAATTTTGTGTCTGGTCATATGATTAGAGCAACCACTATCAACAATCTTGTAATTCTTATCCTCTTTGAAATTAAAAGAAGATACCAAAGTACCTTAAACCTTATGCTTTATCTTTGAAACACTTTCCTTCACACAACTTTCAGGGTTAGTAGAACTAGATTCTTCTTTTATAGTAAAAAAAAAAACATTCATTATCATCAAAATCTCCATAATTAGATTCATCATAAAAAATACCAACATCTTCTTTCACATAGTAAGCTTTCTTAATCATCTTCCCATTATTTCTCTTGTTCTTATTCTTTAGAGATATTTTTGGACATCTAGAAGCATAATGACCTATCTCACCACAACTAAAACATTTGAAAGGTAATTTACCTCTTTACTTACCTTCCAAATCATCAAGATCTTCTTCATATGAATCTTCAACCTTCTTTGATTTACCAGCCTTGAAAGTAGTCTCTAACTTTGTACCTTTCTTTAGTTTTCTCATTTTAAATGCAATCAAAGTACCAATCAACTAATCTCTGGAATAATTATCAAAATCAATAGTTTCCTCAATAGAAAATACCTTTTCACTGTAACAATTTGGAAGAGATCTGATAACTTTCTTCACTACTTTAAATTCTTTAACTGTTGCACCAAGGCCTCTCATATTACTTACCAACTCATAAACTCTATGTATGTAGCCTTTAATTGTTTCATCTTCATACATATGCATGATTTAAAATTGTGCCTTCAAGTTCTGTAACTTTTCTTGTTTGAATTTTAGATCTTCTTCATAAATTCTTTCTAACTTATCCCAAACTTCTTTAGCAGTCTTCAAACTCATAACTTTAACTAATTCATTAGTTGAAAGATTATTCACAATAATAAATCTTTCCTTAGCATTGATCTCATGCGCCTTGATTTTTGCACTTGTACTTGGAGAATTTAGAGGTGGAGTATATGTATTCTGATAAGCCTTCTCAATCTCATGTCACTGAGCAAACAAATATCCTTCCATCTTTGTCTTCCAAAATGCATAATTTGAGCCATCGAATCTAGGATATTCCAAAGTAATCTTGTTCACCATTTCAGATCTGCCTCAAGTGGTTAATCTCTTCTTCAAGGAACCTTTCTTTGATATAAATTGTTGAAATGAACAAGACAACTAAGAGGGGTGTGAATTAGTTGTAGAAAATTAAACCTTCAAAACCCTTGACAGTAATGAGATCCACAAGCATTCATTAAACCCTTATTATGTTAGTATGATTAAACATGAAATGTAGATAACATAAATTGAAATCACAACACCATACACAATAGAACACCATATTTATGTGGAAAAACCAATGAGAGAAAAACTACGATGAGGAATATCTCACAATATAAGTAATAGAAAAATTGGTACAAAAGGGCTCACTAGTAGAATAGGACACACTATCTAAAAGGCTCATAGTTAGGGCTCACTACCACAGAAAGAATATAAGAAGATAGAAGAAGAATGTTACACAGAGAACAGTTCTCAATGCAACAAAGAGTCCACCACAATTTCTTGTAGACTTTCGCAGTCTCACATGAAATATTTTGAATGCCTTCAACTCACTGCCTTTAGGAACCCTAACATGAAATTTGTACTGCTCTTCTCAAATCGCATCACACACATTACTCACATCAATCTTTCATATATCTTGCTTCTTACTCTTTTGTTCACCTCTATTGCATCAACACCATACATATTTATATCAAGCTCTACCTCAAAAACTTTCTCCAGTGTTGACCACTAGCCGTTATACATACAAATTCAAATACAAATTTTGTTGCAAGTATGAAGGTGTTGTCATTGATGTCAACTAGTTAATTGTTTGTCAATTGTTTGTTGTTGTCATTAATGTCATGGAAGTTGGTTATTGGTTGTATATTTTGAGGATATTGAAAAAATTGTAGTAGAGAAAGTTTGCAGGTATTCTATGTGTGCTCTAGGATGTGCTTTTTATTGTCTTTATGCTTGTTTGGTTCAAATATATTGTTCATGGTTGTTGATGGTTTCTATATCCAAAATTTGGGCCTCTGGATCATTTTCTAGTGTTAGATATTTTCACCAGTATGTGCACTATGCTTTTCTATGTATCTAGTTGTGGTTTGGAAGAAATGTAGTTGCTCCAGAGTTCTCAGAATTGTGGTTCTAGAAATGCAATTCTAAAAATAAGCTGAAATGATCATGTTCAAGTTAATTTTGTTATCTAGAGAGATTTGATCGAGTTAAGGTTGTGTGTGCTTAATTATTCTATGTGTTTTACAGGGTGTTGGTCGGCCTTGTGTTAAACACTAATTACAAAGTTCATGAAGTGTGGTGAAGCATGTTGGGACTTCTTTAGGTCCTCATTAAGTATGTGTTTTTGTCACCCTCATTCTAATACCAGTGTACAATGTTTTCATGCCAACCTAATTTGAATTTGGAAATACAAATGTCGCATGACTAAATTTGGATGAGTTACAAAGTTGAATATGGTATAAATATGATTTGAGATGTTGGTGATAGATGAATGCAAGCAAGATAGATGCAAAAAAGTGTGTGTGATGCAGATTTGAGTATATCAGTGTGAATTTCCTATTAGGGTTCTGAAGGCAGTGCATTGAAGCCATCCAACATCTTTTGTGTGTGTCTGCAAGTGTGTGAGCAAACCATGGTGGAAATATGTGTTGCATTAAGATTGTTTTCTCTTTGTAACAAATCTCTTATATCTTCTTTGTAATTCTATGGCACTGAGCCCTCTGAGGGGTTAACCCTTATTGGAAAGTGAGTCTTGTTCTGGATAGTGAGCCTCTGTATTTTGGCAGTGAACCTTTCTGGTAGTGAGCCTCTGTATTTGGTTTTTCTATTCTCTATATTGTGTGCTAATCCTCTTTGTGGTTTTTCCCTTATTGGGTTTTCCATGTAAATATGGTGTTATTGTGTATATGGTTTTTCTTCTTTTAGTTTTTTCTTTTACACTTAATGATTAATCACATTAGCAGAGTAAAATATTTGTGAATGATAATTGGTCTAACCTCTGGTGGAATTTTTGAAGGTTAAAATTTATACAAATGATTCAACCCCCCCCTCTTTTTTGTCTTGTTCAATAATTGGTACCAAATATTGGTTCCTTGGAGAAGAGCTTAACCGCTTAAGGAAGGTTTGGGATGGTGAGAAAGATCACTATTGAGTGTCCTAGGTTCGATGGGACTAACTATTCCTTTTGGAAGACAAAGATGGAAGGATATCTATAATACTATGGATATGATGTTGAGAAAGCATATAATATTGCATACACTGCTCCTTCTAATGGTCCTAGTATAGTTGATGAGATCATGACACATAAAGTGAATAATAAGAAAAATTTCATTATGAAGAACAACCTTTCACATTTTGAATTAATTAAAGTTACAAATCTAAAGACTGCTAAAGAGGTATATGATGCATTGGAAAAGATTCATGAAGGAGATGAAAAGGTAAAAGAAGAAAAGTTGCAAAATTTAGAGGCACAATTCAAGATCCAACATATGTCTAAAGATGACAACATTAAATCCTATGTATAGAGAGTGGATGAGATGGTAGGTGGAAAGTGAGGATTGGGTGCTATAATGGATGAATCTAGGATTGTGAAGAAGATTATAAGAACTCTCCCTAGTGCATATAGTGAAAAGGTATCAGCTATTGAGGAATTTGTAGATTATAAGACATACTAAAGATCAGCTATTGGGTACTCTAACATCATTTGAAATGAGAAAGCCTAGCTTGAGAAATGGATCAAAGTTAGAAATTTCTTTTAGGGCTACAAGAGTTGAAGATCCGAATGAAGATAAATTCGATGTAGTAGAAGCTAACTATGTAAGAAGGATGAAAAAGGGATTTGGTAAGTATGAAGGTAAGTTACCCTTTAAATGCTTTAGTTGTGGAGGAATAGGTCATTATACTTCGAGATGTCTAGAAAGAGCTAAGAAGAATAAATATAGAGTAGGAAAAAAAAACAAAGGTAAGATGATTAATAGAGCATATTATGTAAATGAAGATGCTAGTATTTATGATGAAGATTCTAATTATGGAGAGTTTGATGATAATGAATGTTTGTTTTTGGCTATAAAAGATGAATCTACTTCTACTAATACTAAGAGACAAGTGAAGGAAAGTGCTCCGAAGAAAGTTGAAAATACTGTGTTCTCTACCCTTCATGCTAAATAACAAAAGAACTGTCAGGTTGTTGATAGTGGTTGTTCACATCACATGACCAATAATAAAAGTAAGTTTGTTAAACTTGAAAAATATGATGGAGGCTTAGTTAAGTTTGGAGATAATTTTGGTGCTAAGATTTGTGGGATAGTTTCAGTAAGTTTTGATGGCAAGCATAATACTGACGATGTCCACTATGTTAAGGGTTTAAGGCATAATCTCTTCAGTGTTGGACATATGTGTAGTAAAGGATACAATCTTGTATTTGAGGATGAAAGATGTTGAATCAGGAAAGGATCTGGAACAGTAATTGTTGTTGGTAAGAAGTCTAAAGGAAATATTTATCAACTTAAGGGTGTTGATGGACATTGTTTTATGTCTCATATTAATGATAATTATGGAACCAGAGGATGTATCATATGAACTTTGATAATATGGTGAGAATCAATGTTGTACAAGTTGTGAATATTTACCGAGTATTACAAAGCCTGTTAATGATATTTACAAGGATTATCCTTTTGGAATGGAAGCATGAAAATGCTTTAGGTCAAAGGAAAAATCTAATACTAGACTATTAGATTTGATTCATATAGATCTTTGCAGTCCTACAAGAGTGAAAAGTCTACAAGGTGATAGGTTTTTTATGCTTCTAATTGATGATTACTCTATATTTACATGGGTTACTTTTCTTAGCGAGAAATTTGATGCATTAGATAAATTCAAGGCATTTAAGGCTATGGTTGAGAATGAAGAAAATTTGAGAATAAAATGTTTGAGGTCTAACAGAGGTGGTGAATTCACCTCTAATGAGTTTATCATGTTTTGTGAAATTAATGGAATAAAGAGGCAATTTTCTACCCCTAGAACTCCTTAGCAAAATAGAGTTGTTGAAAGAAAGAATAGAATAGTTCAAGAAGCTACTAGATCAATGATAATAGAGGCAAGTCTACCAGAAATTCACTGGAGAGAAGCTATTCACATTGTTGTTTACATGTTCAATCGAGTTCAAGTAAAATCCAACAACAAAAAGACCCCTTATGAGCTATGGTGTGGAAGAATTGCTACTCTAAAGTATTTCAAGGTATTTGGAAGAAAATATTATATTAGAAGGGATGAAGAAACTTTAGGGAAGTTTGATCCTAGATGTGATAAGGGAATCTTTCTTGGATACTCTACTAGAATCAAAGATTACAGATGTTTCAATAAAAGGCTAAGAAAGATTGTAGAGAGAACAAATGTCAAGGTGGATGAAGCATTAAAGAATTCAATTGAAATTGATGGCTATGTATTAGATGAACTTGATTACAGAGAAGTAGAAGTTCTAGAAGAACGTGAGAAGAAAAATGAAGAAGAAGAAGCTTCGGTGGTGTCCCCAAAGACACGTAAATATGTGCAAAAGAATCATTCAATAGATCAAATAATTGGAGACAAAAGAAAAGGAGTATTGACAAGAAGCAAAGTTGACGGTGCTGAAATAAGTCTGTGTTTACTTTCTGAAGTTGAACCTAAGAAAATAAGTGAAGCATGTAAAGATGAGCATTAGATGAGAGCAATGAAAGAAGAACTTATGCAAATTGAGAAGAATCAAGCTTGGGAATTGGTTCCTAGACCGATAGATAAAAACATAATTGGATCAAAATGGGTATTTAGAAAATAGTTGAATGAGAATGGAGAAGTGGTCAAAAATAAAGCAAGGCTTGTGTGTAAGCATTACTCACAAGTAGAAGGTATATATTTTTAGGATACTTTTGCTCTGGTGGCTAGGATGGAAGCTATCAGAATGTTTTTAGCTTTTCTGCTTATAAAGATTTTAAAGTTTATCAAATGGAGGTAAAGTCTACATTTCTGAATGGTGAGTTAGAAGAAGAGGTGTACATGGAACAACTGGAATGATTTTAGTTGTTAGATCAACTAGATATGGTTTGCAAGTTAAAGAAGGATTTATATGCATTAAAAAAAGATCCTAGAGCTTGGTATGCAAGGTTAGACAAATATTTGATTCAACAAGGTTTTAATAAAGGTACGAGAAATAGTAATCCTTATTTCAAAATTGAAAATGAAAAAATCTTGATAGTAGTTATATATGTTGATGATATTATCTTTGGAGGAAATGAAACAATGTGCAAGATGTTTGCTAAAGAGATGAAAAAAGATTTTGAGATGTCTATGTTTGGTGAGATGAATTTCTTTCTTGGGATACAAATCAATCAAACAAAAAAAAGGATTTTTATTTCACAATCAAAATATGTAAAAGAAATGTTGAAGAAGTTTGGGATGGATGGTTTCAAACTAGTATGCAATCCTATGGTGACTTGCTGCAAATTGAGTAAAGATGACGATTCACCTAAGGCCGATCAGAGAAAATACTGATTAATGATTGGAGATCTACTATATTTAACTACTACTAGACCAGATATTATGCATGTAGTTTATCTTGTGGGTAGATTTCAAGAAGATCCTAAAGAAACACATGTTCCTATTGTTAAGAGGATATTCAAATATTTGAATGGAACTACAAATTATGGCTTGTGGTATCCTAGGGATATTGGTTTTACACTAAGTGCTTACATAGATGTAGATTGGGCAGCTTGTGTTGATGGAAAAAAAAGTACAAGTGGTGTATTCTTTCTTGGTTGTAGATTGGTGTCATGGTTAATTAAAAAGGAAGATTTAGTTTCCTTATCCACTATTGAAGCTAAGTATATTGCCACAACATCATGTTGTACACAAGCTTTATGGATGAGATAGACACTGAAAGATATCAGAGTAATGTATGATGATCCCATTTCTATCTTCTATGATAATACAAGTGCAATTAACATTTTAAAGAATCCAGTGATGCACTCAAGAAAAAAGCATATATCTATCAGGTATCACTTTTTGAGAGAGAAGGTCATGGAGAATGAAGTAAAACTTGAGTATATACCAATGAAGGATCGGATTGCTGACATATTTACTAAGGCTCTTCATAAAGATACTTTAGTATCTCCGAGAGAAGTTAGGGGTCATTTATCCTCCTTTCTTGAACTAGATGCATATGGAGATGCATCAACCCAGTGGATCTATGGATCTATCTTTCTTTTGGACTGATGATGGTGGCTACCTCTCAGTGGGAGCACATAGTGTCACGTGTTGTCATTGAGAAATTTTTTGAGTGTACTCCTAAGGTGGAGTATTGAGTACTTGTAATGTCAAAGGAGGAAAACATTGTCAAATATCTTTTTGATCCTTTGCCATTGATGTCAAAGGGGGAGAAAGTATCATGTGAAAAATAATGAGGAGAAAGCATTCTAGAGTTTGATGGTTCAGAGCTGTTGTGTTGTCTTTGATGGTTTTTCACATCATGTGTTGCCATCAATGACAAAGGGGGAGATTGTTGCAAGTATGAAGGTGTTGTCATTGATTTCAATTGGTTAACTGGTTGTCAACTGGTTGTTTTTGTCATTGATGTCATGGAAGTTGGTTATCGACTGTATATGTTGAGGATATTGGGAAAATTATAGTAGAGAAAGTTTGTAGGTATTCTGTGTGTGCTCCAAGATGTGCTTTATATTGTCTCTATGCTTTTGTAGTTTAGATATATTGTTCATGGTTGTTGATGGTTGCTATATCCAAAATTTGGGCCTATAGATCATTGTATAGTGCCAGATATTTTCACCAGTATGTGCACTATGCTTTTTTTTGTATCTGGTTGTGGGTTGGGAGAAATGTAGTTGCTCCGGATTTCTTTGAATTATGGATTTAGGACTTGCAGTTCTGAAAAGTTGATATGATCATGTTCAAGTTAATTTTGTTATATGGAGAGATTTGATCAAGTTAAGGTTGTGTGTGCTTAATTTTTCTATGTTTTTTACATGGGTGTTGGTCGACCTTGTGTTAAGCACTACTTATGAAGTTAATGAAGCATGGTGAAGCGTGTTAGGACTTATTTAGGTACTCATTAAGTATGTGTTTGGGTCACCCTCATTCTAACTCCACTATAGAATTTTTTGGCACTGACCTAATTTGAATTTGTAAATACAAATGTTGCATGGCTGACTTTGGATGAGTTTCAAAGTTGAAGATGGTATAAATATGAGTTGAGATGTTGGTGAAAGATGAATGCAAGATAGATGCAAAAAAGTGTGTGTGATGCAAATTTGAGCAAATCAGTGCAAATTTCCTATTAGGGTTCCAAAGGCAGTGAGCTAAAGTCATTTGACATATTTTGTGTGTGTCTGTAAGTGTGTGAGTGAACCGCGGTGTAAATCTCCATTGCATTGAGATTGTTTTCTCTCTATAACAAATATCTTCTATCTTCTTTTTAATTTTGTGGAAGTGAGCCCTCTAAATGGTTAACCCTTATTGGATAGTGATTCATGTTCCATACAACAAGTCTTGTTTTGGAAATGAGCCTTTCTAGTAGTGAGCCTTTGTATTTGGTTTTGATATTCTCTATATTGTGAGCTAATCCTCACCATGGTTTTTCCCTTATTGGGTTTTCCATGTAAATTTGGTGTTATTATGTGTATGGTTTTGCTTCTTTCATTTTTTTCTTTTACACTTAATGATTAATCACATTAGCAAAGTAAAGGATTTTTGAATGATAATTGGTCTAACCTCTGGTGGAAGTTTTAAAGGTTAAAATTGCTACAGTTGATTCACCCCCCTCTTAGTTGTCTTGTTCAACAAATTCAAAAATAGTTTGGAACCTAAAAATTCATGTGATGGATAGGAATGAAAGGTGGCCTACATAAATCCTTAATTAGGACCCAAATAGATCCCAACACACTTCAACATGCTTCTACAAGCCTTGCATGTAGTGTTAAACACAAGGTTGACTAAAAATCATGCAAAACACCATAATCATTAAGTACACACTTCCTTAAATCAAGTCGAAATTTCTAGACAACATAATTCACTTGAACTCAATCTAGAATAATCCATGAACTACTTAAGATTCATCAAACACTTCATCCAAGTTTGCATCATACAAACCCGTCAACATAGAACAAATGATAACCCTTATTTGCATATTGATAAATGAAACTCACTCTATACTACACCAAATCAAGTAAAAACTTGAATACAAAAAGATAAAAGCATTATAAGAAACTTCCCAAATCTGCACAACCTAAAGCCAAACAATGGAGAAATGTGGAGAAAATACATTTCGCCCAAGCCATAGAAAACATCACTAACAATTGGTTCACACATTGGTGAAAACATCTCACACTATACAAGGATCCAAAAACCCAAATTATAAATATAGCAACTTCTGACAATCTTGAATAACCTGTAAGATCTACACAAGCATAGCATCAATATAGAAATAACACAGGGCACAATACTGAAGCATGCTATGAACACTTGCACAACACAGTTTACTCTATTTATCAAAATTTCTCAAAAGCACTTGGAAACCAAGTACTAGAGACATCATCTTAGCTCATTATTTCATTCCAACTCATCCTCAAACTCTATAAAAGATAGCTCCATGTACTCACAACACTTCCTCAAGGTCTCAACTACACATGCATAACCTTTTTTCCTCCTTTTCACAATTTTCTCAATATCCTCAACATCTTCATCACATAGTTGACATCAATGATAACACCAACTAGTAGACTTCCTGTTGACATCAATAACAACACCTTCATACTTGCAATAACCCCCTCTTGTATAGAGTATTTTTGGTCCTCCATGTGTAGGGGTCTTGAGTGGGTGTGGCTCCCACACATAGGGGCATTTCATTATTGGGATACGAGTATCCCTTGGGGCAATGGTCATTACTAGGGTATGAGTACCCTTGCATCTATGGGGATATGAGTATCCCATTCTACTTTCTACAGATTTTTTGTTGGCAAGAATAAGGGTGTTGATTTGGTTGTCATTAGGATGTGGCACTGATGTGGAGTTGTGGTTTCGGTGTGGAATTATGTGTAGTTTTGGTGGAGATTTGATTATGATATTTAATCACATGTTTTTCCCCCATGTCTAGTAGAGCCCCTATTCCCCCTATAATAGACTCCTTCAAGGAAATCCAATGTGATAGACTTGATGTTCTTGGGTATTGGTAACTATTTCAAGTGTAAACCAATTCATGCATTGCTAGTGCTAAGTGGTCATTATGTGGTTCAAGGTGGCTAAGCATTTTTTTGTTTAAATGAGTGTGTCAAAGTCTTAAAAAGTTCATTATTATATGTGTTGTGAGAAATGAATGAATATTATGTTGGTGACTCAAGTTTGGGACATTAGGTATCCAGCTTGGGATAAGGGTGTGGTGGACATTTGAGATGATCTACTTGTGTTAATGAATGTGTGATGATAAGACTGCATGTTCTTTTGTGTGTTGGAATTCCCCTAGTAACGACCAATCCATTCAGAGAAGGCTCCTCTATTGTATTAGGGGTTCAGGGAGTCCCCCGGTCATTGGAAAATTATGATTCTACCATGATGCATCCATGTACTAGCCAGTGGAAAGATGTCTAAAATCATGTTCCCCCTTAGAACGCTGAGCTAGATCTTCTCTCCCTTTGACTCCCCCTTTGAGGACCACATTTGTTGGTCCATAGTTCAAAACTTTTCTTGGACTTGATTTGTATCCCATGGGTTGAGGATGGATTTGGTGTGCCGAACTTGGATGAGCTTCCACTTGGGCTACAGATGTTACAGAGATTGGATATTCAGACACATTGGTATTAGATGCAATGTTCTTGTGGTATCATTATTATCGTTTTCACATATAGGTGATGCTTGAACCAGCCATGGTCCGTAAGCAACGTTGGAAATAGAGGGAGAAGAATGCAATAGTTAATTTTCTTAATTATCTAGTAATTGCTAAAAGAATATAAAGTGCAAAATTCAAGATTTGTGACAATAGAGTATTATGCCATTTCTTGGGTTACAAAAATATAGGAATGATGATAGAGATATGTGTTAGCGAATGATGTTCTCTTGGGTAATATTTAGTGTACAAATAACTTATTTTACAAGATACTCTGGGTATATATTGCTTGTGGCTACTTGGATGGCATGTCCCAGGTTGTGTGAGACTATGCTTGGTTATTATATTGATATTTTGTGGTTTGTGACCACCATATTACTATTTTTGGTTTGAGACCACTATTTTTTTTGGCTATGTGGTTTAAGAACCACCATTCCCCTCCACCCCTCGAGTGGCTTAAAGAAGTCACATAGTGCATGTAATGTGCCAATATTTATGAAATGTGTATTATTTTGAAGTTTTTTTTGTTATTTCACTAAGTATTGTACTTTTGGATATTTAATTTGTGTGGTCCTTTTTACTTGAAGGACTTAATTCGATTTAAACACTTTTTATTTGAATTGAAATGTTTCCTTTGTACTTGATTTACTTTTCTAATTTTCTTAAGTTTGAAGCTTCTTTGAACTACTAGCATATGTGTCGTGATGTGAACTTTGTAAATTGCTATATCTAGGAGGGATCCATGGCAGGTTGTATGGGGGTGAATATGTGCTAGGGAATTTATCTTGTGAGGATGGGGATGTAAATGGGACCGGTATGGGGCGGTCATAATCCATTCTCTTCTAATGTGTGATTCTTTGTGTACCTTCCTTCTTGGAGGCTAAACCCCTTACACAAACAGGGTAAAGGTACAAGGAAATGTATGGAGGAATCCTAGAGAAGGCCCTGAGACCATCTTTCCTAATATTATCATGATGGAAATTGCTTCATATTAGTGATATGGAAGTTGGCACTGTTCCTCCTCATAAATCCCATTCCCTAAATCGTGTGATGTTTTAGTGTTGTGTTGATGGTGGATGTGTTGTGAACAAATTCTTTTTGTGATGCTTATGGATTGACTGAAGGAATTATCATAATAAAAGGAAATGAATGATCACATAAAAAGTAAATTTATTATGTTTATGTGAAATGGTTGGCCTATTTTCCAAAGAAATGATGATTAAAGTGAAGTTATATATGTATAGTATAGTCCTTTATGATCGTACGAGTAATGTGAAATTGACATCTATAATATTGTTATGTAACATGGATAGACAATTAAATTGTAAAGTTGCCAATTATTTTAGAATGCTTTGGAAGATAAAATTTTCTATTGTCATACTTGGGGATTTTTGCATAAAATATTATTGACAAGTGCTTGTTTTTACCTTCACTTCTAGGGACTTCTAAGAGGAATCCTAGTCCTAGGGTGGAGAGTGTAAGACCCCATCCCTTGTGGATTTGTTGATCCTATTAGTCATCAATGGCTTATGTCCTATATGTTATGTTCTTTTGAGTTGGACAATGTACATTAGTGATTATTGTTCCTAGACATCAAGTTGCTTATAATTTTTTATTGTTAACTAACTGAATAGTGGTTGTGATTTCATGTGATAGCCAAATGAGGTCTATTCCCTATCTGCATAAGTATGTAATGATCAAGGTGTTTTCATTATTGGTAATATCATTATTTATATTAAATGGATTTCATCATGTTAGGTGATTTAATATTATGAGTATGAGTAAGAGAGAATATAAAGGTAGTGATTGATATTTAATATTTGGTTGTAGTAGTATTCGTTATAGGTTAAATAGATTATTGGTAAGTGGTAATATTTTGATATTATATAACATGATCAATTATTGATTGACTCTAAAAGGTATTATGTAAGTAGGAAGAGTGAATTATATGTTACTTTAATTCCTTAGTCGATTATTATTAGAAGGTTATTTTTCATATGCTATTTGTTTCAATTACTATTAATTATGAGAAATTCTGACACCTTTCTTTGGTTGAGTAAACAGGTTAAAATTGGCCAATGTTGATGAAGGGGTCACATAGCTACTTCC
The DNA here is from genome assembly GCA_007258455.2 of Sequoia sempervirens. NCBI lineage: Eukaryota > Viridiplantae > Streptophyta > Pinopsida > Cupressales > Cupressaceae > Sequoia > Sequoia sempervirens. The sequence continues at coordinate 196,396,068 of VDFB02270651.1, forward strand.
CTTATGTCATTCTTGTGAATTCCTAGTCTTGTCAAGGATATTCATTTTAACCTTGTTTTGTAAGGATTGTGCATGAGGGAGAGGTTGTTTTGTTAGACCTTTGAGTCACCCTTTAAATTTCATTACTTAATTTATGTTTTGTAAAGTATTTATGTGGGTTTAATTGTTTAAAAGGTGCCCTAGGTGGTAGGTCTATAGGTTAGGGGTCTTTTTATTCCATAAAACCCCTTAAATAAAGTTTAAAACCCACTCTGATTACCCACTTATGAAAAGTGACGAAAATTGGAGTTGCTTGGGTGGTTGGGAAATTATGGGAGTTGGTTTCCTTTTTCCTTCTATATATTCCTTCTCTTTGATAGGAGGGGCTTCTTCCATTTGTCTTGGCTTCTCTCTTTTATCTTGGCTTCTCTCTTTTTGATTCAATTTTGGCTTTTGTCATTTGGGGGCTTCTCCTTTTGGGAAGGATAATTCTTGGTGGAGAAAGAGGAGAGGGTGGGAAAGGAAGAATAGAAGAGTAGGGCTTGGAGAAGAAGAGGCTACCACTTTTGGATTTTCTCTTATTTGGTAAGGTTTTCCCTTTTGTAGATCTTTGTTAGATGTTAAGGAATATTGTTCATGCTTGAATTTTATGTGCAATTCAATACTAGATCATTTTGGGGTATTTGTTAAAATTGTGTATTTGTTAGTTGTTTAAAAATTGGGGCATGACAGGATTCTCCTACATCATACACCCATGGCAAAAAGAAAATGTTTCATGAGTTGAACTCATAAACATTTATAGATCTTGTGCTCATCTTGGACCCATATGTTTACCTTATTTACTTGACCATCCTTTTGAACGTGTCTCTACAATATTATGTCTCTCCCATCTTTCATTCTCCCTCTCTTTCTCCCTCTTTTCACATAATCCAACTCCCACCAACATACACTATGAAATTTTGGAAAATCATAAACATTAGTTGAACCTCTTCTTCAATAAAATAATGAAACTCATGTATTAATACCTATTTCTCCATCACTATTGCAATAACTTATTCGCCATCAATTGTGGTTACAACATTGTGTTACTCTTTCTCCATGCCTTATAAAAGATAAGTTTCAACTGCAATCTTTTCATCCTCTACACTCACATCAATGTTAGCAACATAATCAAAAGATCCATCTTTCCCATTCTGCTATAAAATATTAGCTATAAAATCTTCATTTTCAACAATCTCTTAATCAAAAAACTCATCTTTTACTTGCTTATGTACTTCCACACTTTAAACCATAACACCTTCATATACCAATGCATTCATTGTTGCAATATCCTCTTCTACACTAACCTTATCATGCTCAAATAAATCAGCTTCAACTAAATTTTCACAAAAATAATATTTTACCTCTTCTTCCTCCATGAAAATTTCACTCTACTTGTCTTAATAAATCAATATTGTTGCAAATTGCATTAGAAAATCATAATCTTCATCCTCATCCTATTTCACTAATTGTTTAACTCCATTAAACAAACATTTTCCAGTGTCATTACATACCTCTTTCTTCTTTGTTCAAAGGCTTCAACTTCTGCTTGATTCCATCCTTCATCAAGGAGTATGTGTTGGAATACCCATCGTGCACTACTTTCTTGTCAAACTGCAAGGTCTTCCTAATAACAAGTGAAAAAAATCCATAGACATTATCACACAAAAAATCGTCATGATAATCACCAATCTTCAATCTTACCAAGCATTGTTCATTCACCAAAACTTTAGAGTCATCTTGCAACCAAGCAATCCTATATGGATGCAGATGCCTTCTCCTTTCCAATTATAACTTACTCACTATTTCCTCAAAAAAAAAATTGTTATTACTTCCAATATCAATAAGTACATTACATACTTTACCTTCACACTTACATCTTGTTCAGAACAATCTTTTCTTTTGATCTAATTATTTTCCCTCATTCGTTAGGGCTCTTCTAGTGACTAGTGCTTCTCCTCTTTCTGCTTCTTTAGAATGTGATGACTCTGCATCTTCCTCATTCACATTTCCTACCCTTGCATTCTTTTCAGTCCTTCTATTGGCCCTTTCTTGATTATGAGGGAAATCATAAGATTGATTCCCCTCTTCTCCACACCTAAAACAGGTTCCTTGAAAGCCTCCTCTTCTGAATCCTCTACTTGATCTTCCTCTTCCTCTAAAATTTCATTCATGGGACTTGTTTGAACTCTCATCTCTTTCATTTCTGTTGTCCTTAGTGTCATTAATATGTTGTTCATCCTCATTTTTATGCACATAAGCTCTACCCTTTCCTTTTTGTTTATTCTCAAATTGTATATTCAACTTTTCCTCAACTTTCAAAGAAAATTGATAAGCTTTTTCTAAATTAAAAATGCTTACCAAAATTATTTCTTCTTGAATGCTTGGTTGTGATCTGTCGATGTATCTTGCTACCTTCTCCTTGTTGGCTTCGAAATGTCACATTCTAATCAAAATTTTATGGAATTCTTCAATATATTCTTTCATAGTTTTTGTTCCTTGTCTTATACTCTACATTTTCTTGAATAGCTCAAGTTTATAATCCATGGGAATAAATTGTATCTTCATCATTTCTACCATTCTATCCCACTTGGTGACCTTCTCCTATCCTCCCCTACCTCTTTCAATCTATATTTTTTTCCACCAAATACTTGCATGTCCTTTGAACTTTTTCTTTGCAAATATTACACTATTTGGGTCTTCAATCTCTTCAAACTCAAAGAATTATTCCATGTCATTTATCCAATCTATAGCTCTGTTGGATTCAAGCTTCCATTAAATTTTGAGACCTCCATCTTTGGTCTTTTTCCAATCTTGGAAAGGGCTCTAAGAAATTGTAACATACCCAAAATTTACCCAACATATTTTACCTAAGTTTTAACTTAGAAAGTAAATAACACAAGTCCTCAAGTACATGGACATAATTTTATTTCATTTTCATTATCATAAATGCACATTGCATATATCATTACATGAATGAAAATTACACAAGTTCTAATAAATGAAATTCATCTTTCAAATACATTTTACAAATGATTGAATATCATAACTCACAAGAGTTCATTGGTTCAATGGTTGAAGTGTCCACCTATGGATCTCACTTCTAGTCAAGGTTTCCACCTATGGATCACACTCTTGTTTCACAAGACTCAACAACCAACTACAATCTAGAGAGCATCATCCAAGTGGTTTTGCTCCAATCATAGACATAAGCAGTCCCCTGCACATCTTCCTTCTCAGAAAGATGGCCCTACCCTTCAACGAAGATTTTGGTATGAAAACCATAACAATGCACATCTAAGTATTTGGTGTTGTTTCCTACATATCTAGTATGGCCATAAAAAGGATACCCTCCTACTTGCATGACACTACTAACTAGTATGCAATCCTAGATCATAGTGAACAAACAAGGCATAAGCAATGGCTTTTAAACCTACTCTGGCTAGAGATTCCATATATACAATCACTCAATACTTCGAGCGAAGTCATACATTCACCCACCCTAACTCACCTTGGAAACTATAATGACCATTGAACCTCAAAGGTTACATTCATAATCAAGGTTTAAAAAAAGTGATAACAAACCAATAGTAACATCATAGACCTTAAAGGCTTGACACAATCACTAGATTACCCTTTTCCATACTTGTTAGGTTTGCCCCAAAATTAATAATCACAAACAAGGTTCCATTCAAATTGATGGCACACAAATATTGAATTAATAGACCAATAGGTTTAGCACTACCTCTTGAATACCTGGTTACATACTTGTAACACTTTGGGTCTGGCTCCTGCCTCTTATTCAAGTTCTTTTCTTTTTAATCATGGAAGTAAATACTATCTTACTTAATACACAATTATTTAAATATTGATGACTCCATGTCACCGACTAGACACATTTGGTCTTAATCTAAAACACTATCAATATGTCAACATGTATAATAATTCAAAATTAAACTTTCTTTAAGAAGATTACTTCTGCACATTGATTTTTAGACTCTTGGTTGTCATATCTAGTATGGCTCCATTCTTCTAGGACACCATAACCAATCTGGTTATCCTTGAAATCAAATAACATATAAAGTCTTATGTTTATAATAATATCCCATATTTATGTTAGAATAATAAGCTATTAACTTCTAATAATTAATCTAAGAACCTTTCAACTAATCTCTAATTCTGTCATGGTTCTTTCCAAGTTATCCTTTAAATCATCTATACAAGGTACCTATGTTTTTATGTTACAAAAAAATCATATATCCTTTCTCTCATTATTTTACATGTTTAAAATGTATAACAAGTTCATATCTAATCTAGAGGATATTTCTAGCTTGAGAGGAGTTTGTGCTTCTGCACTTTAAATTCTCCCTACATTATTGTTTTGGGTTGTCAAGATGTAAAGTCCTCTTCTTTAAGGTTAGGATATCATGAATAGATATTAATAGACTCTAGGTCAAATATATAAGATAGTATCAATTAGAAGATGATGAAGACACATTTACGCATTCTAACTCTTTTGTTGAAAAATGATATAAACTCTTACTCAAGTGCACACCCTAACCCTAGGGAATAAATTAACCTTTTTACATAAGGAATATAACCATTCGAGAACATAAATTCTCTACCCAAAAAAATCTAATACATATCTAGTCATATCATATTATCATCCAACATAGTCCCATTACAACTCTACTTCATTTTATTGCAAACAACATAGTCATTCAAGCAATATATACCCATTATTATAATATTATAATTTTCGATAATTTTTCAATAACTTCACTTTTCAATGTATATAATTATGATAAACTCATATCACACTCTAAATAGATTCTCTAATCCAGCTTCATGCAAATTAATGAAAACTCCTTCATTCATATCTATCTATTAGTAAGAGAATGCATATAATGATAGCACAACACTTTCCAATCAGCATTCACTCAATTTCTAAAATAGAAAAAGAAATAAAAAAGTAATAATATCAAACATGCCTAGAATATATAGCTTCCAATAAGACTATTGTAACTCTCTACTCAAATACAATAACTCTTCTTGTTGCCTCCTACATCCTCAGCTCCACCAAACAGCTTCTTCTCACTCAAACAGTACTCCAAACTATCAACAATCACTCTATACTGATGTACTCAATCACTCAACAATCTGCTCTCAAATTCACCAAATAAACTCCACAGATGTACTCAATGAATACACCAAAAACAATAGAATAACTCAGATAATGTTCTCAATGATATTGTTTTCCTATGCCAAACTCTCCTCTATGCGTGGTATTTTGCCCATACTTGGCAACTATCGCTACCTTCCAATATGCATTTACTATGTTATAATGCAGCCTTCATGATATCATTAATATGCTCCAGCGCATATGTTATCTTTTACTTCATCACAACTTTTATACTATGCATTTATTATGCTAAATCTTCCATCGCATATGCAAATATATGTTAACTTAACTTCCAATGCAGATTTTGGCATATGCATTTAATTTGTTATTTAATATGGGATTCCAACGTATAACTTAGCACATACAAATATGCTAGCTTCATCGCAGCCTCTATGACATTACCTATATTTGAATATCCATCACAATCTATATATATATATTTGTCATTTAATTATACATATATATACATATTAATATATATACATTTATCATTATTTAAATATAATAACGTATCTATATATTGATGTGTATATATATAACATATATATTTATATATGTTAATGTTCACCTACTTATTACATATCTATGTATGGGTATATGTAGACAACTTTATTTACATATGCCCATACCTACATACGTAGATATGTATGTGTCATTGCATATATATATATATATATACATATATATTCTATATGTATACATACCCATATACGTATATTTATCCAATGCAATATATAAGTATCTCATGCTCATCAAAAGGATTTTAACATTATGATTCAAATCAACAAAACAATCAAAAGGATTCATAGATAATAACCCGAACATACCTATAAACCCAAAAGGATAACATGGTTTGAATCACATACCAGGACACTAACACATCAAGGTTACTCTACCCGATGTAGTTCGTGTGTAGTTACTCAGATGGTCATGAAAATGGTTTCCATACCAACTTCTTCTCCTGGATGATACTCTCCCTCCCCCTCTGGAGGGCTCGAACCTGTCCTACATCCAACTTAGTACAACAAGAATGAAGTTAACCAATAACATAAAAATCATATTCATCATATATCATTTGCATCATTAAATCATTAAAAAGAAATCATCATAATGCATATTCATATATTTCATTCATCCATTGAACATATTATAGTCATAATTTCTTGCATTAAAAACATATTTACTCATAGAAGTGAAATTAGTCTAGTAACTTATAAATGGGGTGTAACAACAATTTGATTTCTCTAGGATCTACTTCATCTTGTGCCTCTCCTTTGAATGGCTCCTCATTCTCAACTTCATCTTCACTTTCATCTCTTCCTCTATATTCAACTCTTCTGTGCAGCTCTTTCTGCAATGTCTCTACTTGCCTTCTAAGGGCTCTAAAATATTCCCAACTAGGAGGGTTTCTACCTCCACCTCTACCCCTGCCACTTGGGGCCAATCTTGGAGGCATTTTAACAACACCCACAACTCATAGGTCATGTTGCAAATTGCCTCTCTTCGGCACTCCACCTATAGACTTGGGAACAACCTGCTCTAATACCATTGATGCAAGAGAGTTCTTGCAACTCTCAACACTTTTCAAAACACACAAGAGAAATATCCATAAATTGATTTTAAACAATATAAAAAATCAACATGAATGAAAATTTCTATTGCACTCAACAATTACTAGGTTTACAAGAGTTCAAAGCCAAATTGAAATACAATCATGGAAGCCCTCTGAACCTAATGGGAAACATCTCCAAATCAAACTTAGAATTTTGAAACAAACATCAAGATGAATCACTAGTATGCCTTCTTCCTTCCCACTTATTCTTGTAGCCACTTTCTTCTTCTACCTACAATCTATTTCTAAATAATCAAAGGAAAATTGAGCCAGACCTCTCCCAGAGTTATTTACTACTAATTAGCACCTCCAACCTACAACAACAATGTCTAAAAGCCACTCTCTAGGAAAAACTATGGGTATGTACAAGATCATCATGGAAAAAATAGGCCCTTAAGTGGCGAAAAATTCAAAAAAATCAGAGTTAGGCAGCTTGACGTAAAAATTTGAATAAGTTATCTATATTATTTCAAAAATATGTAAAAATAAAATCTATAACAAATTGAATGTAGTTTCTAAACTACTAGGTTTATTTAAAAGAAAAATCTATTTGGTGAAAATTTGAAATTTCAATGCAGTAGTACTTAAATTTCAAGGAAAAAATAAGTAAGTGTCTTTCTAACCATCTTAACCACAATAAAATGATAATATTTTTTTTATAAGATTTTAGATATAAGAAGAGGACTCATGTCTCAATGTGATGCATATTTTTTTGTAATTTTTTTCCAAGTAAATAATTAGTTATGAATTTTTTATTACAAATTTTTAAAAATATAAAAACTCGTATGTCTGACTACCTTAACTTGATCATAACTTCATGTAATTCATTTTTTTAAAAATCCTATAGTATGCGAAGCATAGAATATGACGCATGTTTCGGATTCAAAAAATGTGATACTGTTTGAAAGCTATAGATGTTTTTCAATCAACCTATCAATCAAGACTTTAGTCGTAATTCAAATAGAAAATAAATAATAATTATTTATTAAATTCAAAGTACAACATAATTTATATTGGTGGAAAGTTGAGAATCTCCTTTAAAAACCCTTTTCATTTCATCAATTTTGGGTATAAAAAATGTCATCAGCCACATACCCTACACATACCCATCATATCGCCACTTTTTGACCCATCATGGTCCTACACATACCCCTACGTGCCCAAACTTCACACCCACAAAATCAGGAAATGAAAAAACAAAAATAAGATAGTTTTGGAAACTCCTTCCAACAACCACTTTCTCCACAAATTTGTGATTCCTCCATGCCCCCAACCCAGGAAAGAAAATAAAAATTCATATAATAAAATATTAAACACTCCAATGCATGTTTACACCACTTCTAGGAAGATAGGCCAAGAATTGTTGACACCAAGATTCTCCATTCCTCATAATTAATTTTGATATTTGAAATTGGTGTCCCACTTTTCCAGCACTAATGAGGAGTTTTTGAATGTCATGCAACAATTTAAAACTCCTAGGAAAATCCAATGCCCAAGTTCAATTTTTCAAATTAAACATTAAAATTCTATTTTCTAGCATTATCTCACATTACAAATTTGCAACCAAAATATGTCCAATTATTAAATTCTGATTTTTGGACAAAGATAATCAACTAATTACTCAAAAAATTATTCAAGCCATGTCACCTCAAAATTTTAATCAATTTTTTTGATGCAAGATTGCTTGCAACCATTGATGCTCCTGCATTAGGGGACTTTTGGGAAAAAGGGGAAAACTTTTGAGAACTATTCAAAGATATTGTATCAAGAAATTTTGGCTTAACACTATGTATAGAAGAGTTTTTAGAATTGTATAATTTCAAGGAGATAATGAAGAATGCTTTTGGTTAATATATTCTAAATGTATTCATGTGTTACCATTGTTGACTTTTCATAGGTTAAATTAGTAATCCTTCTATGTGATTGATGTAATGAAAAACATTTGTATCTTGGTATCTTGGATTGAATGCATTGAAGAAACTTGTCTCCTCGTATGTTGATATTTGTTACACTTCTTTCATCACCGTTGCATATCAAAACATGCTTTGTGTTAAATCCCCTTTGTAATTTGTCATATTCTATGAAATTATAGTTGGTATTCTATGTCTCCCACTAGGGTTTTTGTTATTCACTTTCCTTTAGTTTTTCCTTTCCTCCTTTATGTACTTTTAGGTTAAAACTACACAAAAACTACAAATACGTCCATCATAGGAGGAAGATTCCCCTCTCAAACATAGAGGAAGGTTGTAGTTTCATAAGAAATCTCTCCAACTATTGGAGCGTTATTGCCACTTTCCATTGGGTGAGTCAAGTATCATTCAAGTGCCAATTTGCTTACCAATAGTGTTCTAGGCCATATTGATGAAGGTAACAGTCTAGAACCTTGTAGAAATAAATTTGGAACATACTCCAAAGTTGAATATTCCTCCTCCAAATATTTCTCAAAGATATCCAAGCCAATACCAAACTATGATAAATGAATAGGTGGAGAAAGAAGAAAAGGGTCTAAATATTCCCTTAGAACATTTGAAGAAGATGATGTAACTTCATAATATCAAACATCAAATAAGGGATGAATATATTCAATAGTTTCCCCCAAGTCTACAAGACAACACTCACAAATAAAACCTCCAAAGTTTAACAAGTATTCATCACAATTAGTTGTATCTAGAATATAATGAATTTAATACTACACTAAATCATTATGAACCATATGGATGTATAAAAACTAGTCTCATCAAATGCAAAAGGAGATAGAGGAAATGAAGTCTAAGAAAAATGTCTCTAGAACCTCACTTGATGATATAACACTAAGATTCAAATGACCATATTTCTCATCAAAGGTATCCACACTAGATGCCTAAGTGTATACATCAATTGAAGGAACAATAGGAGAAAAATGTGAGAAGTTTTACACTTGAGATTGATGATCTACTTCCCCAACTAGAACAATATCTCTACATACATATCTTAAATAACCACTTAATATAGTTTAAAATCACCACTCTTCCTTTCTCCACCATGTGATATATATAATACATTACATTATTTGACAATGATGACACACAAAGAATATGATTAAACAATCCTTATTCCATGTTAGTAGATCCTCTCTCTCACACATATATATTATTAGCCATTAGGATGTGTGGTGATGAAAAAGAATCAAATGAAGAGAATATACAATGTGATAAATCAATATGATGTCAAACTCCCATCAAACTGAATTAGAATCTGTAACTACAAAAACTAGTTTCCCCTTATGTATTTTTTACTTTGAATGAGAAGAAGATAATGAGCCCCCTAACATAGTTGAAGGGAAATTTATTTGATTCTTCATTAGAAGATGCTTCAACTCGTCAATCTATTTTAGATAACATAGATGTTTATCATGCCTTGGTTTATCACAATATGCACACTTGGTCTACTCCTTCTTAGATTATTTTCCTTTTGTGGTATATTTATAATTTGATTGTACTCTATCTTTCTGTGGTTTTTTCTTTTTATTATATTTTTTCTTTTCAAGATCCCTTAATTATTTTTTCTTAGGATCACTATCCATCAATGCATATGACTTAAAAGACATAAGGATACCTATTTGAATTAAATTTCCTTGTTTTTGAATTTGAATGTCAAAAAAAATGATCAAATGTAGGCATGTTATATTCCTTCCCCACAGAAAGATGATGAGTGTGAAAGCCAAAAAAACCTATATATTCTTTACCAAGCTTGGATAGAACATTCATAATCAATTTTCTATCCCTTTTATCAATACCACATTCCTTGAGTTGTGTTCTTAGATCATTGGTCTTTATGACATAATCAAGGATATTTTTAAAACTACTTGGATCAAGACTCATGTTCATTGTCAATTTTATAAGCCTTAAACTCATTAGTTTGACAATAAAAATCAACAAGCTTGTCCCAAGCCTCCCTATGTCTATTGAACTTTTTCACATGAAATTGGAGATCAATTGAAATAAACATGCATATAACCAAGAACTTTGTCACATTCAGTTATCCATAGCCTCTTTTCCAAGTAATATTTGTTTCTTTTGGATTGGATTCTAATATATACACAGTAAAACCTAGTGTGAAGAGACAATAATTTCAAGATTCAACCTAAATGTGAAGACGCAAAAGACAAAGTGTTAGGGAAATAATATTTTTATTTATTTTTCAATAATGAAGATGATAAGATCTTGAAGGGAAAAGAGCAGAGGAAACTTGGAGTTAAAAAATGAAGGGTTTTCATTTTGGTAGAGAGAGAGAAAACCTTAATTTAGATTTTGTAGATAGATCAAGTGAATGAATACAATTTTTTGAAATCTTGTCCTAAACTTTTAAGTTGGTTTATTGATCATAATTCATTTATATTTTTAATTATGAATCAAAGCCATCAAATTTTTTTCCTTCATGGTGTATTAAAATTGGTTCTTGACTACAAGAACAAGGTTGTCATTAATTTGGATCCCTATCCTTGACTACATGATAATAGAGTTTGTTGATGTGTTTTTTATGCACTTCTCAACACAGGCATCACACAAGTATGCTACCTCTCTTGAAAGGAAATCTCCAACAACAAGTTGTTGAAAATTACCCCAAGGTCTCTTAAGTGTCAAGTCTTGACTTGCTTGGAATACCTCAGTTGTTTGATGTGATTTGCTAGTAATCACAAGGCAGTTTTATAGATGAGTTACAAAGCGTGGGAAGTTGGGTCTACAAATACAATTTCAAAGTGTTGGAAGTGAATGAACAATGGCTTCCCACTCAAAACAGCAAGTTGAAACCCACCAAGCTCATCCGATTTAGCTTCATGGTGATGCTTGAGATCCTACTCTAACCAAGGACTAAAAGAAATAGCAAAAGGAGAAGGGTTAAGAAATTTGTTCTAATCCTAAGCTACAAATGAACAATAACAATGGAGGCTACTATAGTAGACAAACTTCCCAAATTGGATTTTTCTTGACCAAGAGAACCTACAACTACACAAAATCAGTGCAATCTCCTAAGGTCTGTATATTTTCATATTGCACATGCACATCATGAACATGCAATTGAATTAAGTTGCAGTAATGGAATAAAGAAGCATAGGCTAACTTTACACAACAGTTTGTCATCAACAAGTGCTAAAAGTATGGGTTGAAATTTCATAAGATACCATAACAACAATTTCCATGATCACATCCACTCAAAAAACTACAACTAAAACTAATATGGAAGTAGAACCATGCAAGCAAGATGAGCAAATTGAAAGAAAACATCCATAAAATCATGCAATGATGTCTTCTATTGCTGGAAATGCTCTTAACACCAGCTCTCCAACCATTTACAAATGAAGGGGAGACCCCTATTTATAGTTTTCCAAAGCCCAAATGAATGGCTAGGATTAATTTGCATTGTGTGGCTCATATTTTCTTTACATTAGGGTTTCACCTACCCCTCAATATTTCTCAATTTAAAATAGGCTATTTTGTCATATTCTCCATTTTGTCTTCTAGTGACCCTGGCACTATAGCTGGCACTATAGCAATTTTGTCCTATAGTGACTGCCTTCTTTGATGCAGCTAAAAACTTGTAGGAAGATGCCCTTTGTCTGATATGTTTGTAGCATTTCTTCATTGAATCCTGCTATGGATTTGTGTCACTAAAAAGTAGTTATGTTTCTCTTGATTCTGAGGACAGCTCTTGACAATCATCATCATCTAGTAAAAAGTAAGACAACTCCCTCCTGCTTTCTTCGAGGCCAACCCATTGCATTCTTATTGTTGACTCCCTTGGCACATGCCTCCTTCTAATAGCAGCTCTGTTGATGGGTGCTAGGAGGAGAGGCGAGCATAAAATGAATGGTGATAGGAGCAATGTGCTTTCTCCTTGTTCAACTTTCTTAATGGGCCTCCCCGACGAACCCACTGTAAGTTCCATAAATCCTGCATACATGAAGTGTAGTAAGTGCTTTCGTACATAAATTAAGGAAAATGTTAGTCAAATCCTGCATCCATCCATACATCATCTAAAGATCATAATATTCATATTTGGAGCTCATTTGGACTACAAACATAAATGCAGGTTTAGGGGTGTGGATGCCACAGGTCGGAAGGATGACAAACAATGGATGACGGATGATGGACAATGGATGACAAGTAGATGGCGAATGACAAATGACGGGCAGTGGGTGAACAGTGGATGAGAGATGGAGATAGGGGAAGATGGTAGACAATGGCCTACAAGGAAATTTCCCATGGACGGTGATGAAGGGACAACCAATGGACGATAGACGGAAGGCGGACCATGGACAGACGGGTGATGGACAGAGGAGGGATGACAGACGACGGACGACAACAAAGGGATGGTAGCCTACAAGGAAAGTTCCCATGAACAACAACGGAGGGACGATGACCCGCAAGGAAAGTTCCCATGGATGGCAATAGAGGGACAACAACCCGCAAGGAAAGTTCCCACAGACGGTAATAGAGGGATGACAGCCCACAAGGAAATTTCTCAAGGGATGGAAATAGAGGGACAGTGGCATGCAAGGAAAGTTCCCATGGATGGAAATGGAGGGAGGACGACCCACAAGGAAAGTTCCCATAGATAGTGATGGAGTGACGACAACTTGCAAGGAAAGTTCCCACTAATGGCAACAGAGCTACGATGACCCACAAGGAAATTTCACATGAATGATGACGGAGGGACGTCGATCTGCAAGGAAAGTTCCCATAGATGACAATAGAGGGATGGTATCCCACAAGGAAATTTCCTACAGATAGTGATGGTGTATGGACCATGGACGGACGGGCGATGAATGATGGAGGGACAGTGGACAATGAACGACAATGGAGGGACGACGACCCGCAAGGAAAGTTCTACAACTTCACAAAACATAGTAAATTTGAGATTTTTCAATTTTAGCATGTGGGGAAAGGGGTAGAAAGAGTGCCAAGACATATTTTCTTAAGATTTAACTCATTTTGAAAAATGCAAAAATTTGGAATGTGGGAGTTGGAGGGTCCACCGCCCTTTTGAAAACAGTAATGAGCACATGATGACCTACGCATAGTGGCCCACAAGGAAAGTTCCCAAACGGCCACGGAGGGACAACAACCCAAAAGGAAAGTTCCCAAATGGCCACAGAGGGATGAAAACCCACAAGGAAATTTCAAAAATGGCCATAGAGGGACGACAACCAGCAAGGAAAGTTCCCAAATGGCCACAAAGGGACGATGGCCCGCAAGGATATTTCTTCAACTTCCTAAAACTTAACAAAACCTTGGTAGTTCAAATAGGCATCATAGAAACATCCCAAATCCATAGGAAACTTGTCCCCAAAGTCAAAAAATGAAGGAAAAAGCAAAGCAAGTGAGCAGGGACCAAGTTAGCAGGACCAAGGAAAAAGTGGAAAAGGGGGGAGGACTTTGTTTCTCTCTCTTAGATTCGAATTCCCAGGTAGAATGAATGGCAGGGAGCATTGTTTATAGGCCAATTTCCATTAATGGCATGCATTGATTTCTTGGTATAGTGGACTCGGGTTAGGTGAGATGCGGAAACCCACGCTCATTTGGATGCTTAGTCAAGGCTCAAACGAAGAAACTAAGTGTGGATCTCGCCATGCGGGTGGAAGTTGGGTGTCAGTCACCACTTAGCGGCGAAACACGAGCAACAAACCACATGAGGCGACCCGTCACTACAGGTCCACGAGGCTTGGAGGATGTTGGGGCAATGGACAAAGGGAAACTCGCAGGGGCATCTTCGTGAAAGCAAAAGACTTATTGAAATTCAAACGAATGAATTTGTTTAGGGGGAATTTGATCATTTGAAGGCACATGACCAATTTGGGCTTGGAAACAGGGGTGCACAAAATGATACAAGAGAGAAAATGACTGGTCAAGAGCGAAAAGAGGGGGTCTCTGCCTTTCACAAGGCATGTCTGCAAAACATGCACAACAAATAGTGACTCGGTGGGGAAATGCTCCAGAGCATTTCAATGACAAACTGGAATCACAAACCTAGAATCTCTAGTTTTGATCCTCATGCTAGGACAAACGAACCATACGCTCAACCAAAGGATCAAAACCACTAGCTAACCCAACCTTTAGTATGCTAAAAATCCAAGTGTGTGCAATTGCGTTAATTCCCATCCTTAAGTTGCTACAGGAACCTAAGCTCCATCAAGTTAAGCTACGTAGTTTATTCTAACTCCAAAAGAATCTGGGACATTGCCTCACTGCCAGTCAGGCATCCATAGCCCCGATGAGGTTGTCATTGTGATTCTCCTGAACATTGCTCTACTATCAGTCGGGCGTCCATAGCCCCAATAGAGTTACTCGGATCCCCCTGAAAAGTTGAATTTCTTTCTTTTGATTTTCAATACCTTTTTTTCTTTTCTTTCGTTTCTTTCTTTTCATTTTTCTCTTTTCAATTCCTTTCATATCAACCTACAAGCAATGAAGCTCGTACTCAAAGTTGAGAATCACAGTGGCGCTAAAGCAAAATTTTATATTTTTCACTTAACTAGACTTCACAAAGGACCTATGGCAACCTCTAGATTCTTAAAGTATGTGAGAGATATAAGACTTTAGAATACATTGAAGTCAGACCAATCAACAACTTATCCCCTTCGAACCAAACATCTAGATTACTTGGCACTAACAAAAGACCGTCAACATCCACTTTGAAAACTTGATTAGACTTTAACAAAGAAATACATAGAAAAACCCCAAGAAATAAGTATGGTTGTTGTGCGTATAGATGTACCCAGTTAAAAGCAAAGGGACCTCGAGCAAAGAAGCATCAAAGTGGCAACAGAACGGAAAGCAAAACGAAAAACAAATAGAAAGCAACACCTACACTAACCAAAGTGAGAAAGGAAAAGAAAATGTCAAGGAGACTACCCTAAAGCAAAAAACCTACAACAAACCAACTAACCTAATGAAAGCAAGAAAGCGAGGTATATACATGATACCTACACTACCAAAAATAGGCTATGTACAAAGATATTTACAAAGCACTGAGTTCTGGCAAGCCAAACCAACATTCACGCCCATTTGATTTTGTAATGCATGCACAAGTAGTAGGTAAATCATTACAGTTCTAAGCCATGCATATTTATCCTTATATTCAGAAAAATAAAGTTCAACATTGCAACATTCAAATTCAATCACATAATCAGGAAAAATCAACAATTGAGGTGATTCGTTCAACCCATGGTTGATCCATAAGCAAGTTTTCCTTCCCTCATTCCCATAATCAAAATGATAAACATAGCTACAAGTATGCACAAGAGTAAGGAAAGATAGAACCTGGATATCGCCATGCAAAGGTGGCAGCATGTGACAGTCGAGAGCAAGCACCGCATCATTGATTGTTGCATCGGTAGCTTCAGGTAGAGGCATTGGATGGTGCAGCATCCCCGATCTTAGGCTTACATAAGGCAAGGAGAACGAGGTAGCAAGAACCTCTTCTAAGCCCAATGTGGGATCCGCAACCCCTACTAGTTGTTCTTTGAGGAGATACACTTCATCTTCTTGATCTTTTGTAGTCCAAACCTCTACTTGATTGTTTCCTTCAAGGGGCAGCATGCCATGCCATCTCCTTTCCTGGTTGTTGATCTTAATTTTATGATGTTCAATGTCAGAGGGACATGACATGGATGAATCTATCCCATTGCAGCTCTTTGAATGTGAAAAATGATCAACAATGGTCAAGGCGGCAAGATTCCTAGTTGCATCTTGTAGATGGCAGGGCGTATAATCATTGTGTGTAGCCTCCAAGACACCCCCACCTTTGTCTTATTCTCTTTGCAGTTCATGTATCTCGCCATGACGTTCACTCATTTCCTCTTGTTCACTATCACTGTAGATGTAGAAGGAGTTCCTCTCCCAATCTGGAAGCTCTAATGTGTTACTGTCTAGAGGTTTAGGTAGTATGTGCTCATCATTGCCTTCCTCTATAATGTACTCTTCTTCGATGTTAGAATACCTCTGGAGTATAGCTCCCAATGGAAAAAAGTCATCGATGGAGGGAACCTCGTCAAGGGGGCCAAGATTTACTATGTGATTTCCCTCCAAGGACTCCCCATAAATCCCATCATCCATGGCATATAGATGCTCTTCGAGAGGAAAAGGCTCTTGTTTCCTAATGGACAACCTCCCTGTGTGCTTTGCTTCATTGTTTAGAAGCTTTGAATGTTGTCCTCCTCCTATTGTTGTCCTAATACCTTCTTGAGGACTGCCTTCAATTGAGTTATCACTTAGTTCAAGCTCTTGGTCTTCTACTTCAATCCGAGTAGCAATTAGAGGAGGCTAGGCACTTGGCTGCCTCGCTTGTTCTTTGCCTTGTTCGATGGCCTCTTAGCATAACTCACATGTGAACTCTGAGTGTGATGAATCATGGAGTCTGCACCAATTCGGTAGTAGTAATAACTCTAAATCCACTTGGTGTCTAAGCTCTGACTAGTCCCTTGCTAGCCTTGACACTAGTTGGTGGTATCTTTCCACTATTGGGTCCTCATCATCACTTGGGAAGGAAGTCTGGTAATAGACAACCGTGGCATGTGATTGTTCCCACTCTAAATCTCCATTTTCAGATGCTTGGTTGTTGTCATTCATGAAGGAGAGGTCATCTAATTTGATTTCACTTAGGATTTCACCATCAGCTTCTACTGCTCCAAAGTTGTTAGCCTCTTCCTCTTTTTGTTCTTCATCATTTACGTTGCATGTCCCAACATATGTTGCTACAAACTTTGTTGATTCATCTTAAATTACTAACAGTTTTTCTTCTTCATTGGAGGGCTGCCCTTTTTTGATGGAAGAAAGGCCTCCTACTTCCTCCCTAGTGGAATTTTCATTAAGTCTTCTTACTGCCCTAAGGAAATCAACTTCTTTCTCTTGACTTCGAGCTTTAGTGTTTTTCGTCCTAGCGCTCTCCTTTGGGAATTCTTTGCTCATCTTCCCTATGCTGTCCTCCAGATGTTGACAACTCTCCCACCTCACGGGATGAGTTCTCTTCATTGGGAGTTGGATGCTCCAACTTGTTCAAACAACCCTTAATAGGAGTGATGATACTCACACATGATGGGAAAGTAAATTTTGAATGTGGTGCATTGTGGAATATGCACCAACTAGACATCAATACCTCCTCCAATCTTGGTCCATCTTCGCTACCCAAACATTCTTGGATCAGCTCCTTGAATGCCTTAGGTTCCATGGTAATCATTTCCTCTTTTGGGTCTACAAGAGCCAAGGGTTGATATATTTCCCAAAAGGGCATTTCTCCTTGCAAGACTCTTTCAATTCTGCTCAAGAAAGTCACACATCCCAATTCATTATGCCTACGAGTGCAATGGATTATACACTTATCTGCTAGTACAAATTGATGCAATGGTCTCCTCAATCTTCTATTCAAATATGCATGTAGTTGAGTGATGCTGATTTGCACATGCTCCTCCATTTCAACTCAACTTTTTTTTTCCTTCAAAATTTTCTGATTTTAAGTTTTAGCATTAAAAGAAATCTCCTTATCTCATATTTCTTCTTGAAAGTGCTCTTTTCAACTTCCAACTTTCAACTTGTAGCCTCAACATGCTAGCCCTCCTTCTAGTGCCATTTCTATTGATGGGTACTAAGAGGAGAGGGGCATGTGATGAATGAAGCAATATCTTAGTTCTACCCTACTTCTAGCAATGTATTTGATCAACCCTCCTTCTAGCGCCAGTTTTTTTGATGTGTTTTTTATGCACTTCTCAACACAAGCAACACACAAGTATGCTACCTCTCTTGAAAGGCAATCTCCAACAACAAGTTGTTGAAAATTACCCCAAGGTCTCTCGGGTGTCAAGTCTTGACTTTCTTGGAATATCTCAATTGTTTGATGTGAATTGCTAGTAATCACAAGGCGATCTTATGGATGAGTTACAAAGCGTGGGAAGTTGGGTCTACAAATGCAGTTTCAAAGTGTTGGAAGTGAATGAACAGTGGCTGCCCACTCAAAACAACAAGTAGAAACCCACCAAGTTCATCTGATTTATCTTCATGGTGATGCTTGAGATCCTACTCTAACTAAGGACTAAAAGAAATAGCAAAAGGAGAAGGGTTAAGAAAGTTGTTCTAATCCTAAGCTATGAATGGATAATAACAATGGAGGCTACTACAGTAGACAAACTTCCCAAATTGGATTTTTCTTGACCAAGAGAACCTACAACTACACAAAATCAGTGCAATCTCCTATGGTCTACATATTTTCATATTGCACATGCACATCATGAACATGCAATTGAACTAAGTTGCAACAATGGAATAAAGAAGCCTAGGCTAACTTTACACAACAGTTTTTCATCAACAAGTGCTAAAAGTATGGGTTGAAAGTTCATCAAATGCCATAACAACAATTTCCATTATCACATTCACTCAAGAAACTACAACTAAAACTAATATGGAAGTAGAACCATGCAAACAAGATGAGAAAATTCAAAGAAAACATTCATAAAATCATGCAATTCTATCTTCTATTGCCACAAATGTTGTTTACACCAGCTCACCAACCATTTACAAATGAAGGGGAGAACCCTATTTATAGTTTTCCAAAGCCCAAATGAATGGATAGGATTAATTTGCATTGTGTGGCTCAGATTTGCTTTACATTAAGGTTTCACCTACCCCTCAATATTTCTTAATTTAAAATAGGCTATTTTGTCCTCTTCCCCATTTTTTCTTGTAGCCTATTTTGTCTTCTAGTGACCTTGGCACTGTAGAAGTTTTGTCCTATAGTAACTGCCTTCTTTGATGCAGCTAAAAACTTGTAGGAAGATGCCCTTTTTCTGATATGCTTGCAACATTTCTTCATTGAATCTTGCTATAGATTTGTGTCACTGAAAAGTAGTTATGTTGCTCCTAATTCTGGTGGACAGCTCTTGACAATCATCATCATCTGGTGAAAAGTAGGACAAATCCCTCCTCCTTTCTTCGAGGCCAACCCCTTGCATTTTTTTCATTGACTCCCTTTGCACATGCCTCCTAATACCAACTCTATTGATGGGTGCTAGGAGGAGAGGTGAGCATAAAATGAATGGAGCAATGTTCTTTCTCCTTGTTCAACTTTCTCAATGGGCCTAGGAGGAGGAGAGGAGGAGTAATGTGCTTTCTCCTTGTTCAACTTTCTCAGTGGGCCTCCCTGATGGACCTAAGGAATGGTGGCCCGCAAGGAAAGTTCCCACAGATGGCAATGGAGGAATGGTGGCCCACAAGGAAAGTTCCCACGGACGACAACAGAGGGATGGTGGCCTACAAGGAAAGTTCCGCAACTTCACAAAACCTAGTAAATTTGAGATTTTTCAATTTTAGCACATGGGAAAAGGGGTAGAAAGAGTGCCAAGACATGTTTCCTTAAGATTTGACTCATTTTGAAAAATGAAAAAATTTCTAGTGACCCTAGCACTATAGCATTTTTGTCCTATACTAACAACAATGAGCACACGGTGACTTGCACACAATGGCCCGCAAGGAAAGTTCCCAAATGATCATGGAGGGATGACGACCTACAAGGAAATTTTTGCAACTTCCTGAAACTTAACAAAACCTAGGCAGTTCACTTAGGCTTTATAGAAACATCCCAAATCCATAGGCAACTTGTCCCCAAAGTCAAAAAATGAAGGAAAAAGTGAAGCAAGCGAGCAAGGACCAAGTCGGCAGGACCAAGGAAAAAGCAGAAACAAGAGGGAGGACTTTGTTTCTCTCTTAGATTCAAATGCCCAAGTAGAATGAAGGTAGGGAGCATCGTTTATAGGCCAATTTCCATTAATGGCATGCATTGATTTCTTGGTACAGTGGACCCGGGTTAGGTGAGATGCAGAAACCCACACTCATTTGGATGCTTATTCAAGGCTTAGACGAAGAAACTAAGTGCGGATCTCACCATGCGGGTGGAAGTTGGTTATCAGTCACCACTTAGTGGTGAAACACAAGCAACAACCCACATGAGGTGACCCACCGCTGCAGGTCTGCGAGGCTTGGAGGATGTTGGGGCAACAGACGAAGGGAAACCAGCAGGGGCATTTTCGTGAAAGCAAAAGACTTAGTGAAATTCAGGCGGATGAATTTAGTTAGGGGTAATTTGATCATTTGAAGGCACATGACCAATTTGGGCCTGGAAATAGGGGTGCGCAAAATGAGACGGGAGTGAAAATGACTCATTAGGAGCGAAAAAGAGGGGGTCCCTACCTTCGATGGGGCATGTGTGTAAAATATGCACAATAGAATCAAAGTAAGAATTCCTCCAATAAAATAAAATGAGACCCAATCATTTCATACATATTTACTTTTATACAAAAATAATTTCACAATCTTAGTTATGGTATGTACCTAGGGATATGATATCAACATGTGGCACATATCCCTTAAGTTAGTTATATTGGGTTATGAATTATAATAGGTAATTAGGAGGCCTACATGGGTTTAGTGGTTTACCCCTCCATCATATTATTATAAGGTCTATTTAAAGAAGGTGAATATATTATAAAGGAATGTGAAGTGTATGCTATATATTTAGGAAACCTTGAATATATTGTGTGGACCATTGTATGATATTACCTTATCTCAAGTATCTATTCTATTTATACATAGATTGGATATTAGGGTGTCTTGGCCAGCCAACATCTCTTGTTTTGTGTGTTATATATCTTCTACATTGTATTGAAATTCTATTAGTATATGTGGATTTTATTAAGTGGTATTAGAGCTAGGATTTGGAAAAAGGTGATAAGGAGGGAGGATGAGGAGAAGATGATGAAGTTAAGGTGAAGGATAGAAATACATACACTATAAGGAAGTATTGTTTATGCAAACCCTATAAGGAAGTATAACTTCATTGGTAGGGAATCAACCAAGAAACTACATGCACAAGTAAACCACATCAAGGATAATCAAATAGAGGGTAAGGATTGTAGACACCTAACAATGACTAACACACTTCCTCTATTTCATCATCATTTTTCATTACCATTCATCATCAATTTACCTATCAATAATAATTAAATAATTTAATATTATTTAATTAAGCTAACATATCATACCCATTAATTAAGTAATTTTTAATTGTTTAATTAAATCATCACTTTACATCATCAACATTAATTAAATAATTTTTAATCAGTTAATTAATTTAACATTTTCTCCTTTCCTCATTAATTATTTAATTAATCTATTATTTTATTCTAACAACTTTAATGAAGAATTTTTAAATTATTTAATTAATTTCTTATTTTTCTTCCAACCACTTTAATTAACTAATTTTTCAATTATTTAATTAATTTCTTATTTTTTCTTCTATCCATATTAATTAAATAATTTTTAATTATTTAATTAATTTCTCAATTTCTTCCATCCATATTAATTAAATGGTTTTTAATTATTTAATTAATTAATGCATTCTTCTCATCCACTATAATTAAATAATTTTAATTATTTTATTTAATTATTTTTTTCTATTCTTAGTTCTTCCAAAAATAAGTAAAATTAATATTTTATTTATTTCCTAAATATATCTTCATATCATGCACTTGAATTAAATAAATAAATTTATTTAATTTTATTAATATTCTTCTATCTCTTAATTTAGTGAGTTAATTGAAAAAGCAACTCCTTATCACTTCTACTCGCCCTCACTTCACTCATCCATGCAACTAGTTAACTCATTATTCTAGTCTCTCGTCTTGACACATGACATGTACATGATCATCATGGTATCTCAATCAATCTCATCCATTGATGATGTAAGAGAGTTTGTGCAAATCTCATCAACTTCAAACACATAAAAAACCATTCCAAAAATTAAATGGATCAACATCAAAAATCAACAACACACATGTGGATTTTATTGCTCAATATCTCCTACAACATATGAGAATGATAATCAAATTGAAAAGATTACAAATGTAGACTTGTAGACTAAAGAAAGGTATTAAAATTCAAATCATATTTGTTGTAGGCAACAAGATCATCTACAAGTATGTCTCCTTAATTCTCCAACTTCTTGCAATTCTCCCTTCTTCACTTGCAACTATCTTCTAGAAATAGAGAACATAAAACACCAATGCATTCACCAAGAAGTTTGCTACTTATTTTCACCTTCTACCTACAAAATCACATCTAAAAACTCTCTCCCAGGAAAAGTCACACCCACACCTGCAACTCCCCAAATTCAGGAACCAAACATCAAAAAACAAAGTCTAGAATGAATTTTCTTTGCAACCACTAACTCTAGCAACTGAGAAACTTCCAAATCCATGCCCCTACCTGTAAAAATTAATTAACTTTCATAAATTACAATTTTTGACTCCCCAATGCATGCTTGCACCACTTCCAAGAAGGCATTCCTTCACTAGCCGACACAACTATTCTCCCATTTCACCAATTTGAAATCTAAATTCAAAATTACCAAGTAAGCACCTCATGGGTGTCCCATTCCTACCTAAAAAGTTAAGAAAAATTAAATAAAATTTAAATTGTTATAACCTTTAAGAATCCCATGCCCAAGTTTGATTTTTGACAATTTAATAATTAAAATGTAAATTTCAACATGATTCCCAATGCAACTTGCAAACCAAAATTTTCCAATTATTTAATTCCAATTTTTGGACAATAAAATCATGTAAATACACCAAAAAATAAATAAATAACATTACACTCCAAAATTGAATAAAATTTGTTGATGCAAGATGGTTGGCAACCACAAATGCTCCTACAGATCAGATACCCATGGTAGAAAGAAAAGTGACCCTATCACTTCTCAAGAGGATAACCAAGATGATTAATCTCAACTTTTGAAAACCATGATGAGTCTTCTACAAGTCTTCCAAACCATTTTACCAAGTAATCAAAGTATTACTCACCTTGCTATCCAAAATTGCCTCTATTTTCCTCCAAAGTAGGTGTTGGTATATGTATTTGTTCACCAATTGTACCTTCATCACTTTCAGCTTCATGAAATTTTATTAGATCAAAAATATTAAATTTAGGTGAAATTTTAAGCTCACTAGGCAACTCTACTTCATGTGCGTTACCTAAATCATGCTTGCTTACAATTTTGTAAGGCCCAAACTTCTTCATTTTTAGCTTGTTGTAGGTACCAACTGGAAATATTTATTTTCTCAAGTGTACCATTACCTCATCACCAACCTAAATTTTTTTATCTCTCCTCTTCAAATCAGCTTTATACTTGTATTGAAAATTCATTTTAATCATGTTCTTTCTTCTTGAGGTAGAATCAAAATCCATTTGTTCAATTTGTCTCCAACTAGACATATCAACAAATTTCCCAAGCTTCTATTTACCACCTCTTTTTTCCCATTGTTTGAGGATGTTATGCTGAATAAAACCTCAAATCAGTCCTTAGATTCTTCCATAATGTCCTCCAAAAGTATCCCATAAACTTTGTGTCTCTATTTAAAACTATGCTCTTTGGTAGACCATGTAGACTCACTAATTCCCTAAAAAACAACTCTACAATATGCATATCATTAGTATTTTTACATGGAATGAAATGAGCCACCTTAGAAAATCTATGTACCACCACAAATATTGAATCATATCCCTTTTGGATCCTTCGTAAACCAAGAACAAACTCCACACTAATCTCTTCCCATGGTCTTTTGGGTATCGGTAAAGGTGATATAAACCCATGTTCTAGCTAGTCCCTTTTGTCACTTGACAAATACTGCAACTTTGAATATATTTTATGATATCTTGCTGCAAATGAGGCCAACATTATTGTTCTCCAACAAGTGCTATAGTTTTATCAAAAACAAAATGCATTGCAAGTCCTCCACTATGTTTTTCCTTAACCAAATTCATTCTCATTGAGTTTCTAGGAATGCACAATTTATTACCTTTGAATAACATACCATCTTGGATTAAATAATCTAACCAATTTTTCCTATCAACTGCAATAGGTTCTTTGAAAGCTCTCCAAGCCTCTCCAAAATTAGGATCTTATTCATACAAATCCTTCAATTCATTAAGTCCAACAACTTCAATCTGCATTTCAGTTAGCAAACTTTGTCTTCTACTTAATGCATCTACAACCCTATTAGACTTCCCACTTTTATGCTTCAAAATATATGTGTAAATTTGCAAAAATTCTACCCATTTCATATGTCCTTGATTTAATTTCCCTTGACTACTCAAATATTGAAGTTCTTGATGATTAGTAAACAAAAAAAACTCCTTAGGAAAAATATAGTGTCTCCACTTTTTCAATGCTTGAACAATAGCATAAAATTCTTGATCATAAACTGAAATTATTCTTTGCATCATTTAACTTCTCACTAAAGAAAGCAATGGGTTTACCTTCTTGACTTAGAACAACTCCAATGGTATTACCACTTGCATCACAATCCACTTTAAATACCTTACTAAAATTGGGAAGTGCTAAAATAGGCTACTTTGTTACTTTAGCCTTCAATAAATCAAAACTTCTTGCTGCCCCTATAGTCCATATGAAATCTCTTTTGTCCCCTCTCATGGTATCAATTAGTGGTGCACAAATACTACTAAAAACTCTAATAAACTTCCTATAAAAACTTACGAAACCATGAAATGATCTCACCTTTGTAGCACTTCTAAGTATAGGCCATTCTAAGATAGCTTTCACCTTTTTTGGATCCATCTTGATTTCTTCTCCTAAAACAATAAATTCCAAGTATACCAACTCCCTCTTCATAAAGTTTCACTTCTTAAAGTTAACAAGAAACTTCTCTTCTCTCAAATTTTTAAAAACAAATCTAATATGCATCAAATTTTCTTCTAATGTCTTACTAAATATCAATATGTCATCAAGATGAATAATAACAAATCTCCCCAAAAATTATTTCAATACCTCATTCATCAATCTCATAAACATACTAGGTGCATTGGTTAGTCTAAAATGCATTACCAACCATTCATACAAACCTTCCTTAGTCTTGAATGTTTTATTCCACTCATCAACTTCTCTAATTTGGATTTGATGATAGCCATTCTTCAAGTCAGTCTTGGTGAAGTATTCAGCCCCACTCAAACAATCCATGATATCATCTATTCTTGGCAATAGAAACTGGTATTTGATAGTGATATTTTTTATGGCCCTTGAATCCATGCACATTCTCCATTCTCAACCTTTCTTTGGTGCCAAAACAACATGCATTGCACATGGGCTTAGGCTCTCTCTAATCAAACCCTTCTACTTGACAATTCTTGCACTTGCCTATTCAGCTCTTCACTCTTTGTAGGAGACATTTTGTGGGCTACCATGTTAGGAAAACTTGCTCCCATATCAAATAAATTTTGTGACTTATCCTTCTCATAGGTGGCAATCCTTATGGTGCATTATCTGAAATAATCATTTGAAATTCATGTAACAAATCTGCAACTTCCATAGGAACATTTTCTACTTTTTATTGGTTAGCTTTTGGAATCAAATAAAAAAAACATGTTCATGCTTCGTGAAATCTAAAAAATTCCTACCATCAACTACACAAATCCTTACATTGCTGAAAACCTTACTCATTTCCTCTTTCAATGGCTTCAACTTATGTCTTACTCCATCCTTTGTTAATGAGTATGTACTAGCATACCCATTGTGCATGGATTTCCTGTCAAATTGCCAAGGTCTCTCTAAAAAAACATGACAAGAATCCATAGGAATAATTTCACACAAAATTTCATCAAAATAATCTCCTATCTTAAACTTTACCAAACTTTTCTCATCAACTAAAAGTTTCTAATAATCCTAAATCCAAACAATCTGATACGAATGCAAGCGCCTTCTTCTCTCAAGCTTCAATTTTCTCACCATCTCTTCAGAAACCAAATTATCAGTACTTACACTATCAATGATCACACTGCATACCTCCCCTTCACACTTGCACCTCTTTCTAAACAAAATTTTCCTCTAAACTATTTCATTATCTTCAGTCAATAGGGCTCGCCTAGTCATTAAGGTCTCTCCTCTTTCAACTTCTTCAAAGTGTGACGAATCTGCATCTTCTTCATTCATGTTTTCTATTGTAGAATGGTTTCTAAATCTCCTATTAATCCTTTCTTGATTGTGAGGGCAGTCATATGTTCTATTTTTCTCTTCTTCACATTAGAAATAGGTTCCTTGAAAGCCTCCTCTTCTGAATCCTCTTCCCGATCTTCCTCTACCTTTGAAAATTTTCTCTTTGGGATGGTAAGAAATTTATGATTATTGATTTTTGTTTCAGCCTTGGTCTTCAAATTTTTTTATTTTTTTTATTTCCTCATAAGATTTTCCTCTAGTCCTTCCACCACGACATCTACCTCTTTTCTTGTTCTCAAACTTTCTATTCAATCTTTCTTCTACCTTCAATGCAAACTGATATGTATCCTCAATAGTGTACATCCTCACCATGCCAACTCTTCTTGTATACTTGGCTTCAACCGATTTATGTAATGGGATACCTTCTACTTGTTTGCTTCAGCATGTCCAATTCTTATCAAAACTTTATGAAATTCTTCTATGCACTCCTTCATAGTTCTTGTTCCTTGTCTTAAACTTTGCATCTTTTTAAGCAACTCCAACTCATAATCTACCAAAATGAACTATCTCTTCATATTTTCCACCATTCTATCCCATATAGGAATTTTATATTTTTCTTTCCTTCCTCTTTCAATTTGGATTTATTCCCACCAAATGCTAGCATGTCCCTTTAATTTAGTTTTTGCAAACTTCACCCTGTCAGGGTCTTCAATCTCCTCAAATTCAAAGAACTCCCCTATGTCATTTATCTATTCTATTAACTCTTCTAGATTCAAGCTTCCACTAAATGTCAAAACCTCCATATTTGGTCTCTTCCCAATCTTGGTAATGGCTCTTAGTAATCTAACTTCTCCAAGATCAATTTCATCTTGTACTTCTTCTTCAAATGGTTCCTCATCCTCAGCTTCATCTTCACTCTCCTCTCTTTCTCTATGCACAACCCTTCTACATAGTTCTTCCTATAATGTCTCCACTTTCCTTATAAGGGCTTTGAAATATTCCATATCAGGAGGGTTTCTACCTCCACCTCTTCCCTTATCTCTTGGGGCCACTCTTGGAGGCATTTTAACAACACCCACAACTCATAGATCCTACTACAAACTACCTCTATTCAATGGTCTACAGGTGCTAACTCAGGAAAAACCTGCTCTAATACCACTGATGCAAAAGAGTTCCTACAAATCTCAGAAACTTCAAACACACAACAAAAGATTCCAAAAATTAAATGGATCAACACCAAAAATAAGCAACACACATGTGGATTCTATTGCTCAATATCTCCTATAACATATGAGAATTATAATCAAACTAAAAATATTACAAATGCAACCTTGTATATTGAAGAAAGGTATTGAAATTCAAATCATATGATCTCTTGTAGGCATCAAGATCATCTAGGCATCGAGATCATCTACAGGTATGTCTCCTTAATTCTCCAACAAGTCTTGCAATTCTCCCTTCTTTACCAATAACTATCTTCTAGAAATCAAGAACACAACACCAATGCATTCACCAAGATGTTGTTGGAATATGTTTTCATTGATGTCAAAAGGGGATTAGAGGAGGAGTGTGTTAATCTAGTGCAAAAGTGCATATAGTTGTCATTGATGTCAAAAGGGGACATCTTGCAAAAGGTTTTTGCATTCCTGATAGCTTAACTAGTTGTGTGCTCAGGTAATGTACCTATATATGTATGATGTGTTATTGGTATGAATGCATATGGTGGTTTTGTCATTAATGTAGCCATTGATTTCAACATAGTATAGGTTGTCATAGTGAAAGGACACAAGTGATTGTAGGTTCAAAATATACTTCAGTGTGTGTGTTCCACATTTCTACTATGTTGATCCCATGGATATACAGATCTAAAGTGTTATTCAAGGACATCCATGGGTGATATATCCTAGATTACAGCTGCTAGTTTGATGAAGAGTGAAAGATATGTCCACAGGTTAGTGAACTGGTCTAACAGAGTTGATTATCTGTGGAATGGGAGAAATGTATTTGCTCTGCAATCCCCCATTGATTTATTTCAGGTCTTGCAAATTTGGAAGAAGGTCTATAATGGGGTTATCTGTGTTTCATCAAGATTACTCGTGGTTTGGTGCTCTGGTATGAAGATTTGAGTGAGCCTCTAGTATGCTATGTTCCAAGTTTGAGCCTTCGATAAGAAGTTCCAGTAGCTCACTATGCATTTCTTACATATTGAATATCTTTTTTATGTGGATTGTAAGTTACTTAGAGGCATGTCTAAAGTTAGTATGTTTCAAGTTGGAGCATATAGTATGAAGAGTTGAGTGAGTTATGTTCACTAGAGTGAAAACTAATTTATCTGTACATTTGGTGGTGACAAAGAGAATGTAATTGCTCTGCATTCTTTTGCATTTAAATATTCTAATTTGCAGTTCTGGAATTAAGTTTGTAATGGTGTTATGTGTCTTCATCTCCAACAGTTCAAGATTTGGTTGTTCACAAGAAGAAATTTGGATTGCGAATGAAGACTGCTCCTAGAAGGTCTTTGTCGGCAAGACAATGTGGTGTCAATAAGAGGTTGAGCAATGTCTCTTTGATATTGCAATAACAAGCCTTTGGAGATTTTTTGATGAGACCATGCAGTGTTGATAGGACTTCTTCTAATGTCTCATCGACATGATGAGTGTGATACCAGATATGGAACCTAGTAAGGTGCACGTGGAAGTGAGATCTGGTGTGATGAGGATGATGCACAATCAGAAGATGAATAGAACAAAGGCATGTGGCGGTGACTTGGACTGATGGAATCCACCTTGGTAGGATGTTGAGGTGTCTTCATTGGTGTGATATAGGCACATTTACAGAAAAAAGATGGATGTTCCCCCGACGAAGTGATAAAGTGCTATGTGGATCCAATAGAATGATGTGCAAAGTGAAGGTGGACATATGACAATCAATAATTTTTTGTTTTGCATCCTTGTTGCAAAAAAACACTTGACCAAGGTGCAAAAGGAGAAGATCAACGACCAGTGTTCAAACTTTAATATTTACAATGGTTTGGTCCGTGTGAATAAGGGTTTCAAAGTCGGTGATCAACAATGAACAAAATTAGATCACTCAGCTATCCCAATGAACATTTAATGAAGGAGATTCTATCTACTAGTTGGCAGCTAAAAGGATTCTTAATCAATCAAGATCAAATCTAATTAAATGAACAAATGAAGAAATTAAATGCAGATCAAATTTTGAGGTCAAACATAAAGCTATTTTGGGAAAATTCTTTGTGACAAAAGTTAATAAAAAAGTGGCTCGATGCAAAGCTAGAACAACCAAGAAGATATATATAGACTCTATCAGATGAGCTGGATGAATGGTGCAAGGCTTGAGATGAATGGAAAACTTGGAGGAGAAATCCTAACAAATGAGTAAATGGATTGGACAACTAGATGGTATGCAAATCTTGAGGTGAAAGTTGCAGATTTCCAGAGTTAGGTAGATTGAAGATATCCTAAGCATGGTTGATAGACTTTAGGTCGAGAATATGAGTGTGTGGCCTACAAAAAGTAGTAGATTGTTGTGAGGGGTTTGTAGTTGTATGTAGAGCTAAATCAAGCTACATCTGGTTGAAGTATGCATTAGAGATAGAGTGATAGAAGAGTCTGCAAGCATAGAGAGTTGAATAAAGTAATGATCGACTAAGTTGTTGCAGACAGAGTGTGAAGAAGTAGCCTAGACTGTAATGCAGATAATCATCTAGGTGAGCATATGTGAAATAGTAGAAGAGCATATAGAGAGTGATAGCTCGATAGAACATTGATTGTTCTATGTGCAGAGAAGAAGAGTGCAGAGCAGGGGTGTGTTGTTGAGAGTGCAAATTCAATAGTAAAATGTTAGTTGCAATATGTGCAACAAAGAATAGAATGTAATGATGCATCTCAGGTTTATGAAGAACCATTCCTATGCATATATGAACTTGTAATACTTTAGAGGTTGTATCCTCATTGTACTGATTTGTAGCTTAGCTTAAGGGATAGTAGTCTCCTTGGAGTTTTTTCTCCTAAACTAGGGTGTTGTTGCATCCTTGAATTGGGTTTTACTTTAATTCTCATTTTCAAAATTGGTAATTTAATACACCCACAAGGATATTCAAAATTTTGAATGTTCAAAGCTCTTGATGGATAAATATTTTTTGCATTCCAAAATTGATGCTTTAGATAAGGATGGGTTAGATGTTTTTCTTGGTTATTCATGGTTATAATCCTTGGGATTAGTAAGCATTAAAGTAAAAAATAAGTTCATGAAGCATTAGTATAGGTGTACATAAGCTGCATTAAAAGATATTACACATAAATAAGACCAAAGGAAATTCAAGGTAGAGAAAACTCAAGAATCGACTAAAAGTGAACCAAAAAATTAAAGAAAAACAAGAGGAGATAATAATAAAGAAAAAAGGGCCAATAGTGGCATGGTGTGATTGTTAAGTTGTTGTAGTGTTGTTCTTTCCATCAAGGTTCAAACACCATTGGGGTGTTATTGTTGAATGTTTAAACTGGGGATGAGGTCCCCTATTTGTGACCTCACCGGTTCATAGCTCCTAGTCAAAAGCATTTACCCCTTCTTTAAAAAATATATATATAAAGAAAAAAAGTAAAATTTTGTTCCCCTTCTTGAGTCAACAAAGAAAACACTTAACAAAAGATGAATAATCAAATATAAGGTTTCAAAGATAGGAAAGGGTACAATATTAGCATCCATATCATTGTGAGAGATAAAAATCATGGAGAAAACCATCATGGAGACATGATAATACATAAAATCAACATGGAAATCACTATGGATCTATGTGGAATCAAAGAATTAATTATAATAATCAATATAATCATAGAATTAAAAAAATTTCATCGTAGAAAAGGACATAATTTTATGAAGAATAAAATCAAGTGGTTGTACAGTGAAATTGGATCAATGATGGAATCTAGGTACTATCAAGTTAAAACCACCACAAAGATCACCTATGGAGGTTGGATGATAGGAAAAAACACCATATGTATAATGACTTACAAAAATCTTACTCTTTGGTTTCTTTTCATTTTTCAAGGATAAAACATGTCAAGGAGGGATGACATACTATGTACCTAGGGATATGATAAATTATAACATATATAAATGAATGCCAATGCTGACAAGTAGCACACATTCTTTAAGTTAGTTATATTGGATCATCAATTATATTAGGTAATTAGGATGCAAATATGGGTTTAGTGGTTTTCTACTCCATTGTATTATTAGGAGGTCAATATAAAGAAGTCAAATATCATTCTACAGAGATTTGAAGCACATATGATATGTATTTGAGATCTTTTGGAGATATATCATGGAGTGGTTTCTTTCACAAGGTGTATTGTACGATGTTACCTTACCTCAAGGGTCTATTCTATTTATGTATATATTGGATATTAATGTATCTTGGTCCACTAACATCTCCTATTTCATGTATGATCTATCTTCTATATTGTATTATTTTCATTATTATATGTATGAATCTTATCAAAATATCATAGATACATAAATATGCAAATGAATTATGTTATGATCTTATCTTTTTCAT
This sequence comes from Sequoia sempervirens, assembly GCA_007258455.2. NCBI lineage: Eukaryota > Viridiplantae > Streptophyta > Pinopsida > Cupressales > Cupressaceae > Sequoia > Sequoia sempervirens. Next base: position 196,428,489 of record VDFB02270651.1, read on the forward strand.
TAATTGAATATATTCTCTACTTTTTTGTCACTTTAATAGTTAGACTAAAAATAAAATTAATATTTTCTTTGCTTTGTTTACTAATTCATTGATTTTTTATTTTATATATTATAAATTTTTAATAGCATCTAATGTACTCTAACATTAATTAATTAATAAAAAATATCAATTAATTAATTAATTAATAAAAAATATTAATTAATTGTAATAAATAAATAATTTTAAAAATATCTAATAAAATTTGGATCAAGGTAAAGTGACTATGTTAAAAGTGAATGTATTAGAGAAACATAAATGATATGTTATCCTAAAGAGAATTAAAATACAATTACCATATGAGTAATTACCGTATGAGTATTGTACAAAATATTTAAGAGAAGTTTAATTAAATAGTAATTACATAATTTTGAGTAAACGGTCTTTCAATTTTTAGATATATAAAAGAGTTTAAAATTTATGATTTATTAATATTTTATTTTAAATATAAATACTTGTAACAATAAATGACATGAATGACATGATGGCACCTCTCATCCTTTTGTGATCATCTACAGCCATATCAAGCATGTTCCTGGGCCCAAGAAGTCTGCTCACACTGGAATTCTGCTTGTTGCTTATGATGTTGCTATCATTGTGAAGGATAAAGCGGTTGCCTGTTTGTCCTGTGATGACAACTGTGGGGCGGCCCATTAATGAGGTTTTGAAAACAGGACCATATTTTGAGACCTTGTGTTGTATCCACTCCTTTGTTTTGTGAGCTCTGTGTGCTCTCAAGAATTGGAAGGTCTCCCCTATTAATGGAAGCCCTAACTTTCCAGGAGGAAGATTTTTGCCTCTTCCCCTGTTCTGAATCTTGACTGCCATGACAAATAGGAATGAAGCAACTGAAACAGTCCATAAGATGAGAATTAGTTGAGAATCCATTAGAGCTTTCAATGGAAAGAATGAGCAGGGGAAGAGCTTATCTAATCGATGGATTGAATGAATTATTATATAGATTGGAGTATAATCGGACAAATGGTGAAGGGCGTGAAATTAGAACGAATATTTTGTGGAGCTGAGTGTAGTTGGTACCGCTTGTCGTTATACGTATGGTAACAAAATGAAAAGCCTCCGTCTAATATTTGTGAAACTTAATTGTTTTTAGTTCTATTATTCTTATTTTGAAATTTTAACATTGTCACATAAAATTTACCTCGGTCTATTAGGCTTACAAGAGTTAAATAAAATATAAATGTTTGCATTCAAATAGCTACAATCACATGCAAACAATTATTGTTGTGTTTTTCATCCTTATTACATTCCAACATGTTTATGCAAGGTGAATTTACAGACTTATAGGGGAGAGGGGTCCATAGTGGAGCGGCCTCCAATAGTGGGGATAGAAGTAGTCCTCAGTGGGCCTCATAGTGGAGCATCTTAATATCCAATTGTAAAACACTTTTTATCCATAAAGTATACAAACTGACAAATCATGTGATGCCACATCAGCGCACCAATAAAACATGACTTAGTGTACCACTATCGGTCTCACTTTTTTTTTTTAGCCTTTTTTAATACCTTAACAAAAAAGCATGCTAATTTGGCATCATATTTGATGATGTGACCCTAAAATTAATTTTTTTAAGTAGGTGAGTTGCCAAATAAACTATTGTACAAAATTGGGACTGATTTGAAATTCCATGTAGGATTTTGACAAATGCAAAATTAGGGTGCTCCACTATGGGCCTCTCTCCCCTAATTACTTCAAGTGTTTTGTTTGTTTTCTTTTCAATCTAAAAAATCAATTTTAACAAAAAAAATTGAGTATAAGCTTTAATATAAGGGTTCATTTCTTTCTAGGAGCTTGACTAACTGTTTTCCCTTCTATTTTAAAACAGGGATACTTGTGCAATCATGTTTTGACCTTTGATTGCTTTGTATAAATTTGTCGATGGTGGATATGCTCTACTAGTGAGGAAGTCTCAAGGGTGTTTTCCTTTTTCTTTGGTTTTGTAAATATTAAAGGCAATACCAATTTAACAATGGACAACAAAAAGATTATATGTGTGATTGGAGTGAGTGGATTCATTGAGTCATGGGTGGTTTCTTTGCTCTTGTAGGAAGGTTAATTTATGCATGCCATTGTTTAAGATTTGGATATGTTTTTTTACATGCAATCAAAACTCTTAGATTTATTTTTAGATCAATAAAATTTGACTCTTAAGTTGTGTTGATTGATGAAATATGTTCAAGACACAAGAAAGAAACCAAGCACTTGAAATGCATGGAAGGAACCAAGGAGACGCTAAAATTATGTCAAGTTGATATGCTAGATTATGATTCTATTGAGGCTATAATTAGTGGGTTTTTTTTCATTTAGCATGTGCTTGCATTTTGGATGAGTTCAAGGACCCACAAGTGAGTTTTAACTTTTAAGTTGCTTGTTGCATGATTTCATCACTTAAATATTTTTCATCCTGAAATAGCGAAAAATGTGAGTGCATTATAGTAAAACACGCTCACGTTATGTGGTTAAATAGATCACTTGAGTTTATGAAATACTATTTGTATGAAGCCATAGGTGGGATTACCTATTGAGTTAGAGTTGTTACCTAATTGGTTGTTTTATACTCTTGATATGAAGTCATATTGTTGACAAGACTTACTCTTTGAATAACCCTTTTTACTAAGGAGATTACACTCTCAAATAGAATCATCTATTAATATGATTAATCTTTGATTGAGGTCATTTATTTAAGAGACTATACTCTTGATGAGAATCACTTATTGACGTGATATATTGATGATTATTTACTCTATGATAAGATGAAGCTTATGTAGCTATACTTTAGATTATAAGGTTAATCTTGGAACTATATTGTCCATTGAAGACGATAGCTTGTTAAGTTGTTTATGAAAAGTTAATGTGTAGACTAGAAAAGCTTGTATGTTATACGTAGGGATTAGAATATCCATTCAGGGGAGGTAACTTATGCTTATGCTTTATTAGAAGAGATACCATTATGATTTGGGAAAGGGGAACGGGTTATTTCTGAGGTTAGGATTATCCATGGAAGGAAATCACCTAAGCTTAGTATACGAGTGGCCATGATCCAAATTGAGGTATGATAGTGTATGTGAATAGGAAGACTATCACTCAAAGTACTGAGTGAGAATACTTTGCCTAAAGTAGTGTAATTTTCCACTATTTACAAGTTGTCAATTCACTGTGTTCCTTTTAGGCATGCTAGTTCATGATTGTAGTGGATACAAGTTCTAGTTGTGTAGGACACAACACTAAGCTCAGATAGGCTATTGTTATGATGTTTACCAACCAAACACTTTGTCAAAGGGCAGGGTCATCTTTCCATATGTGGCAGATGTGCAAGGGACCACATTGAAGTCTATGGTTGGTGGAAAAGCGCTTGAGTGATGCATCTCCTCATTAGTTGGCGGCTAAGGTTTGTGGATGTTTGCACTAGTATTGGGAACAAATGGAATGTATGCACTGATGCGATGACATCCAACCTACTTTGTATATCTATTGCAAAATGAAGCTCTAAAGAGCTATGTATGTTTCTTGATCTCATTATATCGAAGGATGTATTCTTGAATGATAACTTGAGTTTATTCAATATGAAATATATGATATAGAATGATTTGTGAAATTACAATGGAAGTTTGGAATAGTGTTTACTCAAATGTGGATGTAATTTTACATTAAGGAAAGGAAATTTTTTATTACTATGTTATGATATCATGGTTTATTCACTTGAGGTAAAAAATTTAAAATTTTACTGAGAAGAACACTATGGTTGTTACATGTGGTATTAGAGCTACCAGGTTTAGCTTTGGAGCCCTATGAGCTCATTACATAAGTTAAATGTAAACCAATATTGAAAGTTAAAGGTTGAAAATTTCTTATGCTAAGATGGCAAGAGGAAAGAACAAATTGGAAACAGAAAGAGGAAATAAGATTTCAAGGAACTTGTATAAGTTTGGGACTAGATAAGAGTCATCCCTAGAATTGAAACTCCAACAGAAAATTGAAACTCCAACAGAACATGATACCTTGGATTTTGGAAGATTATGCAATTAGGTTATGTACAAGAGTTATGAAGGATAACCAATATGTACCTTCACCCAACAAAATAGTTATATGACTCTAAGGGGATGGGAAGAAATGAAAAACCCCTTATTGGTAGTAACCTATAGTTGCAAAGAGTCAAGGATTTTTGGATTTAATAAGAATACTATGAATCTAGGAGTATTCATTATTGGCATGAGTCAAAAACTTCAATTGAAGAAGAAAGTCAACAAAGGAAGTATCCAAGAGGTTGGATAACCCAAGTGACAAAATCTAGTTTCGAATAAGATCAAGATCTTGCATATAATTAAGAAGTTAGTACCTTAGGATAAGGATAGAGACCAAAACGGTAAGAAAAGAAGCAATCGATGAAGTGGACATGGTTCCACCAACCAAAATTGGAAAGATCAATTTAGAGTTCTAATTGAGAATAAGAAAAAGAAAGCCGAAAAAGTAAATCAGATTGGCCAACAAAAGGTTCAGTTAGTACATAGTTTGGTAGGAGAGTAAAAATTGAACTCGCCAACTTATCAACAAAAGTAAACCTATGTTTAGAGGTTCCAAAAGGAAATGGGATATAGAGTGACACTATGTGTCAAATCAAAAGAATTAGTAAGGAAACTTGCTCTAAGTTGAAGACACATCAACAAAAAAGGCTTTGTGGATATGGACATACCTCCACAAAAGGATATTAGTATACATGGAAAAGAGAATTGGAATAATAGAGTGCCTCTTAAATTGTAAAATTTGTTGATTATTCATTAGATCTCTTTATTGACAATCCAATTGTTGAATCTAAGAGATTAGAAAACATTGATGAATCTAACTTTGGAAACAAAAAGTATGTTCAAAGAAATCAAAAACCAACAGCAAGGAATGATAAATCAGATCAAGAAAGCAAATTTCTGCTAGGAAGTCAACTTTGAGTTGAATGAATATCATGGAAACACAAAGGGGGGAAGAAAGAGAGTAGTTTGAATCTAATACAATACCCCACACAATGAAAATCATAAATATATTTTTGATTTGGAAGAAATTTTGACTTCTTCGTAAGTCATGATGTCAATTAAGTCATAAATTTCATGACCATAAGAATAAAGTATTAGAATTATTGAAAGAGAGTGAAAAGGTCAAGGATTATGACCAGTGAGAAAGGAATATTTATCACACAATACTTTATATATGTTTGATTGGAAGATTAATTGATATTATCAATGATGCCTTAGAAGAGGTTAGGCAGATTACTTAACCATGAAGGGGAAGATCATTGCTTATGGGATAGGCAAGGGAAGATCTAAATACTTATGTTTTTGAGAAAAAATCATGCTTGGTAATTAGGTATACAATTAAATTTGATAGCTGGGTATGTGCAGGATCATCATGGAAAAAATAGGCCCTTAAGTGGCAAAAAAAATAGAAAAATCAGAGTTAGGCAACTTGACATAAAAATTTGAATAAGTTATCTATATTATTTCAAAAATATGTAACAATAGAATTTGTAGCAAATTGAATGTAGTTTCTAAACTACTAGGTTTGTTTAAAAAAAAAAAATCTATTTGGTGAAAATTTGAAATTTCAATGTAGTAGTACTTAAATTTGGGAAAAATAAGTAGGTGTCTGTCTAACCGCCCTAACCACAATAAAATGATAATATTTTTTTATAAGATTTTAGATATAAGTAGAGGGCTCATGTCCCGATGTGATGCATATTTTTTTGTAATTTTTTTCCAAGTAAATAATTAATTATGAATTTTTAATTACAACTTTAAAAAATTATAAAAAACTCGTATGTCTGACCACCTTAACTTGGTCAGAAATTCATGAAATTCAATTTTTATTTTTTTAATCCTATAGTATGTGAAGCATAGAATGTGATGCATGTTTTGGATTCAAAAAATATGATACCGTTTGAAAGCTATAGATGTTTTTCAATTAGTCTATCAATCAGGACTTTAGACGTAATTTGAATAGAAAATGAATAATAATTACTTATTAAATTCAAAGTAAAGCCTAATTTATATTGATGGAAAGCTGAGAATATCCTTTAAAAACCCTTTTCATTTCATCAATTTTGGGTAAAAAAAAAGTCGTCAGACACATACCCATCATATTGCCACTTTTTGGCCCATCATTATCCTGCACATACCCATCTTTTAGGAAACAACATGATTGAACAAGCATTATTACTTGGAATTAGTATCAATGCTCATCGAGAAAGATAGATTGAGCTAAAAATCGGGTTACAATTTTGCAAATGATCAAAGGAAAAAATAAATCCAAGGTATGGATGTCCTAAGATAAAGGAGATTTATCTCTGCAAAAATGTCTAACCATTATTACTTGGGAATTGAATGTGGCATGAGTACATGAAATAGGTTTTCACTTAATCAGAATAGACTAATATGGGATGTAAAAGAAACTACGTACCCAAATTTTGGAAGATTAAGGAATAGAATAAGGGAAGTGATGTCATATCTAGGATATTGGAATGGAAAAATTATATGTCAGATGAGGAACCACTATAATCTATAAAAAGAAAGAGTAAGATGTTGCAGGGTATGTAGCAAGCTAATGTCTAGTATGCCAAGAAATGAAGATAGGATGTAGTCATTGGAAGGATGTGTATACTCTCTTTAGATTCTAGAGTGGAAGTGGTAGAATGCAAGATAGTATAATCTATCTATGTCGATGGAACTGACATAATGTTATGGTGAACAAACTCACCAAAGTAACCAACGCTGGTTGGAAATTTTGATTTATAGGATTTTGGTTCTAAATAGTATATTGTGTTAAAAACCAGTTGCTTAGTGTTCTTGAGAAGGTTGTCTCAAAGGAGAACAAGCAAATAATGATAAGGTTGTGTGTTGACTATGATTATCTTATGTAATTCTTTTAAACAAATGAACAATATATTATTATTATAGCTAGATAGGAAAAAGTGATAAACCAAATCTTGAAGGATTTGCAGAATACTTATAAACTTCTATCATTTAGGTTTGGTCCATTATATGGAAAGAAGGGTTGAATCCCTACTAAGCTAAAATAGGCTAAGAAATAGGGTTGACCATAGACTAGAAAGGTTGTCAAAATGGAATAATAGATCGAAGGATCAAGGAAAAATATTGATTGATACAAAGTTTGAATTAGGAAGCATTAATGTGCTAAAGGAAAATGGTTGAGTTAGTAATGGATAGTCTTGGCTTTTGAGTTGTCTGAAGATGTAAATACTAAAGGGAAGGAAGGGAACCACGATGTGGTGCACAATGCGCTAACATTTCTTTTCTACTTGGATTACACTAAGGATAAATTCAATAGCCAATGAGAACATGTTTTCTAGTCACTATAACATAGGTGTCATGTAGGATACAATTATTATTGTACTTGAGATGTACATATGAGGACATATGAATAAAATGGGTAAAATATTTGAGAGAAAGTATGTGTGAAGCACACAAGTTATCCCTATGCATTAGCAAGGACACTCGATGCAAGGTCCAAGAAGGACAAGATTGCAAATGGTGGTGTTACGAGGTAAGATTATTCTATAATTCTTAATTGAGTTGGAAATGGTAAGTAAACTTTTGTTTGAATTTATCTATATGATAATGTGCTTAAAATAATCCAGGACGATGATTCACTAGGGTGGAAGTATGTCGCACCCCGTCTTGTTGTTATTGAATTACCTTTACCTTCAAGGTTAAATAGGATGATAAATGCAATCATGATTTTGATATGTTTGATAAAAGAATGGAATACTGAAATAGGTATTAAGTTATTATTTCTTTGGAAGAGTAATTATGTTTATATTGACGATGAACAATGAAAGAATATGTATTATGGATGTTCTAATTGATGAAAGTGCATTTCATATGAACACCTAACTACCTCTACAAATGTGTCAAGTTGGATGTAGGTACAGGTTCAATCCTCTGGAAGGGAGGGGAAGTATCACTCAGGAGAAGTGTTTGGTCAACTAACCTTAACGAGTTTAAATTGAGCTTTCACACACCCATTGTCAGAATGGTCAAGTCGATAAGTTTCAGGTAACTGCCTTTGGTCATGGTCTTGACTTAATGAAATAATTGGATAGTTGTCCTTGTTTGAGAGACGTCTCTGTGGATTGAATTGTGTGATTGAATCTCTTTGATCATGATGTATTCATATCAATCAACGATTATATATATAAGAATGTATATATATATGTGTGTGTGTATGGAAACAATACTCATGCATAGTGAATTTAAATGTGCATATGAAGGTAGGAATACTTTCACATACCATGAAAAAATACATCAAATGCATCATGATGTTGGTAGGACACATATATGTGTATATGCATTTGGTATATATAATTGACGATCGACGGATATGTGAGGATTATTTGTGTTTGGGTTAGAATACAAAAGTAATGATGCGTATCTACGATATATATACACACACACATTAATGAAGTATGTATAATTACGTGAAGGAAACGTGTATACCTATACAAATTAATCTATGTATATATGTATAAATGTATTTAAATGTATATGTGTTTATATGTGTTTGAATTTAATAGGCAAGACAAACGATAAATATATAGTATATTACATATATTGGTATGTGTGTACATTGTATGTTTGAAGGAACGTATAAACATGTGTACTAATATATGTATATATTATACATTTGTATACTTGTTAAATTGGAAATATATGAAATTGAATGAATGTGAATATATATATAGCATTGTATATATTAAGGTTGAGACTCACCTATGTGGTTAAATAGATCACTTGAGTTTATGAAATACTATTTGTATGAAGCCTTAGGTGGGATTACCTATTGAGTTAGAGTTGTTACCTAATTGGTTGTTTTATACTATTGATATGAAGTCATATTGTTGACAAGACTTACTCTTTGAATAACCATTTTTACTAAGGAGATTACACTCTCGAATAGAATCATCTATTGATATGATTAATCTTCGATAGAGGTCATTTATTTAAGAGACTATACTCTTGATGAGAATCACTTATTGACATGATATATTGATGATCATTTACTCTATGATAAGATGAATCTTATGTATCTATGCTTTAGATTATAAGAATAATCTTGGAACTAGACTATCCATTGAAGGGGGTAGCTTGTTAAGTTATTTATGCAAAGTTAATGTGTAGACTAGAAAAGCTTGTATGTTATGCCTAGGGATTAGAACATCCATTCAGGGGAGGTAACTTATGCTTATGCTTTATTAGAAGAGATACCATTATGATTTGGGAAAGGGGAATAGGTTATTTCTAAGGTTAGGATTATCTATGGAAGGAAATCACCTAAGCTTAGTATACGAGTGGTCATGTTCCAAACCGAGCTATGGTAGTGTATGTAAATAGGAAGATTGTCACTCAAAGTATTGATTGAGAATACTTTGGCCAAAGTAGTGTAATTTTTCAATATTTACACTGTCGATTAACTGTGTTCCTTTACGCATGCTATTTTAGGATTGTAGTGGATACAAGTTCTAGTTATGTAGGGCACAACACTAAGCTCATATAGGCTATTGTTATGAGGTTTACCAACCAAGCACTTCATCGAAGGGTAGGGCCATCTTTCCATATGTGGTGGATGTGCAAGAGACCACATTTGAGTCTGTGGTTGGAAAAAAAGTGCTTGAGTTGGTCGTTGAGGTTTTTGGATGTTTGCACAGTATTGGGAACAACTAGAATGTATGCATCGATGTGGCGACATCAAGACTAGTTTGTATATCTATTACAAAATGAATCTCTGAAGAGCTATGTATGTTTCTTGATCCCATTTATATGGAAGGATGTATTCTTAAATGATAACTTGAGTTTATTCAATATGAAATCTATGATATGGAAAGATTTATAAAATTACAATGGATTGCAATGGAAGAATGGAATAGTGTTTGCTCAAATGTGCATGTAATTTTACATTATGGATTTAAGAAAAAAATTATTACTATGTAATGACATCATGGTTTATTCACTTGAGGTAAAAACTTTTAAATTTTATTGCTTGAAGAACACCATGGTTGTTACACAAGGGTTTGACTACGACAAGGCCCAAAACAACCCCAACATTTTTCCCTATTCTACTGTGCACATAGGTTTTGCATTCATGTGGAGCTTGTGGGAGGCTGGACCATTTGTAAGTTGTATTTTTATCACCTTTTTATCCTTGTCAGCCTCACCTTTTAAGTTAAAGTATTCTTCTTGTTGTCTTAGCTATTTGGTTATTTCCAATTTTACGTGATTGCTTAGAATCACATTTTATCAGGTAGACTAGCTAAATCTTTGTCAATCTTAGTCATATTCCATACTCTCTGTCCATACAGATGCCAACGTCCGACTAGGATGCCAACACACTGCACTTTTGTCCATCTTCTGCACTGGAGTCCTCTGGAAAAGAGTTGTCAAGGTCTCATTTTGACTCAGAAGTTAGCTCATCTACTTCTTGAAACCTCTTGGGTCAATAGAAGGATAGTGGAAAATCAATTGCCCTTCTTTTCCACCCTCCTAAAACACTAAAATTTCCTTAAACAATCCTTAGCATGAGGTAGCTCATGGTAGTTGATCATTTTAGACCCTCCTATGACCTAGGGTCCTGAGTGTTCGATCCCCCTCCTCTACAACCTTAAACCCTCAACCCTCAACCCTCTCCATTAAACCTTTAAACCATTAATCCCTCAACCCTTAAACCATAACCCTTCAACCCCTATACCCTCAACTCTCAACCCTAATCCCTCAACCATTAAAACCTTAAACCATCAACCCTAAACCCTTAGCCCTCAACCCTTAAACCCTCAACCCTAAACCCTCAACACTCAACCCTAATCTCTTAGCCTTAAAATCTTAAAACCTCAACCCTCATATCACAACCCTTAAACCTTTAAGTCCTCAACTCTTAAACCCTTAAACCCTCAAACCTTACACCCTTAATCCCTCAACCCTATACCCTATACATTAAACCCTTAACCCTCAATTCTCAACCCTCTACCCTATACATTGGACCCTCAACCTTATACCCTCAACCCTCTACCGTCAACCCAATACCCTAAAACCTCAACCATAACCCTCAACCCTAAACCCTCAACCCTTAAACCTTAAACCCTCCACCCTTATACCCTCAACCCTATACCCTAATCCCTCAACCCTTAAACACTTAAACCCTCAACCCTCAACCCTAATCTCTCAACCCTCAACCCTTAAATCCTAAACCCTCAACCCCTATACCCTCAACCCTCAACCCTAAACTCTTAAACCTTCAACCCTCATCCCTCAACCCTTAAACCCTCAACCCTTATACCCTTGATCCCTCAACCCTCTACCCTATACATTAAACCCTCAACCCTCAATTCTCAACCCTCTACCCTATACATTGGACCCTCAAACCTATACCCTCAATCCTCTACCCTCAACCCAATACACTAAACCCTTAACCCTATACCCTCAACCCTTAACCCTCACCTTGAACCATTAAGCCCTCAACCCCCAACCCTCAATGCTCAACCCTATACCCTCAACCCTTAAGCCCTTAATTTCTCTACCCTTTACCCTCTACCCTTACATTGGACCCTCAACCCTAATCCCTCAAACTCTATACCATCAACCCTAATCCCACAACCATATACCCTTAAGCCTTAAACCATTAAACCCTCAACCCTATACCCTCAACCCAATACCCTAAAACCTCAACCCTAACCCCCCAACCCTATACCCTTAACTCTTAAACCCTTAAACCCTCAAACCTAAACCCTCAACCCTTAAACCCTAAACCCTCAACCCATAATCCCTCAACCTTCAATCCCTAAACCCTCAACCCTCAACCCTTAATCCCTCAACCCTAATCCCTCAACCCTCAACCCTTAAGCCATAATCCCTCAACCCTTAAACCCTTTATTCTCCACCCTTTACCCTATACATTAAACCCTAATCCCTCAACCCTTTACCCTAAAACCTATAAAATCAACCCTATACCCTCAACCCTAATCCCTCAACCCTAAACCTTTAAACCCTTAACCCCTGTCCCTAAACCCTCATCCCTCAACCCTTGAACCCTTAAACCCTCAACCCTTAAACCCTTAATCCCTCAACCCTCTACCCTATACATTAAACCCTCAACCCTCAATTCCCAACCCTCTACCCTATACATTAGACCCTCAACCCTAATCCCTCAACTCTATATCCTCAACCCCAATCCCTCAACCCTATAGCCTTAACCCTTAAACCATTAAACCATTAATCCCTTGAACCCTCAACCCTCTACCCTCTTCATCAAACCCTCAACCCTAATCCATCATCCCTATATCTTAAACACTTAATACATTAATCCCTCAAACCTCTACCCTATACATTAAATCCTCAAACCTCAATTCTCAACCCTCTATCCTATACATTGGACCCTCAACCCTTAAACGCTAAGCCCTAAACCCTTAAAACATCTACCCTATACATTAGATACTCAACCCTATACCTTAAATCCTCAACCCAAATCCCTCAACCCTATACGTTAAACCCTCAACCCTCACCCCTATACCATATACATTAAACCCTCTACCCTATACGTTAAACCCTCAACCCTCACCCCTATACCATATACATTAAACCCTCTACCCTATATGTTAAACCCTCAACCCTCACCCCTATACCATATACATTAAACCCTCAACCCTAATACAACCCTATACTTTAAACCCTAATCTCTTAACCCTCAACCCTTAAACCCTAATCCATTAAACCCTAAACCCTTAAACCCTAATCCTTTAAACCTCAACCTCAAACCCTATCCCTAAAGCCTCAATCCTCAATCCTTAAATCTTTAACCCTAAACCCTATCCCTAAACCCTCAACCCTTGACACTATACCTTAAATCTTAATCCCTCAACCCTCAACCCTTGACACTATACCTTAAATCTTAATCCCTCAACCCTCAAACCTTAAACCCTAATCCCTCAACCTTTAAACCCTAATCCATCAACCCTCATCCATAAACCATAAACCATCAACCCCTAATCCCTCAACCCTTAAATCCTCAACGCTCAACACTCAACCCCTAAACCCTCAACCCTCAAGCCTTAAACCTTGAACCCTAATCTCTCAACCGTAAACCCTTAAACCCTAAACAACCCTTAACCCTAATCTCTCAACTGTCAACCCTTAAACCCTAAACCCTACAACCTACATCCTCAACCCTCAACTCTATACTTAAGCCTTGATCCATCAACCTAATATCTTAAACCCTAATGGACCTATACCCTATACACTTAACCTTCGAATCTCAACCCTCAACATTATCCCTCAACCCTCAAGCATCTACCCTATACCATATACCCTCAACCCTATACTTATGTCATAAAACCTCAACCCTCATACCTTATACCTTATAACCTCAACCTTAAACCCTAAAACCTATACCTTGGACACTCAACCTTGAACATTATCCCTCAACTATAAACCCTCAACCCTCAACTCTATACCCTCAACCATATACTTATTCCCTAATCCCCCAATCCTAAACTCTATACCTTAAACTATGAACCCTACACCCACAAACTCTCATCCATATACCCTATAACCTCACCCTTATACCCTAAACCCTGAATATTGTCCCTTAACCCTATACTTGAAACCTAAACCATACATTCTCAACCCTTCCTAGACCATACACTCTCAACGCTTCACCCTGTTAGAATCAAACATGCTCTGATACCATGTAAGAACTTATGAAAAACAACAATATGATCAAGAGACTAAACATAGCACAAAAGAGAGAGACAAGATAAGAGAATATGATTATTGTATTCTCAATATGTATGAAGATAGACAATGAAGATAGACTTATGTTCTTGATTAAAAGCATGTATAAGGCTTACTTATAAAGGCAAGCTAGGACACAATGAAGGGCTATGAATGAGACAAGTGTCCCAATCATGTGCAAGGTAGGTAGAAAGAAATAATAGATAATTCCATGAAAGGTGGATCTCCCACCTTAAGTGGAATTATCATGCCACAAAAAGTGGAGATAAAAAGGTGATAACTAGATCACACCACAAAGAGTGGAATTTCTCCTACACACACTTCCCTAAGTGTCCAACTCATATCTCTCAATGTATGCACAAACCTAGATGCAAGATGCAAATAACTAGGTGTCACAAGTGTAACCTATAATGATATGCATTCCCTAAGTAAGCTTAAGTAAAGTGTAATAAGTAAAATACTTATTTACACCAACACACCCTATGCTTATACCTTGAATCCATATCGTAAACCCTAAACCTAATATCCTAAACCCTAATCCCTATACCTTACACACTTAATCATATACACTCAACAAGCTAAATATTATCCCTCAACTGTAAACCCTCAACCCTTAACCCTACACCTTCAACCCTAAACACAAAAACCTCAACCCTCATCCCTATAGCCTATACCCTAACCCTTATATACCCTAAACCAAAAACCCTTGTACATACATACATACAACCATACATACATACATACATACATACATACATACATACATACATACATACATACATACATACATACATACATACAAGCATACAAACATACATAATACATACGTACAAGCAAACAACTATACATACATACATATAGGCATACAACCATACATACATACATACAAGCATACATGCATACATACATACAAGCATACATACATACATACAAGCATACACACATACATACATACATACATACATGCATGCATACATACATACATGCATGCATACATACATACATACATACATATATACATACATACATACATACATACATACAAACATATGTACAAACATATATAGAAACCCTATACATTTAACAAACTTGCACATAAACAATTTCAAGCAAGACATAACGTGAGCACATTATAATGCACTTGCATTATGTCAAGATTGGGAAATATAGAGCAAAAATGATTGAAAGGGAGAAAATTATAAAACAATACATAATGTGAGTGTGTTATAATGCACTCGCATTATGTCAAAACTATGACATAAAACATGTGCATAAATTAGTGTGAGTGTGTTATAACACACTCAAGTTATATCTTTCTTTGGGAATCCCCAATCCTTAGGCTTGGATTTGCTTTGGATTTCCAACCCAAAGGGTTGGAGTGCCTTCCCAATGTCCAAAGATTTGGATATTCTAGAAGATTTCACATAATCTAGTTTGTGCTAACAGTCAGGTTTGCACATGTTTCAAGGTTGAGTAAATCAAACACCTAGGTAATGTTAGGATCTCTCTTAGCTATTAAATGGTGCAATTTTTTTACATTTTGACAATGTTAAGGCTTTCATCTTTATTTTTACCCGTTCATTGAAATTTCAAATAAATTACATTTTTATAAACTAGACTCCATTCTACACATATTAAAAAAAAATGATTTTCAATTAGTTTTCAAAAATTATAGGGGTAGCACGACCAAAATTCTATTTTCCAAGATGTGTCTACTTTGAAAATTAGTAAAAAATCAAATATTTATTAAAAAATTATCAGAAAAATCAAGCATAAACTACATGTTGTTAGCTAATTTTTTACCAAAGCAATTTCAAAAATACCAAAAAAAAGTTAACCTTTTGAGGGAGCCACAAAAGACGCTATGTTATGTTTTTTGACAAAAACAACACCAATTTTTGTGGCTCCCTTTTCTAAACCCCTTAATCTTTACTATTTTCAAAAAGAATAAGTAGTTTAGAAAGTAGATTGGGAGCACTACGAACATTATCTTTGTTGCATCTTAAAATTTTGAGTGTAACTATCCTTAATTTCTCATCCAAGGTCAGTATTTCCTAATTTTTGAACAAAAATGGCCACTTAAGACCCCTTTTTGGCCCCCCATCTTTCCGAACTTACCCATAATTAGGATGCCTGTATAGGTTTAGCTTTTTTCACCTCCATTGTGTTATTTGGAGGATGTCTATATAAAGAAGTTGAATATCATTGTAAAGCCATGTGAAGTGTATGATCTATATTTGAGATCTCTTGGAGATTTAGCATGTAGTGGCTTCTTCCACAAGGTGTCTTGTATGTTGTTACCTTACCTCAAGGGTCTATTTTATTTATGCATCTATTGAATATTAGGTTATCTTGGCCCACTGACATCTCCTATTCTTTTATGATTTGTCTTCCATATTGTATTATTTTCATTATTATATATATGAACCTTATCAAAATATCATAGATACACAAATATGTAAATGAATTATTTTATGATCTTCTCTTTTTCATTAATTGAATACATTCTCTACTTTTATGTCACTTTAAAATATAGATTAAAAATATAATTAAGATTTTATTTTCTATCTTTACTTATTTAATGATTTTTTATTTCATAGATTATAAACATCAATTAATTAATTATAAGAAAGAAATAATTATTCAAATAATAATAAAAACGTCTAATGAAAGTTAGATCAAGGTGATCCTTGACTCTATTAAAAGTATATGTACTAGAGAAACATAAATGACATGTTAGATCCTAGAGATAATTAAAATACAATTACCATATGAGTATTGTACAAAATATTTAATAGAAGTTTAATTAAATAGTAATACATAATTTTGAGTAGATGGTCTTTAAGTTTTTAGATATATAAAAGAATTTAAAACTTGTGATTATTAATATTTTAAATATAAATACTTGTAACAAAAAAAATAAATTTAATATTCAATTTTTTTACAAAATATTCTATTAAATTTTCAAAAGTGAACATTATAATTTGAAGATAAATTTAGCATTCATAAGTTCATATTATTATAACAATTAATAAAATAAAAAAGAACACAATCATTATGCAAAATGATAATGAACAACACAAAGGTCATATCAATAATTGAATAAGGCTATAAAATCACCATCAATAATTTCCAGCCAAAATATTCTCATTTAAGGGATCCTACAAGAATATTATGTATTATAATTTCTAAAGAAAACTAGATAAGTTTAATTTCATCACAAGTAACATAAGAGAAATAGTTGTAATCAACATTTTTCTTTCCATTTTTTATTTTATTTTATTAAGTGTTATAATAATATTAGCTTATGAATTCTAACTTTATATTTAGGTTATAATGTTCATTTTTGAAAATTTAATAGAACATTTGGTATACAAAATGTCAATGAACAACACAAAGGACCTATTAATAATTAAATAAGCCTATAAATTTACCATCAACAATTTCTTACCAAAATATTCTCATTTAAGAGATCCTACAAGATTATTGATATATTGCAATCTCTAAAAAAATAGATAAGTTTGACATTTCATTGCTAACAAAAGGGGAATAGTTGTAATCAACCTTTTCCCTTTCCATGTTCACTTGAATAAATAGAATAGTGATAATGAAACATTAAAGATAATGTCAATGCCACTTATTTGTAATGCTAATAAAGTATCTTGAATCATAGAAAAGTGGTTCAAGTACAACAAAACAACTATGGAAATAAACTAGAAACTCAAGATCATCTGTTAAAAACAAAATAGGTATATGTATTGAGGACTATATAATCCTTTCTTAATAATTTCTAAGTATTTTTTATGGAAATACACATACTTCATAGGTATTAAAAGATCAACATAATCAATCGCCCTTGGCATGAAGCTTGATTGCTAAATCCTTACTAGGCTTTGGCATAGGATCGCAAATTATTTTTTCATCAGGAAATATGAGAGACCATTTATATTTAGATACTAAATGGTGTAAAAATATAATTGTTTCCATCTTTGCAAAATCATAACCTGGACAAATTATAGGACCTGCACCAAATGGTATAAACATATAAGATGGAAGTTGATTGCTAAAATGAGTAGGATCAAAGTTATGTGGCTCCTTGAAAGCTTCCCCATCCCAATGGGTGATACCGCTTGTCCAAAATAACTGTTCAATTTTGACAAGAAGAATTGTATTTTAAAATTAAAAAATATGATTATTGTAAACTTGTTAAATTGAATACCCTAAAAAATAGTGTAGAAACTAATCACAAACTCAACATACAATACAAATTTCTACTTCACATACTTAACAATAATTTATTTTCTCTTAAAGAATAACTTGTATATAATTCAATTCGAACTTAGATAAATCAATGACACTACTTTTTTGGTTCCCTATTAAATTTTTAATATATCTTCTAAACACTCAAAATAATTATTCTTTTGTTGAGTAGGAGTGTTTGAAAAAGGAATGTGTTAGTTTAGTTAATATCTATGTTTGTGGTCAATGATTAATCATTTTATTTTCTTATTTATGATGGATTAGAGTGTGATTCAAAATTTATCAATATTAATTAAATTTATAATTTTTTTTCCAAAATCTTCTACTCGATTCAATGGATTGTGAAAACCTCGTCTACACTAAATATTATGCTATTGATATTTATATAAACTAGCTATTGCACTTTTGGTGTGCAATGGGGTACGCCAAAAAGTTTTATGGGTATATTAGTTTTTGTGTAGTCATATTGGTTGAAATAGGGAATAATTCACACAATCTAGAAAGTTTAGAAATGAAAAAAATATATTGCAAATGATTATTAGCCATATTTTATGTTTGTAACATATTAGATCAACACAGGAAAAAAATTAAATGGAACTTACATTTTTGCCATTTAAAAAGGTAAAGAAGGGAAATATATGAAATGATGATTGTTTAGGCTTATTGGTTAATCTCTCTAGCATAAATTTAGAGGCCTCCTTCCACATTGTAGGATCCCTTCCTATTGCCCATATGTTAACCCATACCTACAGGTCTTTGGGGATCACAAATCCCTTTATTTCTCAGGAACTTTCCGCTCTATGAGGGAGCATAAGAGGTGCAATTGGATGCAATCAAAAAACTTCTTTCACCATCGCACGAAGATAAGGCAGATGGTCTATATCAGATTCTTCCACTCTTCTCTCTCAACCCACAACCTCTTCTAGTTCTGCTTGGGCCTCTTTCATTGTATTTAGGTTGTGAATGAGTTCCACCATAGCCCATTCTATTGTCATACCCACAGTGTCACTACTAGCCACCAATAGTTCCTATACACATCAAAAATGATGTTTAAATAAATTGTAAAGATTTTGGTTTAAAGAGCACACTTTAAACTTAGAGGTATTAGGAAAATTCACCGTCAACAATTCATCGTTTGAAAATTCACCACCAACAATTAAACGCGAGAAAATTCACCGCCATGAAAAATTCACCTCCACGAAAAATGCAATGAATTTTCCACTGCAATGAATTGCTGGTGGTGAATTTTCTTTGAGGTGGATTTGTCATGACAATAAATTTTTCGGTTGTGATGAATTTTCCTAGAGCCAAACTTAGATAGTTAATTTGAAATCATACTAATAAATAGATTCTACCAAAAAAAATTGTATGATTTCACATGAACCATTGTGTTGTTTAAATTTATAGATAAGAACATTCTCGAAAATAACAAACAACCTATTGTTTACATTGAAGCCGAAAAACTTAAAACTTACAAATATTATTGATCTAACTTCCGTAAGAGATAGATCATGATCCCCTTGATCTCTCAGCTCTAGCAAGGAGTCCAGAAGATCCTTTTGTGCCTCTCTTTCATTATTCAACTCTGCATTTCTTCTTGCTAGACAATTACTTATGGATAGATCTAAGCAATTATTAGCACACTTTAACCGGGCTCCTATCTTATGGCCTACGCCATGGAGATCTAGAGACCCAAGCTATGGAAAAAAGTCGGTCATATTTGGTTTTTGGAAAAGTTTCACCCATGATGTAAGAGCGTCGATGAGCTCCACACAGTCGGGATTGGTGGGATCGAATACCTTTGTACCAAATATCATTTTACCTATCATATTTAGACTAGTCAAGACCATTGTATCTCCAATGAGCACAATCTTTCCCTTGGCACAATTCTCCTCAAAAATCAATCGAATCATTTTGAAGATCGAATCTCTTCTAAGACGTTAAGAAGCCTGGAGTTTCTTGGGAGACAAGAACTTTGTAGTGGAAATACATCTGAGTTTCCTCCAGTAGGGTCCGTATTGGCCCCATATTAGTGATGACTTACGGTAAGAACGTACCTTCATTGCTTGTATGAGGGTCTGCCCAACAAAGTTATGGTCGTGGGTTTTGAGCACCTCCTTTGCCATGGCAGCAGAGGAGACCACCATGATTTTCTTCATGCCAAAGAAATGAAATGAAATATTTTAATGACGTCCACGAGGCCAAAGAAGCCTATGGGACCCAAGAGCAGCACAGGAACCACCCACAACAAAGCCCTAGACAAAATGGAGGCTCTGTTCAAGATCAACCCTTCTGCAGTGAATTTTGATAATGAAGTTTGCAGTTTTGTCCAGTCTTGATTCTTCAAACAAGGTATTTAAATTTTCAACCTGCACTGTATCCCCATAGCTGGCCCGAATGTCTTTATATGCTGAGCATTCTATGATAAAGTGCCATTCCGTCTCCACCATACCCTTGTTACAAAAACGACATATTCTATTTTCTCACTCCTCTTTAGGAACCACCCACCTACCCGTTTCACACCTAAGATGATGTGAACTAGTTCGCAATTGAGCTATCAACATTTTTGCTTTCCATTTGATATTCGCTCCTATATAGGCCTTTTCTTCATGGTCCCTCGTGGGATTGAATTCTTTGATATAATAATCCTTTTTACGCCCTTTTTTTTCGTCCATATAGCATATTTAAATTTTTCTCTCACATAATTTTTTGTTTCTCCATTTGTGTTTGGACACTCATGCATCACAACATCCCATTTCTTCATCCATTTGATATTAAGTTTCATCCATGTGTTCTTTCTTCTAGTTAGCTCCTCCTCCTTCACAATTAGCTTAGGCCATCGATGATCCTCCATATTCTGGACCTTCTTTAGGTAGCTTAATAACCGGGTCATTGCTGAGGCCTCCAAGGGAAAAGTACCGGTCTCAGCCAATAAAATTTCATAAGGCACTGCAATCTTAAGCTTGAGGCTGCATATAATTAGATGTTTTTGTATCCTTTCCACTTGTCTCCATTTTTGATCTGACATGCCGTTGCCCCAAATTTCACACCCATAGAGAATTACCAGAGTAACAAGAAGACCAAAAAGCGTTCTTTTAGTTTTCCAATCCCATAATTATGCATTTCTACATCTACTTTGCAAAGAGTATAGCACTTTCCAGCCTCCTTGAATTCTTTTTGCTCTACATGTTTCCCAACTAAGTTTGTTGTGAAAATCAAGCCCAAGGTACTTGTACTCATCCACTATTTCCAGTGGCTTGCCTTCAAAGAGAAATTCAATCTGTTGTTTTTTTCTTTGTAGTGAGAAGATCATTATTTTGGTTTTGGTAGTGTTCACTTGCATCCCGACCTCTTGACAAAACGTTTCAAGGGCCTTCAAATGTTTTCTCAAATCGAGCGCAGTTTTAGCAATTAATATGAGTTCATCGACATATAAGAGTAATTTTATTACAAAGTTGGCCAAATGAATGCCTTCCCCACCAACCTTGTCAATCCATTCTTCCAGCTTATCAATGTAAAGCACAAATAGCGTTGGGGAGAGCGGGCAACCTTGTTTGACACCAATGTCACTACCAAAGCATTCTGACATACCATAATTGGTTCTGATTTTAGCTTTGACTGCTCGGAGAGCCTATGAACAACCGCCCTAAGCTCATGCGGAACTCTTAAATCCTCCATTCTCTTCCATAGCTTGCCCCGAGGGATCATGTCAAAGGCTTTTTTAAAATCAACAAAGCAGCAATAGGCTTCATCACCTTGAATGTTCCAAAAATTTTCAATCAAAAATCTAAGGGTAGCTCCATGATCAATAGTGAAGTGTTTGGGCCTAAAACCAGCTTGTCCTTTTGCTCTTTTCCCCTCTTTTTCAGCCCAGCTGCTAATCCTGCGCTCAATCATGCTCCAAAAAGTTTCCCCATAAGAGGGTTAGTTATAATAGTCTGGTAGTTTGATGGGTTATTTATGTCACCATTTTTGTGCAAGGGGATAACAACACTAGTGGTCCATCCTTCCGGGAAGCCATCTTGAATGAACCTATTGAAAATGCTCCTAATACAAGGTGCAAGGACCTCAATACCCCACTTTAAATGCTCTGCTTGCAGCCCATCAATATCATGCGCTTTCCCTCTTGCCAACCTTCTTATGCCTTGATTGATATCCTCTATGGTGAAAAGTTTGGTGGCTGCCTTGATTATTGGGGGTCTATGTTTATCCTGCTCATGCTCATAAATAAGTTTTGCATAGTCTAGCCATTGTGAGCTTGTAATATTATTTTCCATTTGTTTTCTTTTCTGTTGTAGCTCCTTCCAAAATTTTTTGGGGTTGTTCTTTCCAAGGGTAATCAACTCCATTCTTCTATCACTTACATACTTTTCTTTTTTACTTCGTATCATCCTTTCATACTCTTTCCTATTTTCTATTGTCATTCCCCCCTCATGGAGCTTCCTTTTTTTTAACTTGCACTCCTCATCGAACCGCGGGTTTTTCGGAAAAGTATTCGTACTACCTCTCTTGGGTCTAGACCTCTTGCACTCGCCCAAAGCTTTGTGTACTAGAGGAATCAATGTGTTCTTGTTTATTGAGTGCATCTTTATGTAAGCTATTTTTTTTTCAGATTCTTGAAAGAAATTTTTGAGGGCAGCCTTGAAGATTTTCTGATTTTCTTGACTCATGAGAATTCTACCAAGTGTGGGTACTTTGTTCTTGCTGATAAGGACTTGTTCCCCTTGCTGCTTGATTATGTGAATGTCAAGTTTTACATATATTGGATTATGATCCGATTTCAACTCCATTGGACATTTACCAATCACAAGCTCCATTATCCTTGTTGTATAGTTACGAGATAAAATGACATAATCCACCACACTTTGCCCATTATAGGTCTTGCAAGGGATGTTGCTTGATCCCGACCATGATCTCATGCCGTTACATATTACCAAGTTGAATAAACTACATATTCCCAATAGTTCTGCCCCATAATGAGTGACATTACATTTATTATCTTGAGAGGTTCATTCCCAAAGTTGATGGTTCTCTTCTTCCAGCCATAGTGGATCATCTTTCTCTTTATCTTGACTTTTCAAGTTAAGAGCTTGGATGCTAGCTGTCCTAGCATTAAAATAACCTATTAATATAACTTCCCCCAATGTGCTAAACACCGAAATGTCCTTTTTTAGAGATGTAAAGGGGTCCTCACGATCTAGACTCCTTTTCTTATATGATTTGGAGCCTTTTGGGGCGAAGTAGCAAGCAACCAATCTAATTGTAGTCTGATTTTCTGTTATTTTTAGCCATATGTATTGTTTGTTTGGATCTTCTTTCTCCACTTTTATATTTTTGTCCCATGATTCTTTTATTAGGACTGCAACTCCACCATGCCCTTTGCCATTTTCTGTTCTCTCATTCCAAATTGAGGCCTTTTTATATCCTTCAAATTCAGGAATTTTACACCCTTCATGCTCATGAGTCTTAGTAAGAATGATAATGTCTTTTCCTACTACTATGGGCCCTAAACCAGGTCCTCTTCTCCAAGGATAACCTTTGCAGTTCCAACTTACTATAGATAAATATTCCTGGGGGGCCTCAAGTTCTTATTTTTGGTGTGTAACTCTGTCACTAACTTGGGCCTTACCATTTTGCAACCAAGCCCATTTACCTTCACTTCTTGTTGTTTTTACCTTTTCCCACTCTTTTCGTCTTTCTTCTTGTTGTGTTATGGTTAGGTCCTCATCAAGGTAAATTTGTGTACCTTTAAGGAACCCCTTGTTCCTTAGTAGCACGCTTTTGTCCTCATGTTTCTCCAAAGTAACTCTTACATGCCTATTTTTACCACCTTCCGTCCATTTTCCAATCCTGTTTGCTTGCTGAATAACCCCTGACCACTGAAGTTCATCCTTAAAGAAATCCCTTGCCAACTCTTTTGTGGTTTCTTTCTCACCGTAATCTTTTAGCCCTTTAACAATGACATTCATAGTCCTACCATTTATGTCCTTTTCTTCTCTTAACTGCCTCCTGAATTGCTTTTTTATATCGTCTCTTTGTGTATTCGATGGTCCTCTTACTACTTGAGCCCAAGATTTGGCCTCTTCCAATTGTTCCCTTAGTTGCTCTTCTTTTATCTTCATGTTGTCCATTACTGAGTGTATTTCCTTTAACTGCGAATTATTGCTTTCAGCTACCTCTTTTGTCTTGCTTGTGCCTGCTACATCCATTTGAATTAAAACTTGCCTTATTGATAGTAATTCTTGCTCCCCTTTTGCCATGGAAATTTACAGTTTGTTTATCTATTCTTTGAGCAAATTGTTCTCCCTTGTTAACTGCCAATTGACTTCTATGACCTCTTTCACTTTGGTGTCTTCATATTGCCCTCTTATTTCCAAGGATTGGAGTCTCTTCTTCATGTCCATTAGCTCATTGATGTATAAATCTGAGGACCACATGAGCGGCGTTGTGGTGGGGCTGTAAATATCAGAGCTAACTTCCTCCCCTAATGCCTTGTTTACATGAATGTTTTCATCTCCATTTTGCTTCTTGCCTGAGACTATGTGAGTTGCTGAGTTCACATTTTCTTTTCCCTTAGATTGTTTTGTTTGTTCCTACTAATTTTCTGCTGTGATAGTTGAGTTCTTAGGTTCTAACCTCGGTAGAATAGCTACAAGTTTTCCCCTCTTTGCCAACTTCACTTTTCGTGTTTGCCTACGTCTTAGAATCCCCTCGTACTATTTTGCATTTACATAAACACACCTTTCCTCCATGTTTAAAAGGTTGTTTTGCGGGAAGCCTAACACACATGGTCCCCAAATGCTATTTGTTGCCCCAGTGAATGTTGAAGATTCTATCGGAAGGTGTGAAAAGTTAAAAGGAATTAAAAAATTCCCCTAAGCTAACATGCCATTCATAGGCCACTGTGTATGCTTTTGCCTTTTTCCAGTTCTTTCAACACTATCTGACTTGGTTTCTTTTGGCCCACTTGCTTCAGTCTGGATTGAAATAATGTCAATGCCAGTTACAACATTTTCTTTATTTGCATCCCCTACTCTTCACAGACCCTCCCCATTTCCAACATGTCCTTTGAGATATTGCCATTCGATCTATTTTTCCAACTTCATATTACCTAATGTTTCATATTTATCTGGACTGCTGATAACACTAATAGTATTTGCTTTGTTTGCCCCCACTAGACCTATCAAACTCTCAACCCCATCAAAATACCCTAGCCCTTGAGGCACACCCGGTTTGATGCTTTGGTTTGAGAGTTTTGTTTACTTGACTTGTTTACAGAATATTTGCTTAGTGTATGGAATGTTTGCTTTGTTTAATGAAGAGTTGGGTTTAAAAAAATGCCAAGCAGAAAAGACAAGAGACAAGAGCGTAGACAAGGTGGGGCACACCTATTCTTGATGCCGAGATCTTTCCTCTGGAAAAGAGTGAAAAAGCCAAAAGAGACTCGTAGCCGCCAGGACCCACCACACACCCTTGCCTATCCCATGCTGTCGCACACACGAGCTTCCCCTGCCTCAGTTGGAGAACGCCAAACGCCCAATCTCTATTCCAGATCATTGACGCCAGAGAATGCTTGTAACAGTAACGGGACTTCTGAAAGGTTGGAACTTGAAAGCATACTTTTTATCCTTGTAACAGTAAGAGAGACTAACATTAACGGGTCGTATTGACGAGACAATGCAAATAGTGATTCGTTGGGCATTTTGCCCAGCTAAAAGAGATTTCCTACAACAGGCCAACCAGGTGGTCTGGGTGGAAGAGGAAGCATTTTCATTTTTCTTCTGCAATCCTTGTTTTTAATAAGCACTGTGCAATGGTTATTCTTCCTGAATGTTGCAGATAGGCAGTTTTTTAATTCTTACAAGTAAAGGTCTATTTGTAGAAGAAAGGAGGCAGTGAAATTGGGAGTAAAGATATCCTATCTAATGCACCGTAAATTATCTTCCTTCAATGACGTACATGATAGTGGTGGTTGTTAACCAGCTTTAATTAAAGCTGTTAGCTGTGTACCCATTACCCATTAGCTAGTTATATTTAAAGATGAAAAATCAATGACAGTAAAGACAAATAAGTTGGCGTTTTTGCAGCCCACTAAACTTAGGTTAAGAGTTAATTCACAATTTGAAAGTGACGTTTGACTGGAGTATGATTGACAATTAAATTATATTAATTAATTGTTGATTCTACGTCGTTCAATTTTGATTAACAAAAAAAGAGGAAATGTATTGTTGATTCTAAGTCGATAAATTTTGATCGAGAAAAAAAAGGGAAATGAGTGTGGAAAATCAATTAAGAGAAATTTTGATCTATTTTATAATATATAAAACTATTTTAATCATTTTATGTAATTAATAGTTTTATTTTAAAATATAATAATATATAAAACTATTTTAATCATTTCATATAATAAGTTAAAAAATCAATTAAAAAAACTATTAATGATATAATAAAAATCAATATTAAAAAATAAAAATTAATTTTCAAAATTATTAATAATAAATAAAGTCAATATTAAAAAATTAAATTTAAAATTGTTAAAAATAAAACAATATAAAAAATTAATGATAAACAAAGTTAATATAAAAATAAAATAAAAATTGAAAAAAATAAAAATAAAAATTATTAATGATAAATAAAGTCAATATTAAAAATTAAATTTAAAATTGTTAAAAATAAAACAATATAAAAAATTAATTATAAACAAAGTTAATATAAAAATAAATTAAAATTAAAAATAAAATTGTTAAAAAAAATTAAATATAAAAAATTGTGCAGGCTGCGCCTGTACTGGCGCACTGCCCAAGCAGGGTACTCCAGCTGCGCCTGTACCTGCACAAAGCCTTCGGGCTTGAATTACCTAATACGCAAACAAAAAATTTCTAATTTTTTTGGAGAGCACGGAAAAAGCGCTGGAAAAATCTCGAAAACTGATGAACGGCTGAGAATCATTTAATGGTCGGCAAGTGAAAATAGTGTAGAAACTAATCACGAAACATACAATACAAATTTCTACTTCACATACTTAATAATTTATTTTCTCTTAAAAAATAACTTGTATATAATTCAATTCACAAACTTAGATAAATCAATAACACTATTTTTTTGGTTCCCCATTAAATTTTTAATATATCTTCTAAACACTCAAAATAATTATTCTTTTGTTGAGTACGAGTGTTTGAAAAAGGAATGTGTGTGTTTAGTTAATATCTATGTTTGTAGTCAATGATTAATCATTTTATTTTCTTATTTATGATGGATTAGAGTGTGATTCAAAATTTAACAATATTAATTAAA
Organism: Sequoia sempervirens; assembly: GCA_007258455.2. Classification (NCBI taxonomy): domain Eukaryota; kingdom Viridiplantae; phylum Streptophyta; class Pinopsida; order Cupressales; family Cupressaceae; genus Sequoia; species Sequoia sempervirens. The sequence continues at coordinate 196,455,876 of VDFB02270651.1, forward strand.
TCTATAATTTTTTTTCCAAAATCTTCTACTCAATTCAATGGATTGTGAAAACCTCGTCTACACTAAATATTATGCTATTGATATCTATATAAAAAATGCTCAAAATATTTCATAAATATTGTTAAAAGGTTCATTTAAGAGTAATATGATCTTTGTATTTTTCAATTCAATTTCATGCTATTACACTTTTTTAAACAATTTTTATTACTTTTATTTTGTTCATTCACATATAAAAAACATACCTGCCATCCTTTAGGAATTGTATAGCCTTCATATTCTACATCTTGAATAGCTGTCCTAAATCCACCAATTACAGAGGGATCTTGAATAGCTGTCCTAAATCCACCAATTACAGGAGGGATGTAACGCAACATTTCTTGAGCAACCTTCCATGTATATTTCATTTTTTTGATATCTTCCCATTGAAGAGGTTCATTTGGTTGTTTCCTTGATAGAACCTCCGTTTTTTCTGTGAAAAATGATAGTTTATAATCATTTAAGAGTTTCATTTGGTTGTCTCCCTAATAGAACCTCTATTTGCTCTGTGAAAAATAGTAATTTATAATTGTGTGAAGCCAGTTTAAAGCACTGAATTTGAATAAAGAAATTTTCTAAAAACCAACCTTGAAGAATGTTGTGGTAGATTGGGGGGTTCAATGCCAACATTCTGACAAGCTGGGTAAGAAGAACAGCAGTAGTGTCATGGCCGGCCAGCATGATCAAGATCATGTTATCTATGATCTCATCTTCAGTCAGGGGCATTTTATTCTCATCCTCCGTACTAAGCAAGCATGATATTAGGTCTTGGGTGGGAGATGCTTTTCCTTGTTGCAGCTCTCCCCTCCTTGCATCCAGAAAAACTGATAAACGCTTATATAGCCGAGAGCGAGCCTTTAAGCTTCTATGAAAAGATGTTCCAGGCAAATTCAGGGGAAGAGACCACACACCCTTTATAAGTGCAGTGATATCATGTTCTAGAATCCTCCTCTCATTATCATCCTTCAAACCAAAGAGCAGATCACTGGCAACATGGAATGCAAGCTGCTTCATCAAGGGGGCCACTGTAATACTCTCTTTTCCTTCCCAATACCCAGCAAAATGTTGCACAATAACTGACTCCATTCTACTCAGGAATCTCTGCAAGACTTCTGGCTTCATGAATGACATGATTGCACCTCTCATCCTTTTGTGATCATCTACAGGCAGATCAAGCAAGTTCTTGGGCCCAAGAAGCCTGCTCACACTGGAAGTCTGCTTGTTACTTATGATGTTGTAATCATTGTTAAAGATAAAGCGGTTGCCTGCTTGCCCTGTGAGGACAATTGTGGGGCGCCCCATTAATGAGGTTTTGAAGATAAGACCATATTTTGAGACCTTCTGTTGTACCCACTCCTTGGTTCTGTGAGCTCTGTGTGCTCTCATGAATTGGAAGGTCTCCCCTATTAATGGAAGCCCTAATTTTCCAGGAGGAAGATTTTTGCCTCTTCCCCTGTTCAGAATCTTGACTGCCATGAGAAATAGGACTGAAGCAACTGAGACAGTCCATAAGATGAGATTGAGTTCACTGGTAAAGTGTTGAGAATCCATTAGAGCTTTAACCATGTAAGCCTTAGAAAACACCATTATTACTGTCAATGGAAATAATGAGCACGGGAAGTGCTTATCTGATCGATGAATTGAATGAATTGTATTTCGTGTACAATCGGACAAATGGTGAGGGCGTTGAAATTAGAAGGAATATTCTGTTGAGCTAAATGCGGCTATTATCACTTATCGTTTACAGATGCTTGGTTGGTTTGGTGATAAATAACAGAATATTCTTGTGAGCTGAGTTTGGTTGGTACCACTTGTCGTACGTAATACGTATGGTAACAAAATGAAAAGCCTTGTCTAATGATGTTTTTTTTGTTATGCCAAAGGCGTCCCCACGCTGAACTTCTTCAACCTCTTTTCACAGGGAACGGTGTAGATTGCAATGGACTACGATCTAAGCTTTTCTCACCATTTGATCTGCAGAGTTGAGGACAGTGCTGCGTAGTAATTGCTCAGCTACTCTCCCCTCCCTGATTTGACAGCCCCTACTTGCTTATGCCAACTGACATAGTCAATGAGTCATACTTCTATTCAGATTTGTTAAACAGCAATTTACTTGATCAAAATTCACAGCAGAAGAAACAAAATCAGCAAAGAGTTGGAAAACAACATGAAATGGTTCAATGGGGTCGGCTATTGTTTTGTTCTCTTGGCTAATGTAGTCTTTTGATTTCATTTCATGGATCCCATAGACTGGCTGGTCTCGTGGACGTCATTGAAATCAATCAATCAATCAATCGTTGGCAGTTGAGATGCATTTGGCTGAAATAAATTCAGATGCATGCAGTGTACGGTTTGGTCAAGAAATTGTATGTGAGGAATGAATATGATCTCCAAGAATGTTCAGAATGTAAGATGCTGCCATATGAGATATACAAATCTGAAATCTGGTCGCTCAAAATAAGGGAGGTGAACTCATATCCGTGGACGATGCAGCTTTTTTCATATCTCCAATGCAGCGGTCTCTTCCTCCTGTCCGAAGAGTTTATAAATATGTGAATGCAGAGTTTGTTCATTTTCCAGCCACAATTTTCGTATGTGCTCTGTTTCTGCACGGATACCAGCAAAAAAAAATGGTACCTAACTAGGGTTCCCTGCAGTTAGGTTTAATTCTAGGGCTTTAGTCGCAGGCTTCCTCCAAGCGTGTTGTGTCCAATGTTGTGAGGGCTGCTTCACAGGAGAGAAAAAAATCTCCCATTGGCTTCTTTATCTTCTAGAAAAAGGGCGCCTTCAAATGCCAAACTCTGGGTGGAAGATGATTACGGTTGGAGGGTTGCTGATGTGGTTGTGAAGATTTTTGCGAAAGGGCAGGGAACAATCTTAACTAAGAGAAGCTTCAAGAACAAATCAACCTTAAGGCTGCTCTGCGCGCTCAGGTATGTTTGCCTCTTTTCTACATTAACATTGACATTATTCGCATATTTTCTTTTCTACACAAAGGGAATGGAACTTACAATGGGAGATTATTCTACCCTTATAAAGTTCTTGAAGGAGACTAGCGTGGTTTCACTATTTGAAGGAAAGCCCTGTGATATCAGGCTTATCCACCTCTGACCTTAGCCTGTATGCCCTTCAGAATTTTCCTCCGATGAGTCTTATTAAGCCCGGACTAGAATTTGAGCTCTGTGTTTCACCAGAATTAAATACAAATAAAACTATGGCTCTACATTTAGAGGGCTAGCATGAATGTTGAAGCTTTGTTTGCCATACTAACTTTGGGCCCAACATGAGTTTTATGTGATGAAGAAATCCCCTTAATACATAGGTAAAATCTTAATTGAATATTAGTTATACAACTGTAATGGCAAGCTTTGGACATATCCTCATAGACATGTCTAGGTTATATATGGAGTACGACAGCGAAATTTTAGAAAGCTCACATCTAATATTCTCACCTCTTTTCAATGCAACTAGTTTCATATGATAAAGAAAAGCCATAAATACATTCCAATTTCCATTTTAGTGCAATCTAGAAGCTGATTTATATGTCAAACTTTTTTTTGGAGATTTCTGATTTGTCTTATAAACGAGAATGTTTATTCTGCCATGGTTTTCTTTTTTTCCCGTCCAAGGATTACTGTGGAGCCGATTGTGCTCTTTAAAGGCTAAAAACATAAACTTCCCAACCTTCATCCAGTTATTTACAAGTTAAAAACAATCTGCTTTGAACATGCCAGAAAGAGAATAAAATTTCCAACTACCATAATTAAGTTTTTGCATAGCCAGAGCTGCCAAAACACTGCCAAGGAAACCTCAGAGCAGAGGGTATCTTAGATTCTTCGTAGGTTTCAGCAATAGAAGACTGTAAAAGTTTCCTGGGCTTGAATGATGTTTTCACCAGGTTGTCAAAGACAATACCTAAGGCCTACTTAGGCTTTCTCCAACAGATTTCATAAAAGAAAATATCTCCCCTGTGCTGCAGACAATAAATTTCACCCCAGATTAGGGAGGAATCTTGCAATATAGAAACAAGCAGACATATTTACTACAATCTGCACATTGAAAGGACCGACCAATGTAGCTCAGAAAGAGCATAAACAGGGATTCCTGGAAGTCTTCCCAAAACTAGCAGTAAAAATCAATAATGACAGAGAAACTGCACATGTGAAATGAGTAACTAAAAATATATTGCTCAACCAGGAACAAACTGTATGGAAGTGAGAAACCCGGGGTCCTTTTTACATGGCAGATCCAATTATATGCTTAGTTTTAATTGCCTATTTATTTGCAGTAAAAGAAGGAGTCTGGTGATTTCTCCTTGAGTTCATGATTGAAATTTATTATATGTTACAGAGAACAGACATATTCAACTTAAGTAAATATCTCAATCAAGAACATCATGATGTGACAACACCGGGTGTTGAATCCAAATGGCTTATGTTTTCACCATCATCATTATGTAAATTTCTTGTAGTGCTTGGTCTATGCTTCCACTGTTTGCATGCATGTATACCAGCGCAGTTGCAATTATAACATCTGTCAAAAATTCCCCATTCATTATACTTTGATGGATGTCCATATCGTGGTCCAAATTTCGCATATATGGCTACCGTAGCATTTCCAATTATAATGTCTGACTAAATTTTGCCTTTCCTTATGCCTTGATGGATGTCGTACCCTATTTCAAAGCTCCCATTTTGGCATAGGTAGAGAGAGGACGTTGGCAAAGGTTGTGTAATCTAGATTTACACCTGCCAATTGCATTCGCATGAAAGTTTCTAATGCCTTTGTAAATCCATTTTGTGCATATCCTGTAACCATTACATTCCTTGAGATAACATCTCTTTTAGGCATTCTGTCAAACAATCGACATGCCTTGCTGTGCTTCCACTTTTATACATGTCTACCAACGCAGTTGCAACTATAACATCAGACAAAAATTCCCCTCCCAATGTGTTTTGATGGATGTCCATACCTTGTTCAAAAGCTCCAGCTTGGCACAGGGCGAGAGGATGTTGGCAAAGGTTGCATGATCTGGTTTAACTTCTACCATTTGCATTTGCTTGAAAGTTTCTAAACCTTTGAACAGATCCATTTGGTGTGTATCCTGCAATTAATTACATTCCATAAGATGACATAACTTGAGGCATTCGGTCAAACAGTTTACATGCCTTGCTGTGCTTCCACTTTTTGTATACATGTCTACCGTAGAATTTGCAACTACAACATCCTTCATTCACATTTTATTGCAGAATCTCAGTTAATTGTCCAAGTTCTTGGATGCTTAAACTTTCCCCATTTTATCTGTTTGTAGTCATGATGTAATCTCATACTTGTAACATTGTAAAGTGTAATTGTAAAATAGTCCAATTGGAGAACGATGTGACCATCATATGCAATGTAATCTTACTGTCTATGTAATTTACTCAATCTCCTATGTTTCATCTGATGTTACTAACACATTTGTACTTTGGTGTTTTAAATAAAGCATAATGCTTAATGTTAGTGCCAAAAAATATTGGGTTCCCCTTGGGGAACCATTACACTTTGCTCAAGTGTCTTCTCTAGGCAGATGTAGATCTTGAAATTGAGGATAGAAGATACACACTGGTATCAAAATGAAGAAAATAGATATATCTGGAAAATAATGTTTGAATTTTTGTATGATTAGGGGATCTACAAAGGACCTTTTTTTAATTTTTTTTATTTGTTTTGTTGTTTTTTATTTATATATCTTTATCTGAAAAGGCACCAAGCAGGTGGGCGTGTGTGAATAACAGTGTGATTGACTATGAAGTTTCAATGTTTTTATTCTAGGGGTATAGAGATGTCCTTGTTGTTAGTAAACCAATTTCTCTTTTAGTATATTGTTTCCGATGATTTTCCATGGTAGTTGGTATGGACAACATTTTGGTTGATGGTTCATTTGGATTGAATAACATAAGGTGAAACTAAAACCTTTTCATTGGGGTGTGACAACGCACATGAATTATCTGGCATGGAAGGATCCCTTTGCCTCTATACAGTGAGATAGAGAGCCTATAGTCAAGCATTATAGCAGCACAACATTTATAGTGTCGATTGAATTCTCTCTCATGTTTGATCTGTGCCCCCGTTTATAACTATTTACAAGGATTTAAACACAACTGAAACAATCATATGGGAAAATAAAAATTGCAAATGTTCTAGTTTGATAATGAATTTAGTCCATTAGTTTCAGATTTTTAATGTAAAGCACCATCTGAAACAATGAGTCAAAATTGAAACTAATCACTGGAACTTGCACCAAAATCTTTGATTGGCTGAACACAATTTCAAATTCTTAAGTGTAAATGCAGATACAACTGAAACATGATGTTGGTTCCACATGATGTTGAATGCAAAATTTCTTTGTGTATTTCTATATAACTGTCATATATTATATACTGGATTATTACAAAATTAGAAGACTGCTAGTACCATGCTTGATTACAACTGTTAGAATGTTCTAAAAAATGCATGAAGAACAAAAGAATATTAGACCCACAATGTTATTCTTGATAGTTTGTATTGTTTATGTATAAATGGTTGGTAATGAAAAGTTAAATTTCTGTATCACACAGTAAGAGGGTGTTAGATTTGTTTCTCTTATAATGAGAGCTTGAAAAGTACTTTATCATTTCTGGTTAAATTTTTTTTTAGGTACATTTGAATGCAAAATTGCTCGGTGCATCTCCAGATAACTGCCATCTATTATATACTGGACTATTACAAATTTAGAAGATTGTTGTATCTTTCCTTCTTAAGTAACAGGTTTGATTACAACAGTAAAATGTTTATAAAATGAAGAACAGAAGAATATTATACCTACAATGTTATTCTTGACAGTTCGTGTTGTTTATGTAGAAATGGATGGTATGAAGAGTTCAATTTATGTGTCACACAAGGAAAGGGTGTTAGATTTGTTTCTCTTATAATGAGAGCTTGGAAAGTACTTTATTCCTTTTATCTTGGGTTGAATGAATGTTGTTTCTTGGTATGCTCCCTGTTAAATTCATACCACTGAGATTGAACAGTTTTAATGCTTCTTGTTTAATGCATTGAGAATATTTCCAAACATGGTTTATGATGTTTGGTTGCCACATTCATGACAAATTGAAGAAATTTTTTAATTTTGTAACTTTAGCAGTTTGTTAGTCTGGATTTCCTTTTTCATATTGATAAGTGCTTTGCCTTTAAAAAAGCTTAGAGAGTGCAACTGAGAAATAGTAATATGATGCTTAAGTCAATTCAAATGTCCTTGGGGACATTTCCCACATTTTGAAATAAAAAATGGGGATGTATAGGCAACCCTAGTTGGTCTGTGACATCCTTGGTCTTTGGGGAATGTCACTTGATGATCCTTGATGGTAGGGGTCGTGATATATGTAAAAAAAATCAAAAAAAGGAAACCCCTAAAAAATAAAACAAAACAAAAAAGCATGATATATCTACAGATTGAATTCCAGACCTTACAGTTACTTTTATAGTATTTCAATTTTTGTGTTCGACACCATGGATAAGGACTCAACGAGAGCACACGAAGTCTTACATATTTGAGTTTAAGTCCAAGCATGCCCAAAGGAGGCTTGCCAAATTATTTCTTTAGACTTAGTGACGGCAGGCCAATATTTATGTTTGTCATGTTTTTCCAAAATATCAAATATATAATGTTTTTCCTAAAATTGCTGAGTATATGTTGTCTGTGCTGAGTCAAGTAAGCCAAAAATCAGTCTATTTAATTTGTGCTGAGTCTGATTTTGGTATCACTTTTCAACACAAATGTAAATTATAAGAACAACGTTTAGAACTATAATATTTGAGCAACAATTTGGAAAAATATTACATGTTTCTTTAGATTGATAGGGAAAGTGGTGACTGCAAAACAAACCATTTATTTAAAGAATGAAATATAGTTAATTTCCTTAGAAGAGGTCTCAATCATAATAACTAATATTGGAGTCAGTGAGATTCAAACAACTTCAAAACTAGTCAGCCAATGCAACGAATGAGAAGTACAATTGCACTTCAATAGTCGGTTAATAAAATACTATTCTTTAGTTCAGTATGGTCAAATATCTTAATCAACCAACTTTAGGAATGAAACAAATGTTGTGCAAGCAATGAGAGATTTCACTCTGATAATCAAAGCACTGCGTTAGATGTATCCAAAGCCACTTCAACCACACACAAATTGCAGTTGTATATCAAAGAATTGTTAAATCTGGTTTAGGATACAGAGGGAAACATTATAACTAGGTTTATGGACTTTTTTCTACCACATTGTAGAATTTTTGGCTTTCAACTTTTAGTGTAATGACCCCCTTTTATCAACAACACTGAATATTTCATTAAAATTTAATAACATTGATTTTACAAGAATGAGAATATTTGAAGGATTGTGCTTAGATGTTTTGCATAATTCATACAAATGCTCAAATTTTACTAAAGACAAGTATAATAGATATATTGTTGTTTTGCACAATGTTTTTCACTTTGGTCTTCAGATTAATAAGCTCAAATTTTACAAAGACGTTCTTCATTTGTCATTTTTTTGACATTATGCAATAGGTTCATACACATGCTCTTCTTGCTACACTAATTGATTTCATTTTATTTTGTCTTGTTACAAATCACTTTAAGGACAACATTATTTTCAAATCCAGCAAAGGCTCAACCAAATGAAATCTCAGACAACTTTGGTTGTACTGGATGATGTCTATAAAAAAACATCACCTTTAAAAACTATTATTTCAAATCCATATCTCTCTATTTTCTCCCCTTTCCTATCCGACAACATTTATGGAAATTTGGGTGCAAATCATTGAATTTTTTTGTTCAAGCAGTGCAAATTTCTCTGTCCAATGTTTGGAATGTGATTTTTACCACTATGTAGTACTCCTGACTTATTGGGTGCACAGGCTTTATTTTGTGTTTTGTGGGTGTACATATATTTTTCTGCATGTTTAAAGGTTTTTGAATTGTGGATTTTGGCATTTTTAGCAAGATGTGTATTGCTGTAGATTTAATATATTTATAGACTATCCTTTATTAGTTTACTTATAGTTTGAGGGCTCTCCAAGTCTTGGAAAAGACTCTTGGGACTCCCAAGTCTTAGGGCTGGCCGAGTTGACTCGCCAAGGACTCCCAAGCCGAGTCTTGGAGAGTTTAGGCTAAGACTCCCTAGTCTAGCAAAGGACTCGCGCAAGTCCTAGAATCAAACTCCTGAGTCCCAACTTAGGACTCTTGGCATCACCTAGAATTAATGAGTATGAATGTTTTTGTTTGTTTTTTTAATTTGAAAATTTGAGACTGAGTATGAATGATAAAATTTCTAATATTGAGTGTTTGAAGATCATATAACATGTGTAATAGTTGAATTATGAGAAATTGATAATCAAATTAGGCTCTTATGTTCTCTAACTGCATTAATTTATATTTGTTTTTTTGTAAAACCACAGTTTTCTTCTTTTTCAAGTCTTAGCCGAGTTTTTTGTCGAGTCCATGCTGAGTCTTGAGTCCGACTCCTATTTTGGGTTGCTGAGTCCAAGTTTTCCAACTATGAGTTTACTTTTCCGAATTCCAATTCATAGTGTGACATTCAGTTTGTGGATGGTTGCTTGGATTGTCATTTACGGCTGTCAATTGGTTTTCCCATTTTCAAATAAACAAAAAAAAGGAAAAAAATCACTATATTGTCTTTGGTGTACCCATTGCACCCCAAGGTGCGATTGCTAGTTCGATTATTCTTATTTTGGAATTTTAACATTGTCACATAAAATTTACCTCGGTCTATTAGACTAACTAGAGTTAAATAAAATATAAATGTTTGCATTCACCTTAAATAAAATGTAAATGTTTCCATTCATTTTTGTATGGCTAGGATAAATGACTACAATCACATAACAATTATTGTTGTATTCTTTTGTCTCTGTCACATTTCAACATGATTATATAAGTTGGATTTTTAGACTTATAATTATTTTGTGTTTTGTTTATTATCTTTTTATTTCAAAAATTAATTTTAAGAAGAAAATAATTGGATGTAGACTTTAATTTAAGAGCTCATTTCTTTTTGGAAGCTTGACTAAGTGTTTTCCCTTCTCTTTTAAAGATCTCTATCATAAGTAGGGATACTTGCGCAATCATGTTTTGGCATTTGTTTGCCATGTATAAATTGGCAGGTGGTGAATATGCTCTACTAGTGAGGAAGTCCCAAGGGTGTTTGTCTTTTTCTTTGGTTTTGTAAATCTTAAAGGCATTACTAATTTGACAATGGAAAATAAAGAGATTATATGTGTGATTGGAGTGAGTGGATTCATTGGGTCATGGGTGGTTTCTTTTCTCTTGTAGGGAGGTTAATTTATGCATGTCATTGTTTAGGATTTGGGTATGTTTTTTTTGACATGCAATCAGAGCTCTTAGATTTATTTTTTAGACCAATAAAATTTGGCTCTTCAGTTGTGTCGATTGGGATTATTGATGAAACATGTTCAAGACATGAGAAAGAGACCAAGTACTTGAAATACATGGAAGGAACCAAGAAGATGCTAAAATTATTTCAAGTTGATATGCTAGACTATTATTATATTGAGGCTATAATTAGTGGGTGGGTGGGTGTTTTACATTTAGTGTGTGCTTGCATTTTGGATGAGTTCAAGGACCCAGAAGTGAGTTTTAACTTTTAAGTTGCTTGTTGCATGACTTCATCACTTAAATATTTTATTTGGGATTGAACTTATGTTTGGGGATTGATCTTTTGAAAAGGTTTAGTGTCGGTGATACATGAATGAAATTTTGTATCCTTGCAAACTCACCTCTTGGATCTTGCTATTCAAAGTACTATGAATGTCTTACAAGATGCCCACAAAGTAAAATTGAAATGTGTAGTGTTAACCTTGAAATTCTAAACAATCAATCCTAATCAAAATTGGGCTACTAATGTTCCCAAGGGTGAGAATTTTCATGTTGGTCTTGATTACTATGAAAAGAGGGAAAGGAATTACTCGTAGTATTTTTCTAGTGATTTTTTTGAGTGTTTGGTAGTTAGGCCTAGTGATTGACAAGAGTGACTAGGTTGGTGTTGACTTGGTATCCTACATAAAAATAAGTTGAAAAAATAGCTTGAGATTTTTCTAAGGAGACAAGTTTGGAAGCGGTATCATCAATCTAGGGATCATGAAGGGACCCATTTTCCTTTTAGCTATCAATATTAGTATGGCCACGTATGTTCAATTTATTTGACATGTGTGTGTTTTATTTTGTCCCCTTATGATATGTTAATAAACATTGTACATTGGGGCTTCTAGCATTTTCTAGCACTTTGAATTATCTGCTAAAATTATAAACATACCTACTTGTTATCTCTCACTAGTTGCTAATCAATTTGTAGGGTATTAGATCTATAATCTTGATGATTTAGATCAAATTTGAACTTATTTATATCTATATTATAATGTTTGGGCATGTGCACCTTTATAGGGGGGCAAAAATGGCCACAACAAATTTTTGGTCCATCCAAGCTATAACATAAGCACATTTTAATGTTCTTGGTTATGGATTGGTAGTGATCATGCCTAGGCCGGTCACTAGCATGTTATAATGTGAGCACATCATAATATGCTCACATTATAACTATGATAAAAAGAAAAAATAGAGGTCGAGCTCATTTGAGCCCAACTCCATTTCTTTGCGAAACAACCAAATGTGAGCAAGGAATAGTGTGATAATTTTTTTGAGATGAGTGAGTTGCCAACACAATGCTGCCATGATGTCCATAAGGTCAAGGAGGTAGGATTTTTATGTTTATTATTAATTGAATATAATCTCAAATTTTCAATTATTTTGATTCAATACTTTGTAATTTTTAAGCTCTAAAAATCCTTCAAACCCTAGTTCACCAAATGATGAAAATCAAAGTGAATATTCGAGAAAATCAAACCCTCAAAAAAATACTCCATCTATTCCTCAACATCCTCCTCAAACACAAGAAAACAGTCTAATATGTGAAATTGAAAACAACAAAACAAACTTCAAGTGTAGTGGTTAATAGATTGAAAAATCCAAATGCAACTAGTTAACATTGGATAACCCTTGCCACCTCATTTGAATACATCATTTCTCAAACAGATTCTATAAGTGGGAAAATAAGCATGTGGTCCAATAAAAGTGAGAAATCACAATACTTTTATTCAACAAAATTATTGTTCCAAAAAGTGAAATAAGAAGAAACTTTTGAAATTTGATTTGTGTGTATTGTTCATTGATCTAAGAACTAATGCATTCATGCATTCAAGTTACAAGAGGTTCCCTATTCATTGTGCCAACACCAAGGAATAATTTGGATAATTTTGGGAAAGGTGGTGGATAGGTTTTTACCATCATCCATGCAACAATAATGAGGTCCCATGGTATTTTTTGAGGAAACTCTATTGTGAGTTTGTCCTCACTGAGATTATGAATTAATTTGATAGGAGTGACTTCCACAACAAAGGTAAAGGCTCTACAAAAAATAAAGAGGGGGAATGTTGTGATTTGGACCAAGTACGAAAACCTCTAGCTAGGAAAAACATTCAATACATCATGATCACTTCCATTATGAATGAGAGTGTTGAGGTGGAGACTTTATAGTCCATCATCTCCCTTGTGCATGAAACTTGTTACAACATGGTAATAATTAAATGCATAGGGTGACAAGAGTGACTCAGGTCTTAAAATCACACATTTTCAACAACTATGGGTCTATGTGTAATTATGGGGGTAAGTGCACAAAGATGGGGGGCCAAAAAGGGGTCTTAAGTGGCCACATTTTTTTTATTTTTATTTTTTCTGAAATAAGGAAAATGTTGACATTAGATGAGAAATTAAGGATAGTTACACTCAAAATTTTAAGATGCAACAAAAACAAGATTTTTAGTGCTCTGAATCTATTTTCTAAACTTTTTTTTTTTCAAATGGTAGAGATTAACAAATTCAAAAAAAGGGGCTACACAAATTGGTCCTATTTGTTCAAAAAAAACATAACATAGCATATGTTGTGCCCCCCTTAAAATGTTAACCTTTTTTTAGTATTTTTAAAATTGATTTGGTGAGAAATTAGCTTACACTATGTAGTTTATCCTCAATGTTTTTGATTTTTTTAATAAATATATATTTTTTACTAATTTTGAAAGTGGACACAAGGTATGTGTAGGATTATGATGGGCCAAAAAGTGGCGATATGATGGGTATGTAGTGGTGACTTTTTTTTAACCCAAAATTGATGAAATGAAAAAGGGTTTTTAAAAGAGATTATCAACTTTCCACCAATATAAATTATGCTCTACTTTGAATTTAATAAATAATTATTATTCATTTTCTGCTTGAATTACGACTAAAGTCTTTATTGATAGGCTGTTTGAAAAACATTATAACTTTCAAATGGTATCACATTTTTAAAATCTGAAACATGTGTCACATTCTATGTTTTGCATACTATAGGATTAAAAAAATGAATTTCATGAAGTTTTGACCAAGTTAAAGTGGTTAGACATATGAGTTTTTAGATTTTTAAAAGCTGTATAAAAAATTCATAATTAATTATTTACGTGGAAAAAAATTACAAAAAAAATGTATCACATTGGGACATGAATCCTCTACTTATATTTAAAATTTTATAAAAAAATATTATCATTTTATTGTGGTTAGGGTGGTCAGATAGACACCTACTTCTTATTTTTCTTTGAAATTTAAGTACTACTGCATTGAAATTTCAAATTTTCACTAGATAGATTTTTTTTAATAAACTTAGTAGTTTAAAAACTAAATTCAATTTGCTACAAATTATATTCTTACATATTTTTGAAATAATATAGATAACTTATTCAAATTTTTACGTTAAGTTGCCTAACTCGAATTTTTTTAAAAATTTTGCCACTTAAAGACCTATTTTTTCCATGATAATCCTGCACATACCCCACATCTTTTTAAAAATGTAATTTATTTGAAATTTCAATGAATGATAAAAAATAAAGTAAAAATTATCAAACATTGGTTTTTGACAAAAAATAGATACACCAACAAAAAAAATAAAAGATGAAAGCCTTAACATACTCAAAATATGAAAAAAATACATGGTTAGATAGGTAAGAGAGAGTTTAACATTACCCAAGTGGTTTTTTACTTGACTTTGAAACACATGCAAATTTGATGAGCAGACTCAAGATAATGTAAATTTTTTTAGAATCTTGAAAATCACATTTTTGGGCATTGGAAAGTTAGTTCAAGCATTTGGGTTAGAAATCCAAAGAAAATCCAAACCAAAGGCTTGCAAATCCCAAAGTAGACAAAAATGTGTGCGTATTATTTGAATGCATTAAAAAAATGTGAGCATGCTATACCACACTCACGTTATGTTATGCATTGAAAAAATTTCCTTCTATTTTTTCTCTTTCTTTTCCCTATCATTTAATGAAGCTATATACATGAAATAAACATTTAAGTATAAGTTGACATTTACATATGGACATCTACTTCCTTATACTTTACTTTATATTTCACGTATATAGTTTCAGGATGTTTGAAAGTGGTTTTGGATTTGTAGGAGTTATAATGCAAATTCTAGTTTTTAGAATATCTTATAATTTTTTAGAATTAATCAAATTTTAGTAATTAGCATGTCAAGTTTCAGTAATTAAGAGGTCAAATTTTAGTAGTCAGCAAGTTATACCATATTTTTCTCTCATTATTTATCCCTTATTCTCTATACCTCTCTCTCACTCTCTCCTTCCCTCTCTACTCTCTATCTTGACTTTCTCTCTCACTCTCCCCCCTCTATACTTCTCTCTCTCACCTCCCTTTCTCCCTCCTTTCCTCCCCTCCTATCTCACATACACACAAACACCTCTATCTCCCTCTCTACCTATCCCTCCCTTCCTTCCTTCCCTCTCTACTTCTCTTTATGTCTCCTCTCTCTACCTCTCCTTCCCTCTCTACTTATCTTTATCTCCCCTCTCCCTCTCTACTTACCTCTCCCTCCATCACTCTCTCTCTATGTCTCTATCTCACCTATGTCTCCCTCACCCCCTTCTCTCTCTCTCTCTAATTCTCTTAATCTCACCTATCCCTATTTACATCTCCATCCCTCCCCTCTCTCTCCCACTTTCCATCCTTCCCTCTATCTCTCTAATTCTCTCTATCTCACCTATCCCTCTCTGCCTATCCCTCCTTCTCACCTCCATATCTCTCTTTCTTGTTCTCTCCTTCCCTCTCTACGTTTTAACTTACCTCTCTCTCTCTCTCTCCATCTCACTCTCCCTCTCTCCCACTCTCCCTCCCCTCTCTAATTCTCTCTCTCACACACATGTACACCTCTATCTCCCTCCCTATCTCTCCCTTGCTCCCTCTCTCCTTCCCTCTCTACTTCTCCCTATCTCTCCCCTCCCTCTCTCTCCCTCTCCCTCTCCCTCTCTCTCTCTCCATCACTTTATCCCTCTTTCTATCTACCTCTCTTTGTCTATCTCACCTATGTCTCCCTGCCTACCTCTTTTCCTCTCTACTCTCTCTCTAGCTCCCTCCCTCTCTCCCCCCTCTTTCTATCTCACTATCTCTTCTCTATCTCACCATTCTCTTTGTCTCTCACTCTCTCCATCCCTCTATCTCACCATTCTCTCTATCTCTCTCTACTCTCTCTCTCTCTCTCTCTCTCTCTCTCTCACTCTCCTCTCTCTCTTTTCTCTCTCTCTCTCTCTCTCTCTCTCTCTCTCTCTCTCTCTCTCTCTCTCTCATTCTCTCCTTCCCTCTCTACTCTACAACCACACTATCCATATTAAATCTCCCTACAACTCTCTCCTTCCTTCCCTCTACTAATACTCTCCACCTATCTCTACTCTCTCACTACCACCTATCTCTCCCTCCTCACCTCCCTCTCTCCTTCCCTCTCTCTTCTCTATATCTCCTCTCTCCCTCTCACTACCTACCTCTCCCTCCATCACTCCCTACTTTCTCCACCCTCTCTCACCATTCTCTCTACTTCTCCTTATCTCACTTATCCCTCTTTACCTCTCCCTCCCTCCCCTCTCTCTATATCTCTATCTACTTCTATCTTAGTTATCCCTCTCTCATTCTCTCCTTCCCTCTCTACTCTCTATCTCACCACTCTCCATATCACTCTCCCTCTCTCTCTCTCTCACCTCTCTCTCCCTCTCTCCCTACCTACCCTCCTCTCTACTTCTATATATCATGTGTGTGTGTGTGTGTGTGTCTAATTCTCTTTATCTCACCTATCCCTCTTTACCTCTCCCTCTGTCCCCTTTCCCTCCCACTTTCCCTACTTCCCTCTCTCTACTTATCTCTCTCTCACCTATCCCTCTCTTCATATGCCTCGCTCCCTCCCTCCCTCCCACCTCCCTCTCCCTCTCTCATTCTCTCCTTCCCTATCTACTTATTTCTATCTTATCACTCTCTATCTCTCTCCATATCACTCTCCATCCCTCCCTCTCTCCCTCCTTCCCTCTCTACTTCTCTCTCTCACCTCTACCTCTCTCACACACCTCTATCTCCCTCCTTCCCTCTCTACTCTATATCTCTCCTCTCCCTCCCTCTCCCTCTCTCCACCACTCTCTCTTTCTATTTGTCTATTTGTTTCTCTCTATCTCACCTATGTCTCCCTCCCTACCTCTTTCCCTCTCTACTCTCCATCTCTCCCTCTGTCTCCCTCTCTCCCTCCACCCTCTCTCTCTCTCTCTCTCTCCTCCCTATCTCACCATTCTCTCTTCCTCTCTCTCTCTCTACTCTTTATCTCACTTATACCTCTTTACCTTTCCCTCCCTCCCCACTCTCTCACCCTCCCTCTCTCTCTCTCTCATTCTCTCCTTTCCTCTCTACTATCTATCTCACTAATCTCTCAATTTAACTCTCCCTCCCTTCCTCCCTCCTCCCCTCTCTATTCTCTCTCCCACCTCCCCTATCTATCCCTCTCTCCCCCCCTCCCTTCGTCTCACCTTCCCTCTCTATTTCTCTATTTCTCCCCTCCCTCCATCACTCCCTACTCTCTCCTCTCTATCTCACCATTCTCTCTCACACACACCCCTATCTTCATTTGTACCACTCCCTGCCTCCCTCGCCCCTCTCTACTTCTCTTTATCTCTCCTCTCTCTACCTCTCCTTCCCTCTCTAATTATCTTTACCTCCCATCTCTCTCTCTCTCTCTATCTCTCTTTACTTCTCTCTATCTCACATATCCCTCTCTACCTCTCTCTCTCTCTCATTCTCTCCTTTCCTCTCTACTTCTCTCTATATCACAACTCTCTCTATCTCTATCTCACTCTCCCTCCCTCTCCCCCTCCTTCCCTCTCTCTCTCATTCTCTTTATCTCCCATCCTCCATCTTCTCTCTCTACTTCTCTCTATCTCACCTATCCCTCTTTACCTCTCCCTCCCTTTATCCTTCCTTCACTCTCTCTATAATTCTCTCTTACCTACCCCTCTCTACCTCTCCCTCCCTCCCTCCATCTCTCTCTCTCATTCCCTCTCTACTTCTCTCTATCTTGCCACTCTCTTTCCACCTCTCTCTTTCCCTGCTTCCCTCATTATTTATCTCCATCTAACTTCTCTCTCTACCTCTCCTTCCCTCCCTCCCTACCTCTCCCTCTTAATTTCTCTTTATCTCTTGTCTCCCTCTCTCTACCTACCTCTCTCTCCATTACTTCCTACCATTCTTTCTCTATTTCTCTCTCACCTCTCTCTCTCTCTCTCTATCCCTACCTGTCCCTCCATATCTCCTTTCCTCTCTACATCTATCTATCTCCCCTCTCCTTTTATCACTTCCTACCACTCTCTCTCCCACCCTGCCTCTCCCTTACTCCCTCATTCCTTCTCTATCTCTCATTTCCCTCTCTCTCTCTCTCTTTTTGTTCCTCTCTATCTCACCTCTGTATCTATCCCTATCTCTCTCCTTCCGTCATTCCCTCTCTAATTTTATCATCTTTCCTCTCCCTCCCTTTGATTACCTCTCTCTTTTAGATAAAGAGAGAGAGGGGGGAGGGAGAAGTACATATGGAGAGAGGTGAAATAGATAAAAGTAGAGAGGGAAGGAGACAAAGGGGGGAAGAAGTAGGGTGGGAGAGAGAGGTGAGATAGATAGTAGATAGAGAGCAGATATGGAAGGAGAGAGTGAGAGAAAGATGAGATAGGGTGGGTAGAGAGAGGGAGAGGGAGTGAGAGGTGGAGAGGTATATATGGAGAGAGAGAGAGAGGTGAGATAGAGAGAAGTATAGAGGGGGAAGAGAGAGAGGGAGGGAATAGTGAGATAGAGAGAAGTAGAGAGGGAAGGAGAGGGTGTGAGAGGTATAGAACATAAGGGATAAACAATGAGAGTGAGAAAGATGATACAACTTGTTGATTACCAAAATTTGACATGCTGATAATTAAAATTTGACTAAGTCTAAAAAATTATAAGATCTTCCAAAAACTATAGCATTATAACTCCTACAAATTTGAAACCACTCTCAAACATCCTAAAACTATAATACATGAAATATAACTTACAGTATAAAAAATTAAATGTCACTACCAACCCATAATTCAAGCACATTTTGTTATAATGTGCTCGTGTTTTCACTATTTTGGGACCAAAAAGTGGAGTGGCCACTTTTTGTCCCCCCATCTTTGTGCCCATTTTGAGTCCACAAATATATAATTTGTAAAAAAAAATAATAAATACGCTACATATAAATATTTTTATATATGAAAATATGAAAATTCATATTTGATGGTGAATAGGTGGATGTTGGACCTTCAACACCAAGACTTGTTTGTTGTAGTGGTCATACAAGTTTCATTGAGGCGGGTTCTACTATTTTAATCATAATGTTTGTAAATAATGTTGGGTAGATTTTGGTGAAGTAACATTGTTCAATTTTCAGTTGATGGCATATGTTCAAACACCTCATAATATTCATGTCACAATGGGGGTGGAAACTATTGTGAAAATTTCATCTTGAATGCCTTTGATAGAGTTATGAGCTAGATTAGTAAA
The DNA here is from genome assembly GCA_007258455.2 of Sequoia sempervirens. Classification (NCBI taxonomy): domain Eukaryota; kingdom Viridiplantae; phylum Streptophyta; class Pinopsida; order Cupressales; family Cupressaceae; genus Sequoia; species Sequoia sempervirens. Next base: position 196,474,941 of record VDFB02270651.1, read on the forward strand.
TCTCATTTTCTATTTCTTTTTTTATGCTACACCTATTAGTATAAATTTAAAAGATATTCATCTTTAGTCTTATTTATTTCTTAATTATTGTCATAGGGAGTCACAAATCTTGTTCATGCATCTACTCCTCAAATGGATAAAGAGAAGTAACAAATAATTGACGTGGATTATTAGCTTGAAGTTAGTGACTATTTATAAGTCATTGTATATCTCTTTTTTTTTAATATTATTGTGTATATATTTTTATTCAATTACGTGGACATAAAAAAGTTTAGAGAAGAGGTCAAGTCATTAGGTTTGAAATAAATAAACACCAGTTTCATCTCTATATACTTGATAAACAAAGAGTCATTAATTCTTCCATCCTAGTCCATAGGGCTTATTATATTATGACTTTGTTGTATGCCTATATGGATTTTTTGTACATATATTTTTCTTTTATTGACATATAAAATTATATTCCTATATGGATTTTTTGTAAGCTAATATGGATTTCTTGTACATATTGTTTTGTTTTTACCAACATATAACATTGCATGCCTATATGTCTTTGTTGTGAATACATAGTTTTTTAGTGATGTTACCTATATTTTCTATAAAATGAGGGCTTAGGTGAGTAGTTTGTTTTTTATTAACAAAAAACAGATTTTGAAGGGACCAAAAACCCTGAACAAAAAAGGAAGTGGTAGTAAAGATAAGACAAAATACTGCCCACCCAAAAAAATCCACAAAAAAATAGCTGATTAACAAACCATTAGCCCACCATCAAAAGTTACATCAACCAAAAAAAATACAGAAAGACAAGAAAACGGTCATTAAAGCAAATTCTTTAAGTATTTTTGTAGCCCCCAAATCCTTGGCTGCCAACCTATCATGCATATCCATTATTTCTTCCACATCACGAGCAATATCCTTCTTACCTTTCTTAGTTGTGCTCCTAGTTCAAACACTCAGGCCAGCAACCAAATCAATTGAATGCACATCCATTCTAGCTTCCTATTGATGATCTGAGTTCACCTGGTCACCGAACAAGCCCTTCCTAGTCAACTCCATAGCCTTCTAATTAAGGAAAATCATCCCCTCAGCTGACACCTCTAGCTTCTTCCTGCTAATGTTGATGAGCGTATCCATGTCCCTTTGGAGTTGCATGTTCTGTCTCTCCAACACCACCACTCTCGGGCCATAGTCATTCTTCAAAGCAGCGAGTTCATCCACCATACAACTAACACTAGAATTCAAAGAATGAGAAATTCCTTAAATAGATTCCTACTCTTTAAGACTTCAAAGAGTAGAGATGTTGCACCTGGCAATGGTATCATGCTTTTTATGGAGATCCTGAATCTCTTGAACAAGCCACATAAGCAGATTGAAAGAAATATCTGCCCCTTCCTTAACAAGGCACGATGCTTGAGAAAAATCCATTGCACCATAGAAAACACCCCTACCCTGATGCAAACTAACCGGTGGTTCCTCCACAAGAACATCCTTAGATCCAAGCTTGGCCTTCCCCTAATCCTTAGATGTAGAGCCCCGAGTAGAATCATCCAGGTTTACAACTAAATTCTTTTTACCGGTCGTAGGGGACCCACCACCACCTGAAAACTAACCCTAGATATTTCCTGCCACCTCCTCAATATTAACATTCACCTCCTTGGCATGACCCTTAATCTTCTTACCAACATAACCCTTAACAACACCCTCATGAATCTCTAGCTTATGTTTCACATGGGGAGCAGCTTTGGAGGAATAAGGGATAACATCACCCATAGATGGAGTGTAATCCAGATCAGTGTCAAAGCCATCAGACCAACCGTCCGACTCATCCTCAGCCTTCGTACCAATGAACTCTTGAATCTCATCAATTTGGCATTTCCCACTTTCTTTCCCCATTTTCTTTGAAATAGGGGACCGAGGAGTTCTAACAATGCAATTAGCCTTAATAAACTCAACAATTAGAAGCATTAATCCTTCATGAAGAAAGGGATTCCTAGGGTTTTTTCTGTGATTCAAGATACTTTCTTCCATAGACAACAAAAGATAGAAAGGAAAAGATACCAACTTACCATGGAAAAAGTGGTTGAGCAAAAAAAAAGTGATGACCATAGAGCACCACAAATCTTCCATCCAGAGCAAAGTAGTGCATTAACACCACAACAACCGCCCACCATATAGGTTTAATCTTAGTTTGGTCATAGCCTCCATAGTCCAAGTGAACCATTTTAGCCCTTTCCCTATCATGGAGAAAATTCTACCTGGAAGATTGTGAAATATTCTTGTCTTGGTAAAATTTCCTACCTTCCATTGGCAAGCCCATCATCTCCATGAAAAAGTCTTCATTAATGGTAATATCCCTACCATAAAAACTCACCACACGACCATGCCAGGCATCCAAAAAATCCTTAGAGACTAAGGATTTAAAACCCTTCAGTCTCTCCATGTAAGGATTTAATGCTCCCTCTCTACAAAATTTCCCAAACTCTGGCATTAGCTACGGTATCATCACCAGAGATTGGCTTTGTTCGACACCTATCCCCACCCATAATCAAAAAAATTGCAGAACACCCACCGACCAAGGCAAAGGCAATAACCATAAAGCTACCTAGAAAGTGTGTAAGGTAATCCAGAATAGTCAGGAATGAAATAATACAGAGGAATCTAAGACAACTTTGCTGGAAGAAGCCACAAATTCCAATGAGCATAAACTGTGCGATAAGTCTCATCACACAACAAAATTCATGATACCCACACAAACCTGAGAACAAGGAGGTGGGCAATGAATAAAAATTAATGATAATCATTAATAAGAAGAGTGCTTAAATAAATGGGTAGGACTTCATCCTCTCCCCACATTTTAGCCAATGAAACACCATAATTCGCTAGCCAATCAACCACAACATTCGCTTCCCTATAGGCACTAGCGATATAAATTTCTTCAAATTCACCACAAAAGGAGATAGCATCTGCAATAAAATTTTGAATGGACCATGAAGGGGGAGATCCTTGCTTAAGGAAATTGATAATATTCAATGAATCACCTTTGATCCAAAGTTTAGAGATCCTCAAATCGCTAGCCATCTTGATGTTTTAGGTGAGTAGTTTGTTACACATGCTATGAAATTATTTTCTATATGTCTTATGTTCTTCTTCATTCTACTTATTTTCATAATTATATTTTCCTAGCAAACTATGATCTACTATTTTTCCATTTGATATAATGATTATAAGACTTTTAGATGTGCCTAAATGATTAATAAACTTATATTTATAAAGAAAAAATAATGGACAAAAGCTCATTTCCATGAACACATGGATCATCATCTCATGAAAAATTATCACCTCATGCACCTTGTTATCCCATGACCACCAAGCATGGTGGAAAATTTACAACTTTCTCAATACAGTTTCTATTTAATTATTTTTTTCCATTTGGGAGAAAATCTTAATGCATGTACATATTAACAAATGACACATCTTTGTATGAAGTTAGACTCCTTCCACATGCATTTAACTAGATATTATCCATATATGCACACACTTTGATGCATTAACCTATATTAATATACATTAATAATGCCTATTCATGCACCTATCTTGATAAATCCAATACCCTTCATGATTTGATTGTTTCCATATCCCAAGTCATTTGTAAGGAAACATTTTCAACCCCATTCTCATAGAATTGGCCACCTAAATTTTAAAATTAAATTTTGGAATTCAAGTTTAGCTAACTCTACCCATTCCATTAGTCATTATGAGTTGAGTAAGCACACATTTTTTTGATTTAATGTGCTTATAACTAAAGGAATTCATTTTCATCTAATTCACATTTGGGATGTTTAATTATCCTCTTTCATCCAAAGGAACAAAAAAATTGATATTGATGCACTAAATCATAATCTAGATCTACATATTCATCCTATGATAATTTGCATTTCTAAGACTTATCTTTAGTTATTTGACTATGATTTATAGTGTTTGACCTAGGAGAACATATCCCTAGTGACTACCTTGGTGCAATGTAGCCTGTAAGGATTACAATATTAGGGGAATAAACTAAGGCCTCAAGTAGAATTCACTGGCCCACCTTGATATGTTGACATAGTTAGTTTGGTCCCATGAGATGCTAAAGAAAAAATATTCCTATTGACACCTTAATATTTCTCTCAAATGATACATTTCACAAGAATGCATTCATTATTTTCATGGTCAAATGGATTGGAGTTGACCAAAATTGAGGTAGGGTACTATAGATAGACCCAACATTTGCATCTAGGTGTAAATGAGACATTCATATGTGTCACATATTGAGATAACACTCATATATCTTGGAAGAATTAGGAGAATTGGAGAAAAAACTAAGGCCTCTAGCAAAATTCAGCCACCCACCTTGACATTTTGGTGCAATTAATATAGAGACATGATGTGTAGAACAAAAAATATTCTCATTGAAATCTTTCTATTGCTCTCAAATGACACATTTTACAATAATTAATTCATTTTTGGTATGGTAAAATGGTCTGGAGTTGGCCAAAAATAAAGTAGGGTAATATAGAGGGACTCAACGTCCTCTTATAAGTGCCATAGATTGAGAGAACATACAAAGATAATTTTGGAATTTCTTTTCTCTCTTAAGAGAATGCCTTGGTGCAATATAACATAGAAGGATCAACAAACCTAGGGAAAAAATAGAGACCTCTAGTTGCATTCACTCACCCAACCTCACATGTTGGCATAGTTGGTTCATCTTGATGATGCACAAAATATAAAACATGTTTGTTGGCACCTTTACACTTCTCTCAAATGATAATTTTTGTAAGAGTGTGATCATTCAAGTAGCGTGGTAAAATATTGTGGAGATGAAACATGAGAGAGGTTACTATGGAGGGAACCTACATCCACCTATAGGATTAGATAAAACATTTGTAGGTGTCATCAATTTTGAGAATTGCTCTATCATAGATTGATAACTTTTTCTCTCAAGGATCTTAAAAGAATACCTTAGAAAAATAGCCTGGAAGGATTTGAAGACCTAGGTAATAAACTGAGGCCTTTAGTAGTATTCACTTGTCCACCCTAATGTGTTGGCACAGTTAATTTGACCCCATGACACACTTTATGCAAACTATATCTTTTGAAACCTTTACATTGCTCTTAAAGGATAGTTTGCAAGAATGCATTGACTCATGGCATCATCAAATATTGTGGATATGAAAAATGAGATATTTTATTATGGAGGGATCCTACATCCACCTATAGGTTTAGAAGAAACATTTATAGGTGCCATGAAATCTAAAAACTACTTTGTCATAGGTTGACAACTTTTTTCTCGAGGATATTAAGAGGCTTCCAAATTAATGTAGCTTGGAAGGATTGAGATACTTGGGGAATGAATTGGGGCCTCCAATAGCATTCACAAAGCCAACCCAAAATTTTAGTGCACTTAGTTAAGCCCCACAACACATGAAACACAAAGTATTCTTGTTGGAACCTTAAACTAATTTTTTTACAAGAATGCATTCATTCTTGGCATGGTCAAATATTATCAAGATGAGGAGAAATCAAAAAGGTTATTTTGGAGGGATCCCACATCCACTTGTAGGTTTAGAAAAAAAATATAGGTGCCAAAAACTCAAGGGACTACTCCATCACATATGGGAAAGTTGTTACTCTTAAGGCTCTTAAGAGTCTACCTCAAAATAAAGTAGCTTGGAAGGATGAACTGAGGCCTCCAATAGCATTCACAAAGCCAACCCAAAATGTTAGTGCACTTGGTTCAGCCCCACAACACATGAAACACAAAGTATTATTTTTGAAACCTTAAACTAAACTATATACAAGAATGCATTCATTCTTGGCATGGTCAAATATTATCAAGATGAGGAGAAATCAGAAAGGTCATTTTAGAGGGATCCCACATCCACTTGTAGTTTTAGACAAAAAAAATTATAGGTGCCACAAACTCTAGGGACTAATCCATCAAAAGGTGGAAAGTTTGTTCTCTTAAGGCTCTTAAGATTCTACCTCAAAATAAAGTAGCTTGGAAGGAACTAGAGACCTATGGAATGAACTAAGGTCTCTAGTAGCATTAAAACACCTACCCTAATATTCTAGCATAATTTGTTTGATCCTATAACATATGGAATACAAAATATTCCTTTTTGTTTGATCCTATGACATATGGAATACAAAATATTCCTTTTGAAAATTTTAAACTACTCTCAAATGACACTTTTTGTAAGAATGAATTTGTTCTTGGCATGGTCAAAAAGTGTTGAGATGATGAAAATGAGAGGTTATTTTGAAGGGATTCTACATCCACCTATAGGTTCAAATATAACATTTTTAGGTGTCATAAACTCTAATAATTTCTCCAAAATACATTGGTAGCTTTTTCTCTTAGGGATCTTAATAGCCTACCTCAGAATAATGTATCTTGGAAGGATTCAAATATTGAGGGAAAAAAATGGGGCCTCCCCAATTATTCACCTATCTACATGGATGTGTTGGCATAGTTGGTTTAACTCGACAACACATGGAACACAAAATATGTTTGTTGACACCTTAAAATAGCTCTCAAATGAAACTTTTTGTAATAATGCATTCATTCTTGGTATGTTAAATTAAATTTGATATGAAAAATTGAGATAGGTTATTATGAAGGGGTCCCAAATACACATGTAGGTTTAGATATAACTTTTGTAGGTTTTGTGAACTTTAGGAATTGCTCCATCATAGATTGACATTTTTTTTCTCTTAAGACTCTTATGATATTGCCTACAAATAATATATCCAAAAAGGATTAGAAGACTATGGGAATGAACCAAATCCTCCTCTTAAATTCACCCAATCACTCGGATGTGTTAACATAGTCGGTTTGGCCCCATGACACATGAAGCATAAAATATTCCTATTGGCACCTTTATACTGCTATCAAATGACACTTTTTTCAAGAATGATTTTTTTCTCACCATGGTCAAACAATGTCCAAATGACAAAGAATGAGTTATCTTATTATGAATGGACCCCATGTCTACTTATGGGTTTGTATGGAACAATCATTAGTGCCACAAACTTTGAGAGCCGCTCTATCATAGATTGAAAAAATTTCACTCTCAAGGCTCTTAGGAGATCACCTCAAAATAATGTAGCTTGAAAGTATTCGGTAGAATGAGGGGATAAACCAAGGCTTCTTATATTGTTCACCTACCCACCCAAACATGTTGGTATAGTCATTTTAACCCCACAACACAAATAACACAAAATATTCCTATTGGAATTTTTACACTACTCTTAAATGATGCTTTTTACAAGAATGAATTCATTCTTGGCATGGTAAGATTGTGTGGAGATGAAAAAACTAAGAGATTTAATTATGTAGGGACCCCACATCCACCTGTTGGTTTAGATAGAAAATTTATTAGACACAAAATCTAAAAAATTATTTGTCATAGATTGATAATTTTTGCTAATAGGGCTCTTAAAAGATTGCCTTGAAATAATGTTTCCTAGAAGGAGCAAGAGATTAGGGGAATGAACTAAGGCCTCTCCTAACATTAAACCACCCACCCATATGAGTTGGTGCAATAATTTTGGACCCATAACACACAAAAATATCTCTATTGGAACCTTTACACCACTCTTAAATAAATTTGTTTGCAAGAATGAATTCATTCTTAGCATGGTCAAATGATGCAAAGATGAAAAATGAGAGAGGTTATTATGAAGGGACCCCACATATGTGCTTGTAGATCTAGAAAAAATGTTTGTAGGTGCCATGAACTTTGAAAACTACTTTTTCGTAGATTGATAGCATTTTCTCTCATGACTCTTAAGAGACCACCTCAAAATAATGTAGCTCAGGAGGAATGGAGACTAGGGGAAAAAATGAGAACCTCCCTTAGCATTCAACCACCCACCTAGATGTGTTGGTGTAGTTAGTTTGGCCCCATAATGCACACAATATAAATATTCTTATTGGAACCTTTATAATATTCTCAACTAACATATTTTGCAAGAATACTTTCATTCTTAGAAAGGTCAAATGGAATTGAAATAATAAAAAAATAGAGGTTATTATGGAGGGACCCCGTATCCACATGTGGGTTTATAAAAAATATTTGTATGTGACACAAAATCTAAGAACTACTTTGCCATAGATTGACAATTTTTTCTCTCAAGGAATTTAAGACTACCTCAAAATAATGTAGTTTGATTGGATCTTGAGACCTCCCCGCTAGCATTCACTCACCCACCCAAATGTGTTGGTGTAGTCGACCAAGCCTCACAATACACATAATAAAAAATATTAATGGAACCTTTATAATTCTTTTAACTAAATAATGTTTCAAGTGTGCATTCATTCTTATCACAGTCAACTAGTGTCAAGCTAATAAAAATTGAGATAGGTTATTACGGAGGGACCCCACATCCACTTGTAGGTATAGACAAATAAATGTAGGTTCCACAAACTTAGAGAATTACTCCATTATATATAGGGATTTTTTTTATTGTATGGCTCTTAAGAAACTACTTCATAATGGTTTAGATTGGAAGAATCTAGAGACTAGGGGAAAAAATGGGGGCCTCCCATAGCATTCACTCACCCACCTAGATGTGTTGGCATGGTTATTTTATCCCCATGATGTACAGAATTCAAAATATGTCTATTGAGGCCTCCTCATGAATGTTTGATATTTACCTCCACTACCTCGTTATGTTTCTTGTTAGCGTGAATATTTTCTCTCTTAAGTTTACTTAGGTTAACTATGCATTTATGGGTAGTTTGGTAGTTTTTCCCGTGTTGGGAAGTTTCTTACATGTCCTCATATTTCATGTCTTTTTAAGTAACTTGTACATTATGTATTTTCATCGAGCAACTCAAAACATTTTTAATTCTTCTTGATGAAATGGTTTCATGGGTGTAACTTCTCTCAGTTGTGAAGGTTATTTGGTGTGTAGTGGAGGCTTGGGTGCTCCAACATGGTATCAAAGCTTTTCCATCATGCCACCCCTTTCGTTTGAGAGTTTTCATCAAGTTTTTTTTTATAGGCACTATCTCTTTGCAATGAAGTGGCTGCGAATCTCAAATTTGAAGAAGTCATGTTTGTTGAGGCATGATTTTGTTCTTGCTGATTGAGGATCAATTTCCTTGTGTGAAGGAGTGAAGGACTTAATCATAAAGAAGGCACTGAAACTATGAAAGAGACTGATCTTCATTGCTGCATGTATTTTGTAGAGAGAGACCCATTTTTTGCTGTAAAGAAGCATCATTTTTCTCTGTTCAAAGGAGTTTGATTCTAAGTTGAAACCAAATGGTGTTTGTTGTCTCTTGCATTGTTTTTGGTGGTTGTGAATCATCTTCTTGAGGCGTGCAAGTTTGTTGTGAGGGAGGCCAATTGGAGAGGAGAGAGGACGAGTTCTTTTGCTGCTTGGGCCTGATTCCTTACACTCAAACACTCCATTGGTTCCTGCTTGGTGCGTGTTTTTTTGGTGCATTCATAGTAAGATAGCCTACACAGGAGCATTGGAAAAGGCGTAGGGTTTCCTTCCATTGCTAGGCGAAAATTACTTATTGGGTGAATTTTTTCAAGGCTAGGCGTAAAAAATTTCATTGCTTTTTAACCTGGTTAGGGATATATATCCCACATTGGTGGTGCACTATAGTTCTTGTTGTTTAAATAACCTCTTGATCCCTTCATTGTTGTGCGAGTTAAGGCTCACTTGGAGAGTTCAGTGGTGGCTTTGTTCAATTTGTGTGAATGAACCTACAGAGGTGGCATGGAGTTCTTGGTGGCGACCTTGTGGATACATATTTTGCAGAAGTTTATTGCATGGTGTTAAAAAAGGTACTTTTTTGGAAATTTTTTTCCTCAAAGTTGCAAGTTTCCAATTTTTTCCATCTAGTGTAGCCTAAATACTTCATTAGTTTCCTATTCAAAATTGTCTTTTTGAAAAAAATAGTTTTTGGGGAATTGCAAATAATTGGTTCTATTCATTTTGGGGGGTATAAGTAGCCTCTTGGTCAATTTATGTTCATTTGCATACCATGCCAAAACCAAAAATAGAACCGCTTACCCCACACAACTATCACACATGGAAGCTCAAAATTTCACAATTGTTGCAATCTCGGGGGCTTTGGCAAATGTTGGATGCTGAACAACTCAAGCTCACTAAGGACTTTGAAAAGTTCTTGCATCACAAAAAAATGGATGAGGCTAGAGGGATCATAGGTCTCCATGTGTTTGATAATCTATTATTTCACATTGTCGAATGTAAGACACATAGAGAAGTATGGGATAAGCTTGTCGAGTTGTATGAGAAAGTAAACCAATTAAAAATATTGCAACTTGAAGCTGCTCTCACCTCTCTTTCTCCAGATTCCTTTCCCACTATTCAAGATTACATTGCAAAGTTCAAATTGATGTCATCGCAACTGAAAGGGTGTGGTCATGCCAAAAGTGATGGTGAGTGTATTTTCTTGATCTTGCAAAAACTGAGAAGTCCTTTTCAAGTGTTTTCCTCTACCTTCTATTCTACTATGGATACCATGGGAGATGACCATAAGATGCCTTCCTTTGAGGTGTTTTGTGATCAACTGGCTAGGGAGCAAGCCAAGTTGATCTAGATGGATGATCTTCCTAAGAGTCATGCCTTGATGGCTCAATCTTCCAAGGGCAAGGGTAAGAATAAGAAGAATAAGCCAAAGATAGATTCTCCTCAAGGTGGTGAGAATCCCTCGAAGCCTAAGGAGAAGAATGATCAAAATACTGCACCTCCTCCTTTTAACTCAGGAGAATCCTCTTCCAAGTCCAAGAAGAAGAAGGAAGATTGCTATTTTTGTGGAAAGTTGGGGCATAATGATGCACATTGTTTTGTGAGGCTTGCAACATTAGAGGAAGCTATGAAGAAGCACAAAATTTCCATATTGAAGTCTTCTTCCTTGGGAAAAGGCTAAGCCCTTGTAGCAAGAGGTTTTTCCTCTACCCATGACAGTTGGATTCTTGATTTCAGTGCCTCACATCACATGAATCATGATGCAGATCTTCTTGATTCTCTCTCTAATAGTCATACTACTCACATTGTAGTTGGAGAATCTTCTCAGATTCTTATTTTAGGGATAGTCTTAGTTTAGATGCAAGATGGTTTCATTGACGATGTTCTTCTTGTTCCTAATATTTCACAAAATCTACTCTCCATTTATTAGATTTTTCAGCATGGTGATGGAAGGCTTGTTGAGTTCTCTCCCAATGATGTGACTATGCGAGAGTTGGAGAATCCTAAAAAGGTTGTTGCTACTAGAGTAGTTGATCATGGAGCCTGCTTGCATAATTTTGATGGATTTGATCCTTCATCAACATCATCCTTTATTTCTCATGCAAATTCTATGAGCAAGTTGTGGCACAAGCAGTTTGGACACCTGAATTATAGATATCTCTAGTAGATGAGCACACAAAATTTGGTGATTGGCCTACCTTAGACCTCTTGTTCCGATGGGGTTCACCCAAGTTGTGTACTTGGGAAACATCATCGAAATCCATTTCCAAAAGGTATGGCTACATGTTCTTCAACACCCCTTGAGTTGGTGCATAGTGATCTCATGTCATTTCCCACTCCATTTTTCAAGAGCCAAGTATGTACTCACCTTCATTCATGACTTCTCTCACTGTACTTGGGTATAATTTTTGAAGTAAAAGGATGAGGTTCTTGACTTTTCATGACATTCCTTACATTTTTGAAGAACTCTGGGAATTCCCTTCAGAATATTCACACAAATTATGGGAGGGAATATGTCAACAAGGCATTTCAGGATTTCTGCAGTGCTCGAGGTATTCTTCATTAGCACATAGTGTATAAGTGGTATACACTCTACAATAGAATGGTGTAGTTGAGCAAAAGAATAGAACATTATAGGAGATGGCCAATTGTATGATCCAGTCTAGGTCCATGGCTCCAGCATTTTGGGTAGAGGTTGTCAATTGTGCCAACTACATTTAGAATCGTATGCCTCACAAGGCAGTGTGGAATATAACTCTCAAGGAGGCTTGGTCTCATGTCAAGCCTAAGGTATCCTACTTCAGAGTGTTTGGAAGTGATGCATGGACATTCATTCCAGCAAGGAGGTAGAAAGCAATGGAGAAAAAGATTCAACAGTTCATCTTTGTTGGCTACTGTGAGGATGTGAAGGGATATAGGTTGTTTGATCTTGTCACTAAAGAGGTACATTTTCATCGTGATGTTCATTTTGATGATTCTTTCATTTCGAAGGATTCTCCATCACATGCCTCTACCTCTCTTCTTCCTAGTTCTTCTTCAAAGGATGTTGTTGATGCTCCTGATGATGATGGTATTGATCTTGTTGTTGACATAACTCCATATTCTCTTAAGCCTACACCCACATAGCCTCTTTGGGCTCACACTATTCTTAAGGAGGCTGGTTCACTTGTAGATGATCCCACCACTTCTCGCCACACTCATTCTCAGACTTTAGGTATTAGTCTTTTGAGTCATGTAGTTTCTACTAATCCTCAGAATTTTTCAAATGCTTCAAGTGTTCCAAAGTGGGATGGTGCTATGGCTGAGGAGTATTCTTCTTTGATGAAGAATCACACTTGGGATCTTGTTCCTCTTCCTAAGGGAAGAAAGTTTGTTTGGTGCAAGTGGGTGTATCATATCGTACCAAGTTTGCAGCTGATGGTTCTATTGACAAGTACAAGGATCATCTTATGGCAAAGGGGTTTTCTCAGGTTGAGGGAATCAACTATTTAGAGACATTTTATCCTATTGCCAAGATGGATTCCATTCGCCTTGTACTTTCTATTGCTACATGTTAGGGTTGGTCAGTGTATTAGATGGATGTGAAGAGTGCCTTCCTACATGGTGATCTTCAGGAGGATATCTATATGGAGTAGCCACCGGGTTTTGTGTAGGACCCTTCACTTGTTTTTAAGATTCAACATTCATTGTATGGTCTCAAAAAATCCCCTTGGGCTTGGTATGAGAGGATGGATAGTTTTTTGCTTGCTTCTGGATTCACTAGATGTCACTCTAACCCTACAGTTTACGTTTAGAGGAATGGGGGGATCTTCTCATTCTTGTTCTCTATGTGGATGACTTGATTCTCACTGGGAATTCTCATTCCATGATTTAGGATACTCAAAGAGCTTTGATAGAGCGGTTTGATATGATAGACCTTGGTCTTTTGCATTTCTTCCTTGGTCTTCAAATTCATAAGTCTCATACAGGTATTTATATTTTCTAGCAAAAGTGCTCTTGATCTACTTCAGAGATTTCAAATCGCTGATTGCAAGCCAACCCCCACTCCTTTTCAGTTAGGTGTTGTGTTGTCTTCCAGTTGCAGTACTTTGTCAGTAGATGCTACCTTGTATCAACAGTTGGTTGGCAACATTTTGTACTTGACACATAGTCATCCTAGTATTTCTTTTGTAGTTGGTCTTGTCTCCTATTTCTCTCAAGATCCTCACGAGAGTCACTGGAAGGAACCCAAACACATCTTGCGGTACATTTAGGGAACTACACATTTGGGTATTCATTACACATTAGGTGCTACTTAGATTTGGGCTAGTGATGTTGATGATCAGAAGTCCACTTCTAGATTTGTCTTTTTTCTTAGTTCTAGTCCGATTGTATGGTCTTGCAAGAAGCAAACTGCTATTTCATTATCATCGACTGAGGTTGAGTACTGAGGCACTGTTTTGGCTAGTCAGGAGGTTTTGTGGTTTTGACAGTTGATGACTGAGTTTGGCTTTCCTGTTGATCATCCCACTACTCTTTGGTGTGATAATTGGAGTGCCATACATATTTCTCAGAACCCAGTGGAGCATCAATGCATGAAGCATATTGAGATCCACATGCACTTCATTCAGTAGCTCATTCAGGAGGGTGTTCTAAGTTTTGAGTATTTGCCTACGAAGCAACAGGTTGTAGACATCTTCACTAAACCTTTAGCATCTACTCACTATCCTAGCTATCTTTTGCTGAGATCGATGCTTGGGGTGAAGGAAGTTGTCCTTGGGGGGTCTTGATGAGTCCTCCTTTCTCTCTTTTCTATTTTTCTCTCTTTTGGAAAGGGGTTTTTTCCCACAGGGTTTTTCTCCTTTTCTCTAGTTATGAGAGTTTTTTTGTTTGCATTGTAAATCAATACCTAACATGGTTGTGTATCTAGGACCCATATTGCATTTTTTTGCATCTCATTTTTCATTTTTAGTTTACCTAAGTTGCACTTAAGGGGGGGTGTTAGTGTGAATATTTTCTCTCTTAATTTTACTTAGGTTAATTATGCATTTACGGGTAGTTTGGTAGCTTTTTCCTGTGTTGGGAAGTTTCTTACCTATCCTCATATTTCATGCCTTTTTAAGGCACATGTACATTATGTATTTTCATCGTGCAACTCAATACATTTTTAATTCTTGATGAAATAGTTTCATGGGTGTAACTTCTCTCAGCCGTGAAGGTTATTTGGTGTGTAGTGGAGGCCTGGGTGCTCCAACATTTCTCAATCAAACATTTCAATGATAAATAAGTATTGTAATGGCTACATGAAAGTACGTGTAATTATTCTAAAGGGGCATGAAAATATTTCTTGTGATGATAATGATAAGGTTGGTAGTTGTCTTAGTCTTTTCCGATGACACCCATGTTTCCATGACCATGAGAGACTTCTTTGGGAAATGGTAGCTCTAGGGTTTAGAGAGAAAGGGTATGATGGATTGCCCCAAGAAATTAAACACTTGTCTTATCACTATTTTCCAATCCAAATCATAAATTTTGAAATATTCCTATGGTTTAGCACATGTCTAATCATCTATTGTGATATCTAGCCAACATCATTACTTCTTCTTCATTCTTTGTCCTTATGTTGGCACACACTTATCACAACAGTAGATTGAATGATGGATTCTTCAATTGCTTGATAAGTTTTATGATAATCCAGAATAAGATGTAATAGCAAGGAAATATGATGATATAGTCAAGTTAAGGTCTTGAATGTTAATGTATGACTGCCAATAACGATTCTCGATATGACAATTATGTGTGATGAACTTTTATGCAATCGTAAATTTCACAATTCATTAAATGCAATAAGACATTGATCTCCATTTCTCATACATCATAAATAATATCATAAAATTAATCTCATAATCCTCATAAAATATAAATTTATAACTGATTACACATCAAAAACCACCACAATCATGATATTAAAACCCTTTCTTATGATGTTACAAACAAGGATTAGAGACTAAAATTAAGAATTTAGACATTCAAAACCCTCATTTTGAGGAAGAAAAATATGAATTTCATCAATAATTCTTTATATTTTCTTCCCTAACCATATGATATACCTCCTTCAAGTCCTAAATTAATGAAAATAAGAGAAATTATGAATCCACCATTAATTTTGTACAATGATAAATAAAAAATCAAATGAAAATATAGAAAAATTAGAAACCCTCACCCATCCTTAGCAAAATAATGAAAAAATAAATCTTAAAATGATAAAATAAGTGTCTTAAGAGCCTTGTATGTATAACTACATATTCTTGAAGGATAGGTATTCAAATTTAGTCACCTATATTTCCTTTTTATAGCTGCACATGAGTTAAAAATTAAATGCAACTAACTATTTAGAGAATAAAAAGTCATTTCATGATAATTAAAATAAATTATATTTTCCATATATTATCTTGATGCCTAGGTTGTATATCCACACATTTGGGACCATTAGGAAGATTTGGTATTTCAATGAAGACCTTGAAGTCATGAAAAGATGTATGTAATGCTAAATAAACCTCAGAGACATGGGACAACATCCTATAAATGAATAAATTGAATTTTGATAAAGTTTAACATGATAAAACAAGAATATTAACACATATTAACATGAAACCAAAGGAATAAAAGGTGAATAAAACAATCCAAATAATCAAAATCATATGTAAGCATGACATCCAAAAAATGACATAAAATAGCCATGAACCCATGCCAACAAGGAAAGGTTACTTGACACTACAAAGTGCACTTATGCATATGGAAAGAATGTTATGCTCCTAAGAGTTATGGGTTATATTTTATTTGTAATATAAACAACCTATCAAGTGCTACATTTCCACACATAATAATAAATTGAAGAAATTATGCCTAATAAAAGTTATTTTTTTAATCAAGGGTGGATTGGATATGGACTAAGAAAACCCAAAAGAGTTAGGGATCCACTCTATCACTCAAATAAAAAGTTAATATTTGATTAAATAATATAAAATTATCTACTAAAAACACCAACTTTGATAAGGTGGAAGCTTATTTGGAACCACTAACCTACATTTTAAGAAGCCGATAACATGATCAAATGAAAGTACTAGATTAAGGACTACATAACATACTTAAATGAAAGAAATTAAGAAGTGCATAAAATAGTCAAATCAAAGTCCTAGATTAAGAAGTGCATAACAACATAAAATAAACTAAATTAAAAATTACAAAGCATGTTTACAAATTCTATATAAACTTTATGGCATTCCTTCAATTCAATCCAACAAACCATGTAGATCTACATTAAATTCTTTAAAATGTCTAGTATTACCTTATGGTCAAACTAACTAACTTTCCACTAGTTCTTATTCAACAATCTACCCCCATATTTGATTAATTAAATATTTTATGTCACAATAAGGTTAGAATAATGAAGAATTTTTGTTTGTGTGTCATAATCCTCAAACAACCACACATAAAATTTCTTCATTGGTCACCTTCTAAGTCATTTTCTACTAACAATCATTGATCTTGTAGGATAATCGATTTTTTCTCCATCTATGATAGGGGCAACTAATTTATTTATTTCCTGAATATAGTGATATAAATAATAATCCACTTCTTTTTCATTTTATTCATTTGTAATAACTACATAAATATGTCCTACATTGAATTGTGTAATTAATACGATGAATTCAACAAATGATACAAAAATAATATAAAATAAGATAAAATATTAAATTTTATAAAATAATACATCTATAATATTTGGTTGAACTAGATTTGGGTCAACATCAACTAATGATTCCATATCTTTAAATTTTAGTGCTCCTAGAAGTTGATATATCTCATGCGGGATTAAAGTTTTAGCACACCATTCATCAACCCACTCTTTTGAATCATATTCATTTGAACTAAATCTCTATATGTTGAAAAAATAATGCCAAATACCTCATATGAATAATCCACGAGCCTACATTTGAGCTTCTAAAAGAGTATAGTTCACTTGATCCTATCAATGCACAATAATCTTCATATTTTTTATTGTTAGCTTTAGCTACCAACTAAAAATATACATACCTTTGTTACTTGGACCCATTTTAGTGTTACACCATTCAATGATACATGTTGCATATGTGATCTTTGCACTATCTTTATAGTTCAACTCTTCTCATGCTAACAATCTTTTAATACATTCTCCTACATCATCATGCTCTATGTTTCCATGCTCAACCTTAGATGCATTTCATATATTGTGAACATCACTCATCTTAAGCATCTTACTAAACCAATATAATATCTATGATTTCTTGAATTATGATGCATAATTATCTCATGATATGATATTATGACCAAAAATGGTATCCTACTATTCAAATTACCATAGAACATCTCAAAGAAGCCTTTCAAAAATTATGTATAATGTGTGTGACCATCACTAATATAAAAATGATACTCCCTCAAGATCGTGTCTTCCTCTATACTATCAAGTGCATGAATGAATTTTAGATACATAAATATAACAACTTAAGAGGAGTTGTAGTATTGAGATTGAACCTTATTTTGTGGTTGTTGTGTATAAATCTCTACAAATTATATAATTTAAATGATGTTATGAAGTGGAAATATTTCCTTGGATAATTTTAATTGCAAGTCTAACCATTGAGATCTATGTGTATGTCTTGCATCCTCATACACTATATTCGCTTGAAAAATAGACATAAATTGATATAATGGTATTTTTCACTCACCAATTCATATATTTTTTTCTCTTTACCATCTTTTAGAGTGTATTCCATTGAATTATATTTTTCTAAACTTGTTTTTGATAGGGAAAATTAGGTTTTGAAGGGACCGTGAAACCCTTTACAATGAGGGAAGGCTACCCAAGATTAAGCAACAAGCACCAACAACACCATAAAACAAAAATAGCTGACAAAAGATAGACCTAAAAAATCAATAGCTAAATCAACACAAAATTTCATTAGAAAAAAACTAAATCATTTATTCTTAAAGCTTAGTCGACTCTAGATTACTTGAGATGACACAATCATGCATCTCTATAACATCCTTGAGCTCCTAGAAAGATATTGTAGCCCTCTTTTTAGTCTTACTCCTAGTACGCAAACACGAGCCTTCATCCACACTCTTCTCCACTTAGTTCATGTGATTAACATAAAAAATAGCCTCCTCATGCTCACCAAAATCAATTTGTTTACCTATCCATTTGATATCTTTTTCATTTAGTAGATTTAGACCTGTAACACTAGAATTGAGAGACTGGTTACTTATTTGCATGATTGACTGCAAATAATTTTAAATCTTATTCACTTTCTCTTCCAAAGAGAGAATCCGCTCCTCATGAGACCAGAGAACAATACCCTCCAAAGAGGACAACCTCTCCTCATGGTCCCTACCCATATTTTTAGTGTCCATGGCCACCCTATCAAGCACCACATTCATCATTTTGAACTTTCTTTTCACTATCCATTCATTCTTATTACAATTAACCAACACCACACAAACACTCTACCATTCATTCAACTTCACACTGAGATCTTTAACCTTCAAAAAAAGCCACTTAAAAAGTGTCAAGAGATTTTTGGTCCCATCCTTTTCCATATGAAAAAAATATCCAATTCAAAGGCACAATAGAATGGTTAATAACCTTCTTACAATGACACTTTAGTTCCACACCTTCACCTTCCAAAGAATCTTATCACCCTTCAAATTATCCTTAGTAGGAGAATCCTCCACATCAAAAACTTCAACCTCCACCCATTGTTGACTATACTTCATTGTTGAATTCACAAGCATCTCCAAAAGACCTTTCTTGTCCTCAACTTGCTCAAGACCCTCACCCTTAGGTGACACCAATCTAGTTTGCAAAGGGGAAGCCACCTCAAAATTATTGACACCATCACCCTCGAGATATTTATCATCCACACACTACTCCTTGACATCCTTCACCCTCCCTTGTTTCACTTTATTAGTAAAAGTAGGGGACAAACCCAAACCTTTAACCCCTTCCTCAAATGGGTTTGAAACCTGCTTCTCCACCCTCTACCCAAATTTATTCCTCTTAGAACCCTTCTTACCACTAGAAGAAATTACATCCTTCATATTAGTATTAGTCTCATACCCTTTAGACCATGAATTAGAGGACTTTGAAACACGATCCTTCTTATACTTAATAACCTTTTACAAAGACTTCAAATCATTTGAGCCATCCTCCTCATAGTCACAATCCCATTCCTTAGCCAACTCCCCTATATCATAACCATGCACAAGCCCCTTGTCTTTCCGAATAGAGGAAATTTTTAGAATCGCAGGGATAAACTTAACTTTGATATGGTCAATGATAAGCTTCATAAGACCCTCATCTAGGATAGCCTTACTAGGTTTTTCCTATGATCTTCAATGCTAGTCTCCATAGAAAGGAGCAATACGGAAATGAAACAAAACTATTGTGTCTGAAATGGTTCAACAACATAAAATGATAACCATAAATAATAGAGTACCTACCATCAAGAATGAAGTATTTGATGATAGCTAGCACAACATCTCTCCACAATGGCTTAATGGAAGACCTATCATACCTGTTGCTTCCCACACACCTAAGCTTCTCCCATTCCTTTCCCTCGAAGAAATTGGATAGTGCGAACTTAGAGACTCCATGATCTTTGTAAAACTTCTTGCCCTTCATAGGAAGGACCATGATTTCAGCAATTAGGCCTTCCATGATATTCACCTCAATCCCATGGTATCATGGCATGTGATTGTTGCATCCCTTCACAAAAGCCTCAGTAACCTCAGAGTTAGGCCCATGCAATTTAAGAAAATAGGGACAAACTCCACCTTTCTCTAAATGCTCCAAAACTCTTCATAGGAGAGTGGTTCCAACCTACAACAATCGCTGCCCATTGCAACCAATGACAACCTCACCACAACCTTTGCCTTGTTCTGAAGAGTAGAAGAAACTAAGAGAACAATCCAAAAACATAGCCAAAATGCACCCAAAATCCGTGTTAACTTGATAGTGTAGGTACATCTAACTATAATAACCAAATTCATGAGATCATTTTCATAAGATATGCAATAATTACTTGGACGGGCTTTGAACTCAAAATTCTTAAACTAAATAAGGAGGAGAAAAATTAAACACTCAATTCCCAATGTTTCCACAACCATGCCATGACAATTGATCATGACTAATGATAATTTGGAGGTTAACGGGGATGGTTTCATAGGTATACCAAAAATTATGAGACACAACACCCACATTAGAAAACCCATCAACAAGGCTATTTGCCTCACGAAACACGTGATATTTTAAAATCATCAAAGGAACAAAGAATGGAGAGGGAGTCCTCAATGATGTGTGAGATAGACCACGATGGAGGGCACACCTTCAAAATAAAATTAATTATATTAAGGGAGTTCCCTTCCAAACACCCTGCCTCTTTAGCAATAAGGGGGCCATGATAGGTTGTTGATGCACAAAACTTACTTGTTAATTTCCAATTGAAAGTGTATTATCCATATGTGCACAATTTTTAAAATGTTGTAAGCCACCACAACTATCATATGTTCCCTCCAAATATGATTTCTTGTAAAATATTTTTCATCAACTATTTCAGATAAAATTCTGAAAATGAAATGTACTTTTTGATCTAGTTGGATATTTTATCATACACTTAAAAAATATCATCAATATGCAAAGCTACATATATATGTTGAAAAACATCATAATGATTAGAAAATTCAATGTTGACTCTACAACAATAAGTTGTGTTTGTATGATTTATTTTGACATAAAAATATTTTTCCATTTCAAAATACCTTTGATTAATTTTTATTTGAGGATACATATTTACAAATTTGGAGAGAGTTTGTGTTTGAGTCATATCCAAAAAATTATTTGGATGTGGCTCATAGTTTTGACAACCAATTCTCTTTTTTACATCTATTTGATTAGATTATACTCTTGTATTATTTTTCTAAAATTCTTCAATTAGGGATTTAAAATATTTCAACTATAAATTTATCTTTCTGTGGGAGTCTACAAGAGAATTCTCTTAGTTCATTATTGCTTGGGTCCTGAATTCTTTTGTGCCTCCCATCTACTTTCATTAGTTTTTTTCTACTTATTTTTAGTGTGAATTTTTCCCTTATTAGGTGAGATTTTTTTATTTAATTACTTACTATAATTGATGTAATTACACAATATGTAACATTGCTCTTTAGTATCGACTCCCTTGAAGCTTCAAAAAACCAAGGCTTTTTGCTCAAGCGAGATATGGCTAAGGCCTATGATAGGGTGGACTAGAAGTTTTTGATTAAAGTCTTAAAAGCTTTTGGGTTTTCTGAAATATTTTTACAAATGATATGGGAACTTATCTCTACCACCAACACCTCGGTTATCATAAATGGCTCTCCTCATTTTTTTAAGGTGTCAAGAGGAGTTAGACAAGGGGATCCTATCTCTCCTATTCTTTTTACTCTTATGGTGGAAAGTATAGGGAGGCTCTTGCATAAAAAAGTGATGGAAGGCAGCTTGAAAGGATTAAAACCTTCTTCGGCAAATCTGACTTGTTTGCACCAATAGTTTGTGGATGATATGGTGCTTTTGGGAAGTGTTACTATTGGTGAAGATAGAGCTATAAAGAGTTGTTTTGTTCATTATGAGGAAGGTTCAGGGAAAAAAATTAATAGAACCAAAAGTTCCCTCTATTTTTTTAATACCCCTGAGCACAAACAGGGGAAGATTGCCAATATTTTAGGTTGTGGTGTTAATTCTCTTCCTTCTACCTACTTGGGTCTTCCTTTAGGGTCCAAAACCCTGGATTCCTTTTGGAAATCTCTTGTGGATAGGTTTAATAGGAAATTGGCTAGCTAGAAAGGGGCCCTCTTGATTCAAGGTGGTAAAGTTCTATTACTTAAGGCTTCTCTTTAGAACTTTCTTGTTTATGCCCTTATTTTATTTAAGATCCCTGCTAAGTTTTTTGAAATTATTGAAAAGATCCAGAAATGATTTCTTTGGTCAGGGGTTGAGGAGAAGAAGAGGATCTCATTGGTGGCCTAGGAGAATTTTTGCAGACCTAAGAAGTTTGGGGGTCTTGGCTTGAGGAAAATTAGTGATAGGGAGAGGGGTTGGAGGAATCAATCACTGATTCCTTCTCTGGGTATCACTTGGAAGACCTCCTTGGTGCCTTGCTGCTCCACCTTAACCTATAGGAACTCCTTCTTGACTAAGTTCCCCTGGTTCTCCTGGCCAACCTCTCTACCTTGTCAATTTTCAACTATCAAGCTATCCTTGATGCAATTCCTCCATTCTTCCTTTAACCCTTAATCCTTCCTAAAGGTTAAGCTTTCCACAACATTCAATTTGATTCTTGTAGGGGTGGAGAAGTGTCCTAAAAGGCCTCAAAATTTCCTCCTAGAGTTTTGAAAGTTCACCCAAGACTTCTTTTCATTGCTCTCACCCAACTTACACCTAGGGTTTGAAAGGCTAGTAGCCTTGAGCCTCAATTAGGCCTGTCAACAGAGTCAAACTACACTTTTCTTCTAAACCCACCAAAGGGACAAGGTACTTTTCTTAGGGATTTTGTTTCTCTTGCCTACACCTTCAAGATTTCCAGGGTTTTAGCCCTGTACAGGTTGTACTCTGTCCATATACAAAAATGGTCAAGAACCCTAGGGTTTTAAGCTGCTCAAAGCTATTCTTAGATTGTCAAAAATTTCTCCTACTAAATGGATTGATAAACCCTCTTCCTGATCACCATGCATATTCAAGACCTCCCACTAAATTCTCCAAAAAAAATCTCTCCAAGATCTTGTTTCCCCTGCAAGTTATGGATCTTTTACTTCAAGCCTGCCCCAACTAGACTTGCACTGACTCGCCTAGGGAAAAGCTTTTCTAGCACCTCCTGCACTTCCACAAAACCTAAATGATACCATATTTACAATGAGGGAGCCTATACACTAATCCCAAAAGTTTCATACAAATAGTATAGTGGGAAAGTGCTCTAGAGCTCCATTCTTTCAAAACTGCCTGTTATAGGCTAGAAAAAGCAGAAAACAAACTATGTATAGTTAAAAGATAAAAATGATTAGTAAAAAACACAAATGAAAGGCACTCTAATCTTGTACAGTGTTCACTCTACATTCTACCAACATAGTAACAATAAATTTATTCCATTAAAACACAGTTTGGATGCAAAGAACAGGAAACTATCTTTCCAAATGTTGTTTCCTTCAGCTTTACAAAATGTCACTCTAACAAAAATGCCTCCAACCCTATCTCATGGTCAAATCATGCCTTAAATAGGCCTCCAAAACAATTTAGATGCTTGGTTTGAGCCCATAGATGACCTAATGGAACAATTTATAAAACCCAATGTGTTTTCAAACCTTTGACAAGGTTGGTAACCAAGACAACTTAGAGCTTCAAAACCCATTCATGATTTTCACCTCCCAATTCATTGATCATAATAGATAAAATTTTATTCAAAACAACAAAAACTAGCTAAATGGTCAACATGACCCCAAGATATCACAACAAAATTTGAACTTCCTTCTAAACTTCAGGAAAACCCATGTTTCCCAGGTGCTCCTGCACCATTCTCCCCCTCTCAGCTCAAAAAACTAAGGAAAATTAGGAGAGATCAGAGATATATCAATGCCTTGCTTCTTAAAGTCTGCTTCTTCTACCCAGGTAGCTTTAGATTCATGCTTGTTCTTCCATTTTACAAGATGCTCCATGTACACCTTGTTCCTTGTAGTCTTCTTCACTCTTGAATCCAAGATCTTCTCTGCTTGTAGCTTGTCTGGAGTTGGTAGTGTCATGTTGCTGACATCCTTGAATATCTCCTTACTTTCTTGATTCAAATCATTGACTATCCCCTTATACTTGATCAAATCAGCAACATTGAATACTGGTGAGATGCCTAGATCAGTAGGTAACTCCACCTTGTATGCATTCTACCCATACTTGGCCAATATTTTGTAGGGACCTACTCTCTTCATCTGCAACTTGGTTGAAATTCCCTTCTGCAACCTTGATTTGTTAAGGTGGACCATAACAGAGTCCCCTACTTGAAACTGCACTTCTTTCCTTGACATATCTACCTTCTCTTTCAATTTTTGGGTAGCCTCTGTGACTGTCTTCTTGACCTGCTCCTGGATCTCCTTCATGATCTGACTGAAGTCTTCTGCATGTCCACTCCTATTCTCCATAGATCCAAGGTCTCTGAGCTCACAAATGCCTCTTGGGTGCATTCCATACACAACCTCAAAAGGACTTTTCCCTGTAGTTCTATTGACACTGTCATTATAAGAATATTTAGCTTGGGAGATAACCATATCCCATGTCTATCCATACTCCTTGGTTAGAAATCTAAGAAGATTACCCAACACTCTATTAACCACCTCTGTTTGACCATCTGTCTGAGGAGGGTAAGCTGATCCAAAAGACAGATTTGTACCCAATCTTCTCCATAGAGTCTTCCAAAAGTGACTCATGAACTTCACATCTCTGTCAGAAACAATGTTAAGAGGCAAGCCATGGATCCTTACAACCTCCTTGAAGAAAAGGTGAGCTATGTAGCTTGCATCATGAGTAGTTTTTCAGGGAATAAAATGACTCATCTTACTAAATCTGTCTACCACAACATAAACACTATCAAAACTAGTCTTGGTCTTAGGAAGACCTACTACAAAATCCATGCTCACACACTCCCATGGTCTGTTAGGAATGGGCAGGGGTTGATATAAACTAGCATTGCTAGCTCCTCCCTTAGCTTTCATGCACACAACACATTGTTCCACATATTTTCTAACATCTCTTGCCAGCTTAGGCCAATAATAAAACCTTTACACTAGTTCTAAAGTCTTATTGATTCCAAAATGCCCACTAAGACTGCCATTATGTTTTCCTTGAATCAAATTTTCCCTCATTGACCCTCTTGGAACACATAACTGATTGCCCTTAAATAACAGTCCATTTTGCAATGTATACTCAGAATATTGGCTATGAAAATGATTCTCAAAATCAAAACATACCTTGTAGGCTTCTGAGAAATCTTCATCTTCACCATAGAAGTCTTTGAAACTCTCTAATCCAATGCTCTTTAGCTGTATCTCTTGCACTGTCAACAATCTTCTACTTAATGCATCTGCAACCTTGTTCATTTGTCCCTTCTTGTGCTTGATAGTGAATGTGAAGGCTTGGATGTATTCCATCCATTTCAAATGCCTATTAATTAACTTCTCTTGGGTGTTGATATAACTAAGTGCCTGGTTATCAGTAAAGACCACAAACTCTTTGGGTAACAAATAATGCCTCCACTTCCTAAGGGACTGCACTAAAGCATATAATTCTAGATCATAGGTAGAGTACTTTTTCTTGGCTTCATTGAGCTTTTCACTAAAGAAGGCCACAAGCCTACCTTCTTGACTAATTACTCCTCCTACTGCTACTCCACTTGCATCACACTCAACAATGAACAACTTTTCAAAACTAGGCAATAATAGAATAGGTTGAGTTGCCACTTCTTGTTTCAGTTTTTCAAACCCTTTATCAGCCTCTTGAGTCCACTTAAACTTTTTTTTCATACCACCCTTGATTGTATCTAGGACTAGTGCACATATACCACTGAAATTCCTTATAAATTTCCTATAAAATTGGGCTAATCCATGAAAACTCCTTACCTCTGTTGCTATGGTTGGTGTAGGCCAGTTTAGATGGCTTCCACCTTGCTTGGGTCCATCTTTAATGAGCCTTTGGACACTACAAAACCTAGATACACAAGCTCTTACTTTAATAACTCACATTTCTCAAGATTGATTGCCAACTTTTCCTCTTGCAACCTTTTAAGAACCATCTCAACATGCTTGAAGTGTTTTTCTGCTGTCTTACTGAAAATCAGTATGTCATCAAGATATACTACCACAAAGATCCCTGTGAAATCCTTAAGCACTTCATTCATGATTCTCATGAATGTGCTAAGGGCATTTGAGAGGAAAATGGCATCACTTTCCACTCATATAACCCATCATTTGTCTTAAAAGTTGTCTTCCACTCATCACCATCCTTAATTCTGATCTGATGGTAGCCACTCTTGAGATCCAATTTTGTGAAGAACTGAGCACCTCCAAGAAAATCCATCAAGTCTTCAATTCTAGGAATAGGAAACCTATACCTAATGGCGATCCTATTTATTGCCCTAGAATCAGTACAAAGTCTCCACTTACCTCCTTTCTTGGTTGCTAAAACTACTGGCACTGCACATGGGCTGATGCTCTTTTGAATCAATCCTTGTTCCAATAATTCTTGCACTTGCCTAGCTACCTCTAGGTTCTGCTCTGGAGTAAGTTTGTATGTTGCTTTGTTAGGAAATGAGGCTCCAGGTATGAAGTCAATTTGATGACTTATTGCTCTCTTGGTGGTAAAGTTGTAGGTGTACCATCACTAACTATGCTCTTGTACTTATCAAGCAACCTTTGTATTGCTTCTGGTAAGACTGTCTTTTCAGCCTTTTCTTCCTCTTTGGACTGCATCATGATCACATATCCTTCATTCCCTTGGTGTAGGTTGGTAAGAAACTCCTTACCACTACTCAACATGATGTTAGGTGTCTTGGACTATCCTTCATCTTCTTCTGACAGTGACTGTAGTTTGAAGGTTCTTCCATCCTTCTTGAATGAGATGGTGTTCTCTTTCCCATCATAAATGGCACTTCTATCATATTGCCATGGTATTCCTAGTAGTAGATGGCATGCATCCATGGGTAATACATCACAAACTAACTTGTCTTTATAACCTCCAATGGAAAACTCCACCATTACTTGCTCATTTACCAAAACACTCTACCCTTTGTTGAGCCATGTGACCTTATAAGGATTAGTATGAGGTGACTTCTCTAATTTCAGTTTCATTACTACCTCCTCTGATATGATATTTTATGTTGAACCTGAATCTACTATGACCTTGCATACTTTGCCAAGTATCTTGTACCTTACTCTAAAAAGAGATCTTCTCTATTTTGGTTCCTCCTTGACTAGATGTCTAATCAGAACTCTGTTAAACATCAGATTCTCTCCTACCTCAAATTCTATATGACTTATCTCAGATGCCTTAGGACTCATAGTGTCCTCTTGTGCATAAGCCACTCTCTTTTCATTACTAGAAGGGGATGCTTTCTCCGGGCATCTATAAGCAGGGTGACCTATTTGATTGCAATGGTAACACTTCATGTTGCAAAATAAGAATTACTCCTTCCTGCTCCTCTTCCTCTGTTATATCCTCCTCTTGAAGATGTTTCACCTCCTTGCTCGGTGAGCTTTGCTTCTCCTTGATTTCTTTGGTCACTACCTCGACCTTGGTAGCCACCACCCTGTCCTCTTTGATCTCTTTGATCTATGCCTTTGCCTCTGCCCTTAGAAGTCTGATCTTACTTCCTCTTGTTCCTTTCCTCAATCTTTATGGCCAACTGATAACATTGGTGTACTGTCTTGGGACTTAGTAGAGCCATCTCCTCTTGGATGTTCCATTTCAAACCATTAAGGTATCTAGCTACCTTGAGATTCTCATCCTCTGTCACATTAGATCTCATGCAAAGTTTTTGAAACTCCTCAGTGTAAGTGTTTACATCTTGGTCTTTCTGCCTTAGACTTTGCCTCTTCTTGTGCAATTGAATCTCATAGTCATCTAGCCTGTAGGCTTCCTTTACCTTAGCAGCCATTCCTTTCCAAGTTGATATGGGCTATTTGCCTTCTTTTTCCCTCTCTTTCTGTATGAACTTCCACCATGTCAAGGCTGATCCTCTCAATCTCGAGTTAGCAAGCTTCACCTTCTATGCTTCAGTGACTCCATCACACTCAAAATGATTCTCCATGCCTTCTATCCAATCCATGACTAAATTAGGTTCCATCTTTCCACTAAATAGTGGTATGCCCTCAAGTGCTTTCCCACTTAAAGCTTCCAGTGCCTTCAAGAAAGGCTCCTCCTTCAAAATAGGGTCAGGTACAGGGGTCTTATCTTCCTCTGCTATCTCTTCTTCCTTCTGTATTCTTCCCTCAAACTGTGCACTCCTCACTGCTGCCTCAAGTTGGGATATTCTTTCCCTCAATTGTTTATTGTCTTCTTCCTACTCTTCGACCATCTTAGCCAGTTTTGCATTGTTCACCATGGTGGAATAATCACTTGACTCAACCTCAGACATACAAGATTCTTTCCCAAATCTTTAACTTGCTCTGATACCAATCTGATAGGGAGAGGGGTTGGAGGAATCAATCACTAATTCCTACTCTGGGTCTCACTTGGAATACCTCCTTGATGTCTTGCTACTTCACCTTAACCTATAGGAAATCCTTCTTGACTAAGTTCCCTTGGTTCTCCTGACCAACCTCTCTACCTTGTCAGTTTTCAACTATCAAGCTATCCTTGATGTAATTCCTCCATTCTTCCTTTAACCCTTAATCCTTCCTAAAGGTTAATCTTTCCACAACATTCAATTTGATTCTTGCAAGGGTGGGGAAGTGTCCTAAAATGCCTCAAAATGTCCTCCTAGGGTTTTGAAAGTTCACCCAAGACTTCTTCTTTTCATCGCTCTCACCCAACTTACACCTAGGGTTTGAAAGGCTAGTAGCCTTGAGCCCCAATTAGGCCTGTCAATAGAGTCAAACTGCACTTTTCTTATAAACCCACCAAAGGGCCAAGGTAATTTGCTTAGGTATTGTGTTTCTCTTGCCTACACCTTCAAGATATCTAGGGTTTTAGCCCTATACAGGCCGAACTCTTTCCATATACAAAAATGGTCAAGAATCCTAGGGTTTTAAGCTGCTCAAAGTTGTTCTTAGACTGTCAAAAATTTCTCCTACTAAATGGATTGATAAACCCTCTTCCTAACCACCATACATATTCAGGACCTCCCACTAAATTCTCCAAAAAGAATCTCTCCAAGATCTAGTTTCCGCTACAAGTTATGGATCTTTTACTTCAAGCCTGCCCCAACTGGACCTGCACTGGCTTGCCTAGGGCAAAGCTTTTCTAGCGCCTCCTGCACTTCCAAAAAACCTAAATGCTACCATATTTAGAATGAGGGAGCCTAGACACTAATCCCAAAAGGGCCATACAAATATTACGGTGGGAAAGTTCTCTAGAGCTCCATTCTTTCAAAACTACCTGTTACAGGCCAGAAAAAGCAAAAAACAATCTATGTACAGTTAAAAGATAAAAATGATTAGTAAAAAACACAAATGAAAGGAACTCTAAGCTTGTAAAATGTTCACTCTACATTCTACCAACACAGTAACAACAAATTTATTCCATTAAAACACAGTTTGGATGCAAAGAATAGGAAACTGTCTTTCCAAATGTTGTTTCCTTCAGCTTTACAAAATGTCACTCTAACAAAAATGCCTCCAACCCTATCTCATGGTCGAAGCATGCCTTAAATAGGCCTCCAAAACAATTTAGATGCTTGGTTCGAGCCCATAGATGACCTAATGGAACAATTTATAAAACCCAATGTGTTTTCAAACCTTTGACAAGGTTGGTAACCAAGACAACTTAGAGCTTCAAAACCCATTCATGATTTTCACCTCCCAATCCATTGATCATAATAGATCAACTTTTATTCAAAACAACAAAAACTAGCTAAATGGTCAACATGACCCCAAGATATCACAACAAAATTTGAACTTCCTTCTAGACTTTAGGAAAACCCATGTTTCCTAGGTGCTCCTGGACCAATCAGAGTGTTTAATAAAGCCCTTCTTGCAAAGTAGGTTTGGAGAACTTTTGTGGAAAATCGTGAATGGAATACTATTTGGCATAGCAAATATTTGCAGGGGGTTGACTCCGTTCAAGATTTTCTCAATTCTCAGAATCTCCCCATTGGTTCCTCTCTATGGAACAATACCATAAAAGCTAGGGACCTGGATGGTAAAGAAGCTTGTTGGAAGTTGGGAGATGGAAAGAAAATCCAGTTCTGGGAAGATTAGTGGATTGGTAATGAGCGTCTTTGCAATATTCTAACCTATGAGAATCATATGGAGGAATGTAAATCTAGGTTTGGTTGTTTGGTCAAAGATTATTGGAGGAATAATCAGTGGATTGAGATCTCTTCTATTAGTTTGGATCTTTAGCCTTTGTAGGCCCTTCTAAATTCAGTTAGGCTTAGTTCACAAGGTTGAGAGGACTCTATGGTTTGGAAGTTGTCTTCCTCTAGAATCTACTTTGTCTCTTCTTCGGTGGCCTCTGGTACTCTTTCCTCTACTACCCTACCTAGGCTAAGGTGCGGGTGCACAACCTTACTCTGAAATTTAATATGTTTATTTGGATTCTCCTTCAGAAAAAACTGCTCACTAATGATAATCTTCATAAGAAGGGGTTCTCTTTCCCTAATAGGCATTTCTTGTGTTGTGCTAAGGTTGCAACGTCCTCACATATTTTTCTCCTTTGTCCTTTTTCTCATGCTATATGGTGTAGGATTCTGCAAATGTGCGATCTCAGTTGGGTTTTTCCTATAACTATTATGGATTTTTATAATCAATGGAAGGCCCCCTCAAAAAATTGGGCACTGAATTTGCTTTGGAACTACATCTTCCCCCACCATTCCTGGGGAATCTGGAAAGAACACAACAAAAAAATCTTTAGGGATGTGGCTCTTTCAGAGGAAGTGGTCTATGGTAAGATAACAAGAGTTGTGGTTGAAAAATTTAATTTTCTCAATAATAGGAATAAAGGAATAGGTGAGGTTAGTATGCAAGAGTATGAGATCAAAATGGTGGGAGCTTGGAAAATTAATGTGGATGTGTCCAACATGTCCAAGCTTACCAAGGGTCTTAGAGATGGAATATTTTGGAGTCTCCCTCCCCCTGGCTGGGTTAAAATCAACTTTGATGGCGCGACCAAGGGAAATCCTAGGTTGGCTGGGTGTGGAGGATCGATAAGGGATGATAATGGTTGCTTTATTGTGGTAGTGGTAGTTCCCTTAGGCACTCAAACCAACCATGTTGTCGAAGCCTCTGGTGCATTTTAGACCTTGAAGTTGGCTAGCCAATTCAGGTTCAAAAATGTATGGATTGAAGGGGACTCAAACAATATAATACAATGTCTAAAGGGCCTATAGAAACCTTCATGGTCTATAGAGAATTGGATAGAACTTTCTAAGGAGATTATTAATAAATTTGAGAAAATTCATAATTCACATGTTTTTCAGGAAATAAATACGGTGGTAGATTTTTTTGCAAACAAAGGAGTTAAAGCTCAAAAAAAGATGAAGTGGCAGGGGTATGATGAGTTGGAGGCTGATGTTAAGTCCCTAATGACGTATGACCATGTTCACGAAAAGGTGCAATTTCCTATTCCCTTCAATGATGGATGAGTGTCCTTCCCTACAGTCTTGGGACTGCAAGTTTATGATGATTCTTAGTTGGTCGAGGAGTAATCACTTTATTTCCCATTTTCATGTTGTTAATCTCACACACTTTTTGGGAATTTTAGGTGCTTGTTTTGGTTCAGCTTCTAGACTATTCTATTTCTGTCTACAATATGATGGGTGGTGAAAGTCATAGGGTTGAGTTGATAAGTAGCAAACAGTTAAGGAGAAATCTAAAGCTCTAGAAGAAGTTGGAAAATGGTGGCATTACTATCTTCATTGAGAAGGTCCATGGCTAGGACCCAGAGGTGACTAGGGTTTTTGCTAAAGATTGGAAGGATGGGGAGATAAGTCTGTTTGGAAGACAAGTGTTCATCAATGAACGATTAGTAGCAGAGGTTACGGGCCTCTCAATAGAGGGTATCAAGTTCTACAGGGACATGAAGCAATCTGATGAAGCAATCAACAAATTTCCTAAGTCGAATGCTAAGAGGGAGGAGTTACGAAGGACTTCCAGAAGTTATTATGATTCAGGCGAGATTGTTTCTCACTAGAGGATGGTTTTGAATGTGCTAATGGAGTATGTCACTCTGGATGATCATTATACCAGTCTTTGGGTATCATTTCATCCTCCTTAATCACTTCAGGCATCAGGTCAGGATTTCTTTTCCTTTTAATCTTGCCTCTTCTCTAAATGCCAGTCTAAAAATCCATAAACATAACCCTACCAGGTATTCTATTCTTCGTGAAGGTTTGCTTGTCCTTATTCATGATCATTTCAAAGCTATGTCAACTCTGCCATACCAGATACCTTAGTCTAAGGATAGGGTTATTGACAAGGGGAAAGGAAAATCTAGGGATTCTCCTCAGAAAAAGGGTAAGAGAAAGGTGTCGGATGACCCCTCCTATGATGAGGAAGATGAGGACTCACAGTCAGTTTCTTTGTCTGAGTATTCTAGCTACCTTGCTACCGATAGAGATGATAGGCCCCATTTCCCTATGGACCTCAAGACTAGGTATCATTATCTCAAGGAGGAATGGGAATTTCCCACTGATATTCTTGGTATTTCTTGCAATGGGGTTGTGGATAATTTTAGGTTAATGAGATGGGTGTTCTTTGAAATTAAGGAGATTAAGTTGAACCAGAGAGCCATGCACAGTAAAATGGAGAAAGCTGATGATGAGAATAACAGAGGCAGTGGTAGTGGTCGGACTACTGATTTATGGACTGAGGAAGAGAAGAAGTATATGGTTGAGTACCTCAAGAAAATGGTGGATGAGTTATAGGATTTCAAAAGAAATAATGATGGCAAGCAAGCAGACATGGAGGTGCAACTGAGGAACATAAAAAATTCTCTCCACAAAGTATTGGTTATGAACCATAAGATCTTAAAATCCACTGCATAAACCATGACTACCATGGTGGAGAACCTGGAAAACTCCCATCATGTTAAAACTATTATGTTTCTTGATTTGGACAAAGAGGAAGGGTAGCCAGATAGTGGGGGACCAAGTAACAGGACCAAAGCAAATTTGAAAAGGAAGGAAAACCAAGCTTTAGTGAAAATATAGGAGATTAAGAAGTATGCGCTCTATATGAACAAGTTGGAGTAGGAGGTGGCGGAGATCCTAAGGAACCTGGCCTAGGAGCTAGCTTTTTTGTGGTTTTTTGTCAGTTTTTTGCTGTGCTTCCCTATTTTCCACTATTTTCTTCTTTGTGGGCAGCTTTTTGTTTTTGTTTATGCTCTGTTAATGCTCTATCTTATGCTATCTAACTGTTAATGGGTTTCAAGATCCCTCTAAAACCTGTTTGTTCCATAATAAAAAGCATTACTATGTTTGGTTCATGATATTGAACCCACACTTTCATATAATATATTAGATTTTTTACAATAGATTTTTCAGTATCATTATCTAATGTTCTTAATCCAAGTATCTTCATTATAGGTCTAAACTCAATATTTCTCATCATTTCAACAAACAATTAGAATCTTCCTATTTAATTTAGGTTTTCAAAATATATTTTTCATATTTTATTCACATTTCTTCTACATTTATATTTGAGAATATTAGCAACCATTGGTTTTAAAAATATTCTTATTGATTTTAATTAAAACTTAGGTTTTCTAAGTAAATTTATTGGAGGTGTTCTCAATGGTAAATTGGATTCATTATATAAACTTATTTCATTAGAAAAATTTCATTCATCTTTAATATTTTGCATGTTTATTGTGTTTTGAATAGGTTGATCAATTGGTATAACATTATCAATGATTTCTTAATTATTCATTAATTCAATTGGAGATCAAGGAATTTGTTCAATATCATATTGAGATGGCAAAGATGATGTAACTTAAACTCTAGGATTTAGTTAATGTTGGTCTTCCTTCCCCCTCGCCCAAGATGCAAAATGTAGAAATATTATGGTGATACATTATAGATTATATTATCTGCCTTAGTAAAAATAATTATTCCCTTTTCCCCAATCAATGATCTTTATTCTATAATAGAATCTCTTCATAGATAGGTGGTAGTAATATAATAAACTAATTTCCTTCTTTTGTATGAACTTATGTGCACTAGTGTGAGTTTTGTGCGATGGTTATTCAAGGTTCCTTCCAATGAATATGATTATATCGAGGAAAAATTAGATGGGAATAATACTATTTTGGATCAAGAACATTGTTTGACATCAAAAGAAATTCTCTTTCCATAGACATGCTAGAGTTTCTTTATTGATGATAGACCATACATGGAATAGCGATGTTATGTATAGCAGGTAAGAGTATACCCTAGGGTGAAATGGTAATGCGTAACTATACATCATAAAAATGGAGACTTTATGATGTTGGGAATATGTTTACTAAATCCTAATTGTTTGTGTGATAGTTGTACCTTAACACAATTTAAAATGTTATGAGTTTGAATGTTTAATATTCATAAGAAGCTTGACATAGTGACAAATCATGTACAATAATATTTTGTACTTGATTAGGTTTTAATACTTGTTTCAATATTGATTTTGGGGGTTCTTATCTCTCTTTGTCATATGATAGTGGTGAGTTAAATCTATTGGAGAGATTCATTCCTTTTGGAATTATAATCCTAAGATTTAAAATGAAAATGTGGCATACATTCAACTCTCATACAACACAGCTCATACTTCAACATTTATGCTTGTGTTTATTAATAAGAGGGGAAGTATAGCTTTTGTATTAAAATTAATGAGGGAATGATGAAGGATGTCAAATATCAATTGTCATGTCAAATTACTATAAAATATCTTGGTGTCACAAAATTTTATTCAGTTATGGAAACTATAATATTTTTTTTATATTGAAAATTGTAGTTGAATAAAAAGAGTTCTTGGTAGGATATTGCAAGGGTTAAAAGTGCACAAATTAAAACTTGTTAATGTTGCTACTTCTATTGGTTTAAATTTAGATGTAAAAAAATTGTTCCAAGATATGAAAGGACACATGTCATGTTCCTCATGCAAGTGTTGTAGGATGTCTAATTTATGCACTGGTCTACACCTAATCAAACATTGTGATATATAAAAAGGAAAACCAAGGAACTTTAAATTGAAAATATGGTCTTTAAATATTTGCATAGAAGTTTGGATTGTGCAATCTGCTAACAAGGAAGAACTTAGGTGAATATATTAGAAGATTTATAGGGTTTTTTTAAAGCCAACTAGGCTAGAGATATTAGTTTCCTAAGATTTACAAGAGGTTATGTGTTTGTATTATGATGCATGATGACTACTATAAGCTTAATGTTTATAGGCTACATGACTTTAGACTATCATATATGGTGAACCTCATATGTTATTTATCTATACATAAGGTTTTCACTACATTTTGATACTTATCCACTATTCCTTGACATATAGGGTCTATGAGGTGTATTCATATCTCATTTTTTTCATGTTTATTCATAAGGGAACACATCCTACACTTTTTTTTCATACCTAATGCTACTATCCTAATAGGTTTGTGAACAACACTTTATCCTATTTTTATTGCTTCATACATTCTCTACTATAAATGGAGATTAATGTCCTCTTCAACAATGAACATTACTCAATATCACTAGTCTTTTGTGTCCCTTTTTTTTCATTTTACCTTTTGTCACTTAAAACATAACACTATAATTTATTGACCTCTACTAACCTAAGGGATATTAAGCCCCCTTACACCTTTCCATGGTTACTTTGTCATTGTCATCCCTAATAAGCACTAGTATATCACATGATCATTATATACTTTGAACTATTTTTTGGACCTTAAAATCTATTTGATTAGAATGAATCAATTATTTTATATTTACCCTCTAGGTTGATAGGAACCTAGCTATGATGCTAATTATAATGTACCCTTTTGGGATATTCCTAAAAATTTCCCTAAAACCATAATTCCAATTAAAATAATAAATTTAATACATTTAAGAGTATAAATCTACCAATTTAAATGCTCTCTACAAGATAAATCCTAGTTTAAGATCTGCACACAATATTAGTCACTATAATTTGACATTAAATCATAAGCCATGATAACATATATTTTTACTAAACATTAATAGGTATAATGATATCATATAAACTTTATTCATATTGAAATCCACTTACAGAAATAGCCATTCCAAAATATATTCCTATAATAGTCTCATTAGGAATTCATCTAAAACATTTGATGTTATGAAATAACTTGCACAATAGAAGAATATGATATGAAATTTGCTGCAAATAGTTGATAATAACTAAGAATAACAAGCCACTTCAAGGGGGAAAACATCCAAATATCTCTAATGAGAACACACTTCACAATCTCCTATATATACCTATTTATGCCTAGGATATCACCTAGGCTGACTTAGACACACCTATATAAGTCTTGGGCCAACCTAAACAACTAAATAACAATATACTAATGATAATATGACTTAATAGAGAGTTAAGATAGCCACAAGTTGACTATTCATAACATGATGTACACTAATATTAAGGGTGTAACATTCCCCCTTCTTCAAAGAAGCATTGTCCTCAATGCTAATCAAGTTTGGATTATTTTGAATGAACTCGTGGTCCTCCCATGTGGCATCTTCAACTGGTAAATTCTCCCATTGGATGAGATACTCAGTGAGGGTTCTATTCCTCACCTTCTTTGTGTGTGTTTGACGAATGCACTCTGGTTCCAAAATGATTCTTCCTTATTCATCGAGCTCTGGTAGTGTTGTTTGAGTGGGAATATTATGCCCAATGACCTTCAAACAAGAAACGTGAAAAAATGGATGTATCTTTGTTGTTGGTGGAAACTCTAGCTTGTAGGAAACACTACCGATCTTTGCATGATTTGGTATGGACCATAATACCTTGGAGACAACTTATTATTCTTTTTTTGTTGCTTTAGTGAGATTTTATTACAAGGCTATAATCTCAAGAAGACCCAATCCCCAACTTCAAAACTTCTTTCACTAAAATGTTGGTCTGCCTGTTGTTTCATTCAATTTTGTGTCATTGCTAAATTTTCCTTGAGTCCTGAAAGCACTTTTTGTTGATGAAGCAAGTGGTCTTCTACTTCCTAAACTCTTGGTGACACCTTTATTGATGATGTGATGAAAGGAGGATGATATCCATAAAGTGCCAAAAATGGAGACATTTTTGATGAGCTATGAAAATAAGTGTTATACCACCATTCAACAAGTGGTAGCCAATCTACCCATTGAGACTATTTCTCCAAAGTGAAACAACGTAGATATCCTTCCAAACACTTATTAACAACCTCAATTTTCCCATCTGATTGAGGGTGGTATGAAGATCTACGAGCCAATTGAGTACCCAAACATGAGAATAAATCTTTCCAAAAGTGACTAGTAAAGATAGGATCACGATCACTAACAATAACCTTAGGTCTACCATGTATCTTTTGGATATTCTCCAAAAAATATTTTTGCATTGCACTTTCTATAGAAGGATGTGATAATGCAATGAAATGTGCATATTTAGTGAGGCGATCAACTACCACCATGATGACATTACGACCTTTAGATTTGGGAAGCCCTGTGATGAAGTCCATGGATACCTCTTCCCAACGCTGGCTAGGAATAGATAAGGGTTGCAAGAGACCAGGTGTCTTTGTCTCCCCTTTATTCCTTTGACAAACCAAACATTCAGCCACAAATTTTTGAGCATCACCTTTTATCCCTTCCCAAAAAAAATCTTGCTTGACTCGATGATATGTCTGCAAAAATCCTAAATGACCACCTACTGAAGACTCATGCAACTCTGTGAGAATCTTGTGTTTAAGAGTGGAATTCTTGCAGAGATAAAAATGCTCTTTATACCAAAGAGTATATCCCTTCCAAAAAAACTTATCTGAACTACTAGGATCACTTTTTAATTGTTCGATGAGATTACTTGTTGCAACATCATTTTTCCACTCTCCTTTGGCTTCCTCCACCCAATTTTCTTGTAATATTGAAAGGGCACACAATAAGGCCTCATCTTTCTCATCCTTCCTTGAAAGTGAATTTGCTACAATATTTTCTTTCTCTTTCTTATATACAATCTCAAATTCATATCCTAACATCTTAGTGACCCATTTTTGTTGCTCTTTAGAAGATAGTCTTTTTTCCAAAAACTATTTTAGGCTATCATGATTTGTCTTAACCTTGAAGTGTCTGCCCAATAGATAAGGCCTCCATTATTTAACTACATGGAGGATTGCTAGCATTTCCTTCTCATAAATAGGTTTTAGTTGATTCTTACCCTTTAATTGATGACTCTCAAAATAAATTTTTTGACCTTCTTGCATGAGCACTACTCCTATCCTATTTCCAGAAGCATCACATTCCACAATGAATTCCTTGGTGAAGTTAGGAGTGGCAAGAACTGGATTTGTACACATAGCCTCTTTCAATCTCTCAAATGTTGTATAGGAAGACTCGTTCCAATGAAAATAATCCTTCTTCAATAAAGTGGTAGAGGTGTTGCTATATGACCATAATTCTTCACAAATCTTCTATAGTACCCTCTCAATCCCAAGAAACCCCTCAATTTCTTAATGGTTTTTGGAATAGGTCATTCCATGATAGCCTTAATTTTGTTAGGGTCCACCTTTACTCCATGTGAAACTATGTGTCCCAAATACTCCACCTCTGTAAGACCAAAAGCACACTTGGATGGCTTAGCATAGAGTTTATGATCTTCAAGTATTTGTAATGCTTGATCCACATGTTGCAAATGTTCTTCCCAAGTCTTGCTATAAATCAATATATCATCAAAGAATACTAACACAAACTTTCTCAAGAACTTCTTAAAAATGGAATTCATCAAACTTTGGAATGTAGATGGTGCATTGGTAAGACCAAATGGCATCACCAAAAATTCATAATGACCCTCATGAGTCCAAAATTTTGTCTTACAAATATCTTCCTCCTTAATCCAAATATGGTGATAACTAGATCTAAGATATAACTTGGTAAAATACACATCTCCATTCAATTCATCTAGCAAATCATCAATGCCTGGAATAGGAAACTTATCTTTAATGGTGTACATGTTGAGCACTCTATAATCTAGACACATGCGCCAAGTATCATCCTTCTTATGTACCATCACCACAGATGAGGAGTAAGCACTTTGGTTATGCCTAATAATTCCTGCCTCTAGCATCTCCTCAACAATTTTTTCTAGCACACTCTTTTGTATGTGTGGATATCTGTAAGGCCTGATGTTTGGTGGTTGGCTCCCTGGGACTAACTGTATGGCATGATCATGATCCCTCTTAGGAGGAAGTCCTTTAGGCATATCTCTAAGAACAACTAAGTGACGATCAATTATAACTTGCAAATCTGGATAAGTAAAAGCATTAGATTGAGAGACTTCTAATGAACATAGCTGGGCCACAAATCCATCCACTCCTTTCTTAAGAAAGTTTTGCATTTGATGAGAGCTTACCATTTGTGGGGATTTTTCCTTCAACCCCCTTAGCTCTACTAGCCTTCCCTCTGATTGAAATCTCATGAATAGTTCTTGGAAGTTCATCTCAATCATTCCCAATGTAGTCAACCATTTTACTCCCAAAACAATATTAGTTGCACCCATGGATATCACATACATTGGGGTATCAAGTTGATAATCTCCCATGGATAATTTAATGCTATGACACTTCCCTGAGAAACTAACTATACCACCATCTGCAATCAAAACCTAAAACTTTGGAGTTGGATATATAAAATAATTTAGACGAGTAACTAACTTTTTGTTGATGAAATTATGAGTACTACCTAAGTCGATCAACACTGTTACCTTTTGCTTCTTTAAGAACCCAACCACCTTGAGAGTTTGTGGAGCACTAAAACCTAAGAGTGGATGACAAGAAATGATTGGTTGAGAATCATGTGATTTCTCATTTAAATCCCTTTCATCCTCTAGTATGGGTTCCTCCTCTTCTTCCTCACTTGGACCTTCAATATAGAACAATTTATTTTCACTGCATTTATGTCCTCGACTATATTTGCTATCACAATTGAAACACAACCCTTTTTCTCTTTTCTCCTCAATTTTTTGTGGATTCAACTTAGTAGGTTGTGTTGAATATCCTTTCTCTCTTGTCACATTAGCCCCTTGCTTCTTAGGAATCAAATACTTCTCCTCTACCCTGCGAGCTAAGATAAAAGACTCATTTATGGAGCTAGGGCTAAACATGCATACCTCATGTTGAATGTGATCCTTGAGACCACCCAAGAATAAATCATTCAATTTTTCCTCCATAATTGTATCAACTCTTAAGGATAGATTTTGGAATTGTTGAATATAATCCTTAACTGATCATGTTTGTTGAAGCTTAGCCAGTTGGCTAAAGAAGTTGTCTGTTACACTATTGCTATATTGTGCTTGGAGTTCCTCCATAAAAAATGACCATGAGACGATGAGCCCCTTTTTCCTTCGATGAGAGTAAATCCAATGATACCAAATGAATTGATCTGGTTCTAGATATAGGGAATCCATCATGACCTTTTGTCCATTTGGGATTTGGTGTACTTCAAAAAAATTCTCTGTTTAGTTTATCCATGTTAGAGGATCCTTGCCATTGAATTTGCACATATCCACCTTTGGAAATAAATTCATAGATCCCATAGGAGTACTAAAGCTTGTGTCAATGGTAGCTGACCTAAAATTTTCACCTTGGTTACTTGAGAACTCCTTTCTTGGTTCAGCCTTGTAGGTGCTTAACATGTTTCGTATGTCTGATATATCTCCTCTTAGGTCACACATATCCATCTTAATTGAGGAAATGTCTTCCTTTACCTTATTTATTTCCTCATTAGGAGTAATATCCTCTATTGTCACCCCATCCTTATTAGGAGTCTTCCCCAGAGTGACAACATTCTTTTTGCCCCTTGTTGCAGGCCTCGTCATGATGGGAACCACTAATTTTGAAATAAATCACACAAATGAAACTTAAATTCTCTAAAAATTTTACTATAACTTACTAGGGCCAAAATAACTCACCTAGAAAAATCTCCAAGAAATAAGCAGATTTACAGCGTGGAGAGTGATAATTGTGAAAAAAATAATTTTTCAATAACTTTCTTATTTCTTCTCCAATTCCTCCAATTTTTTTTTTTGTAATCTCCTTTCTTATTTATTCAAAAACCCAATAAAAATAAGACTACAATTAGACAATATGTGCGAGATATGTAGATTCCAAAAACATTGTGTAGAAACCCTAATTTTGCAATAATTTGCTTAATTATGCTCCGATTCTTTTTAAATCAAGACTGTAGCTTATTAAATATGTTCTTCAAAAACCCTTTAAAAATTAGAAAAAAAATAGATAAAATCTAAAAGATATGCTCTTCCCAAGATCGTCTCCAAATTGAGAAAAACCTTGCCTCTACAGTGCCAAGATCATGCTCTGATACCACTTGTTATGAAATAAATTGCACAATAGAAGAATATGATATGAAATATTCTGAAAATACTTGATAATAACTAAGAATAACAAGCTACTTCGAGGGGGGAAACCTCCAAATCTCTCTAATGAGAACACACTTCACAGCTTGATGATGAAATAAGATTCACAACCTCCTATATATACCTATTTATGCCTAGGATATCACCTAGGCTGACTTAGACACACCTATATAAGTCTTAGGCTGATCTAAAAAACTAAATAACAATATTCTAATGATAATATGACTTAATAGAGAGTTAAGATAGCCACAAGCCGACTATTCATAACCCGATGTACACTAATATTAAGGGTGTAGCATTTGAAAACTATAATCTCAAGGTTAGTCGCCCTTGTATTGTAAGACAATGGAAGGTGGGTCACCCTTCTATCCCTCATTTCACCTTGGAGGTTGGTTTTCCTTGTTCAATCTCATAAGTATAGAAGGATTCTTGGTGCATTCCACCCCCCAACCCATGAACATGGAAGGTTGGTTTCCCATTCCATCTCTAGGTGGTGTACTTGATAAGAGCATGAAGGTTGATCATTCTTCATCTATTGTGAAATCAAAAGGTCATTCCTCCTTCCTATTTGCAATCCATTTCTCCAAAATTCGAAATAATTTATAATAGGAATCCATTATTACATATTTATAACAAAGGAAAAATATGGATTACTCACAGTCATCAGTAATTTCTACAACTATAACTATTGCATGATCACACTGTAGTGTTGGAAAATGTACTCCTTTACATTTTCACACTATGTTTGGGTCCCTTAATTAATTGGACTTAATTAAGCCTCTAATTGGCCCAATTATGCATATACAGGCCTAATTAATTACAATTTTTGAGAGGGGAATCATGTCTTGGAAATTTAGGTCAAGATCCATTTTCCCTTGGGTGAATGGGTCCCCTTTAGTTGCTAAATTTAAATTTTTAATATGTTTTTGGCAACCTTTTTATGATCCAAAATTCAATTTCAAATGTCATTGTAACGTTCAATTTTTTGGAAAATAGAAAAATAGCTATAAATACCTAGTCTTTTTATCAATTCAAAACATCTAGCAAGAGGGAAAATTTCATATGAGAAAATATTATTGTAAAAAGTGTTCAAGAGCACATTTATTGATCATTTTTTGTAGCGTTCAAGATATCAAGCATCATGTCAAAGTTATCATCATTCATGCATGTTTTTGGAGC
The DNA here is from genome assembly GCA_007258455.2 of Sequoia sempervirens. Lineage (NCBI taxonomy): Eukaryota > Viridiplantae > Streptophyta > Pinopsida > Cupressales > Cupressaceae > Sequoia > Sequoia sempervirens. The sequence continues at coordinate 196,517,757 of VDFB02270651.1, forward strand.
TCACATTGTGATGTAGGTTTCAAGCATTCAAGTAAGGATTCAAGCATCAAGATCAACGTATGATCAAGCTATTTCATGCAAGATCTATAACTTGGAGGGATGTATTAAGTTTCAATCCTTCAAGGATCTCAATTCAAGGGTTTGGTGAGTTTCAACAAACAAGTGTTCATTCATCATTGCTTTCATGTTTCATTGTTCCATTTCAAGGTTTAATTACCAAAATAGGGTTTGACCAAGGCAAACCCCCATTCACCAAAAACAAACAATTTTTCCCTCTTGTGTGTTTTTCAGATCTCAGGTTGAAGAAGGATTGAAGATCTATCAAAAGTGAAAAATTGCAAAAGTTGTCAACATTTTTGTCAAGCCACAAAAACACACCTTCAAAATTTAATTCTGAATTTTCAAATGTGAAACCCGAAGGAATCAAGAGTGTAGACCTAGGAATAAAGGACTATAAAAAAATATTTTCAACCCCTCTATCAAGACCCATTTTCCCTTGGGCAAATGAATCCCAGGAGGACACTCAACACAACCTTTTTGTGATAGGTGCATAAAATCACATCCTTCTCATACCTACTAATTTTTTTTGGATTCTATCAGATTACTTGGTTTAATTTAGAGGTTTCATGTGTTACATTACATAATTTCATTCACTTGGTATTTTTCATTCATCTCCCAAAAGTACAACTCGGGTTGATTTACCCCATCCTAAGTCATAAGGAAAACAACAAGATCTCCATCAAGGTTGAGTCACCCAAGGGTTGAAATTTAATCTTTCCCTATGAGATCTCTTTTTCCTAATGAAATAAGGAAGGAAAGTGTAGGTGCATACCCCCATTCAAAATCCATCACAAACATTTTCCCCCATTTCATTTTGGTGAACCTATTTTCCTTCATTTCATTTTGGTGAATCCGAGATTGTACATCTAAATTTCTAAAATTGGAGTCCATTCAAATCCTAGATCTTGGAATTGCATTAATTTGCATTGCATTTAATTAGTTTGAATCTCATTTAGGGTTGTTAAAATTTCATTAGTTTGCATCTCATTTAGGGTTTTAGGTTTGTATTTTGCATCCTTTTAAATTTGAAAAGTTTAAAAATTTGCATGTATATTACATTGATTTTGCATAGTACTTGCATATTGGTGTATGCTCAATCATTCACATTCACAAATTGAGTCAAAATTTCATTTCAAAAAGTGTCATATTATTCCTCATTTTTCATTAATTTTACTTGCATTTAGACATCAAAATCTAGAAAAATTAGTCATTGAAACTATAGTTTGTAGTTTGAAATACAAAACCCTAGCATTGAACTTTAGACTCAAATTTAAGTTTTTGAAACCCTTTTGCTAAGACCCATTCACCCTAGGGTGAATTTGTCCCTATACAAGTGCTTTTTCAAAATTTTGGGAATTGATTTGTCTTTGTTTGCTTCATTCTAATTTGTTGTTAAATCTCGGTTTCAGTTTCAAAAATTAGAAAAATATGTCATTATTTATATTAGGTTCAATTGGTCAAATTGAGTGCATTATTTGAAAATAAAAATTTGCATTAAAATACATCATTTTCAAGTTTTTACATAGCATAATCAGTAAATTATCTTGTTTAAAATCTAAAAATTTCTCTCTTTTTACATTCTTGCATTGCACTTCATTCTCTAGGGTGTTTGATTACATTTACATAGGGCCTATTATCCATTTTGGGTGCATTTAGGTTTGGTGAAACTTGTATGAGCTTCACATCCTAGTGTCCTATTACCAATACTATAGTGAGACGTAGTTTGAGACTCATGCCAACCTGCGCTACTACACTCACTATGGATCTTGAGTTTTCCAACTCTTCAGTCATAGTGTTGATACTAGTCAACCCACTATGGACCATAGCTTTGATACCTCATTTCCCATGACCTCCCTACCCATAACCAATGTGACCTTAGCTGATTTAATGAAATGTAAACAAAACAAAGATGAGAAGGTCATTGATTTCATGGCATGATACCAATTTCTTTACTCAAAAATTAAAATTAAGATTCCTAATGGTGACCTTAAAAGAATTTTCATTACGAATTTGCATACCAATATTCAAGCTAAACTTGAGATGATGAAGTTTCCCTCCTTTACACATTTGTACATGACCCTTCGTGATTATCAAAATTCAATTAGTCATCATGAAGGAAAAACTCCTATCAATCTTGAGAAATCCACATTTGTACATGACCCTTCGTGATTATCAAAATTCAGTTAGTCATCATGAAGGAAAAACTACTAACAATCTTGAGAAATCCAAAGCCGCGTCCAATAACAATTTCCAACCTTTTAAGAAACAAAATAAGTGCTTTATATAAATAAATAAATACACCTCAAACAAGTCAACATGTTAACTCCCAAGTGGATGCTATAAAAATTACAAACCCTTATCCATTTAGGGAGAGGAGTAGACAATTTACCCCTTTACCCAATACCCTTCACTCCACTATGTTGCAAATTTTGAGTAAGAACTTAGTCACCCTACCTCCTGTTAGAGCCATTGGTACAACTATTTCCTTACCTCCAAACTTCAACTTGAATGCCTTCAGCCATTATCATCAATAAAATAGTCACGATACAAAATAATGTAAGTTTCTTAAACATATTGTGCAAGACCTCATTGATTATAATCACATCTAGATTAGTGGTGTTAATGATTAAGGAAACGAGTCAGTTTCCCTACCCAACCAAAATTTGAAAATCTTTACCAACCATATTCCTAATCATAATATATCTTTTGTGAAAGCTATTGATGCCAAGAATGATGTGATGAATGTTGAAAAACTTGAAGATACAAATAATGACAATATAAATGAATATGAAGGAGACTTAGAATGTATGGTGAACTTCATTGATGTCCAACCTTGTAAGGGCCAAACCAAAATTCCCTTTAACATTGTTTTCTAACAAAATGACATAATTAGACATTCACTTGATGGTCCTCCTTACATCATTGGAAGAATCAATGACAAGCATACTAATGGGATATTAATTGATCTCATGTGTAGAGAACGTGATCACCGAGGAATTATTATTTTTGTATGGACTTTATCAAGATTCTTATGAACAATCAAAAGCATGGACTAAAATGCATTATGGTTTTGCTTTCCCTACGATAGTTTTGATCACAGTTCCTTTAAAATTTGGACCAAAACAATTGAATATCTCATTCTCCATCATCCCATCTTCTGACCAATTTTGTGTAAAGCTTGGTTACCCATGGCTATGGTCCATGGATATCGTCCCATCAGTAGTGCATAAATTCTTAAATTTTCCATTTGGAAATAAAATATTTACTATACACCATAGTGGATTTAATCTTGTTTCTTCCCATGGGAATTTCTCATTGGATTTCTTTTGGCCTAAACCTATGGAACCTCTTAAGTCTTGTGAGGACTTCTTTTTTAAATCTTATCAAAAGTTCAAGGAAAAGAGCATAGAAAAATTATCCCTTAGCAACATGCCTTAACCCATAATTGAGCCTCCTATCATTGATGAAACCATGATTGAACCAAAAGCCCTTCCAAGTAACTAAGACCAACCCATGAAAAATATTTTTCCTATTTCCTATAAAAGACCAAGACTAGATAACTAAATAAGTCTGAATGTCCCTACTAAGATTAAATAAGTTTATAAAGTTAAAGAGAAAGTGGTTGAATAACCTCCCATGGTTCCTTCTGTTCCTCCTTGTAGAAAGAAAAGAAACCAATGGTTGATAAACTTGCTCCTACACAATCATAACTCAAAAATCATACAACGAGAAATAGAAATTATAAAGAGCATAGGCGTAGATGTCATGCTATTGCTCATAGATTAAAAGAAGATAATAAAATAGAAAATCAAGATCAACCACCAATTGAAACAAAGCACGATGATTTTCCACCTTTGCCACAACAAAAACAACTTATATGGACATTGTCATTAGGCCTCTAGTTGTGATTAATTTTGATGATGATGATGAGATTTCTAAGATTGATGAGGAAGTGCATAATGAGCTGACTTTATTGTTTTCCTCTTCCATCAGCTTAAATAACTTGGTGATGCTCCTAGTACAAAACTTCTTGTTGTCTCTTTGGCTAGTTATCCACTTTCTACATACGATGAACAAGCTTGGGATGAAAATAACTTGCTATAGGTTGACTCATATGTGCCATACTAGTCTTCTCTTTGTGATTGCATGTGCGTAATGTGATCCCTTGTATAGTGCTCCTTGGATGACCCTACTTTGGATGACCCTTTTCACTCTATTGGTACAAGGATACAAAGGAAGTGAATCTATTGTGACATTCTTTTATTTGCATCTGCATTCTTCTATCTCTCGTAACCTTTATCTTTTTTCTTGTGTTTTCCTTTTGGGGATGACACAAGGCATTAAGACATTTAGGTATCTTCCATGTTGACCCAAAAGATTCCCCCTTTTTCTCTTACTCTATGTGTTATTCTCCATTTGTACCCATTGTTCCATGAGTTATTTGGTTAATGATGACTATTCCAAGCTCTATTATATCACTGTAGCAATGAGAAATGTTGGCCCCAAATCCATGGATCCCTTATTTGTTATCTTAGGATTGAATATGGGGGGAAACCCTCCTTTCCATGACATAGCTCTACTCAAATAAATATGTTTTACATAGGGCTTTACAAATAAAGCTCTCATGTATTGGCATCTATTATGTTCTATATTAAAGTAATTTCTCAAAACATGGTTTTTAGAAATTTCTTTAAAGTGGGGGCATACAACTCCCTACTCATTGTTTTCTTTAAAGTGTGGTCTTCTTACTTCATGTGATGTGTCTTCTTGGTGGTTTCATTGGGTTTGATTACCTTAAAGAGTGCAACCTTTTTTGGCATATGGAATTCCTTTTAGTGGTAATGCTACGACTTGCATTCCCTAAGTTATGAATCTTTTATCCTTGACTATTCCTCTCTTGGGGACATTAGGCATGATGTTCCCTAAGATGAGACCTTTCATGAACTAATCAAAACCCTTTTGAATATCCTATTGCATGTATGAAGGCTACTAATATTAACACAACTTGCTTGCTAGTGGAGCCTTTTATGTTTTTTAAGGCCACCAAGCATAAAACAACTTGCTTGCCAATGGAGCCTTTTTCATGAGTGCTTAGGATGATGCAACTTGCTAGCCTTTTGATCATTTTTGTGGCACTTTATCAAAGTTATTAGGAGGTATAAACATGGTATGGTTAGTACAATGGGAGCCTATATACTTGGCATGAATTTCCCATTAGCTACCTTTTGGGGCTCACCTAGTGGACAACGAATTTCACTAGCCCACATGAGTACATTTTATTTGTAGAGTGGACAACAAGTTTCCACTTGTAAACATTTTTGGACAAACATCTAAGGCTTGATCCATACCAATTGGACAAATAGTTGAGGCTTGATCCACCCTCTCTCTCTCTCTCTCTCCCCCTCTTCTCTAATTTTTACATTGTATGCATGTGTATCTTGTCTTGTTGTTGCATATTTAACATAGGCATGTGTCTCTTTGTGCCTTTGTTAGTTAGCTGTGAGATATTAGATCTTGGGGGCTTGATCACCCTCCTTGAACATTTTTGTCTTATCTTTCCAACAATTATACAATTAGAATCCTCTTGGTGTTTACTTTTCCTACTTTAGTGTGAGTTTGAGTGTAGGGATTGTCCTCTCACTAAAGTGGGGAATAAGTGTTATGTTGAAAAATGTACTCCTTTACATTTTCACACTATGTTTGGGTCCCTTAATAAAATGGACTTAATTAAGCCTCTAATTGGCCTAATTATTCATCTACAAGCCTAATTATTTGTAATTTTTGAAAGGGGAATCATGATTTAATTAATTCAATTATCATTTTTAACACCCCAAAATGAATAGGTCTTGGAAATTTAAGTTAGGACCCATTCACCATTAGGAGAATGGCTCCTATTTAGTTGCTAAATTAAAAATTTTAATATGCTTTTGGTGGCTTTTTTATGATCCAAAATTTGATTTCAAATGTTAGTGTAATGTTTAACTTTCAAGAAATTTGAAAAATACCTATAAATACCTAGTCTATTTATCAATTCAAAACATCTAGCAAGAGGGAAACTTTTATATGAGTAAATATTATTGTCAAAGGTGTTCAAGAGAATATTTCTCATTCTTTTGTTGTGGCATTCAATATCTCAAGTGTCATGTAAAATTTATCATCATTCATGCATGCTTTTGGAGATAACATTATCATGTAGGTTTCAATCATTCGAGTCAAGATTCAAGCATCAAGATCAACATCAAATCAAGCCATTTAATGAAAGATCTAGATTGTGGAGGGATGTATTAAGTTTTAGTCCTTCAAGGATCTCAATTCAAGGGCTTGGTGAGTTTCAACAAACAAGTGTTCATTCATCATTCATTTCATGTTTTGTTGTTTCATCTCAAGGTTTAATTACCAAAATGGGGTTTTACTAAGGAAAACACCCATTCACCAAAAACAAAAAAAATTCCCTCTTGTGTGTTTTGTAGATATTATGTTGAAGAAGGATTGAAGATCTATCAAAAATGAAAAAGTTGTCAGAGTTACAAAGTTGTCAACATTGTTGTCAAGCCACAAAAACTCACTTTCATAATTTAATTTTGAATTTCTAAATATGAAGCCTAGAGGAAACAAGAGTGCAAAACTAGGAGGAGAGGATTGTAAAATCAGATTTTCAACCCTTGTGGAAAGACCCATTCATCCTTGGGAAAATGAGTCCCAGGAGGACACTCATCACAACCTTTCTATTACAGATGCATAAAGTCACATCCTTCTCATATCTACTGAAACTTTTTGGATTTTGTCAGATTAAGGTTTAATTTAGAAGTTTCAATTGTTACATTACATAATTTCATTTTTTTGGTATTTTTCATTTATCTCCAAAAGTATAGTTCAATTTGATTTACCTCATCCTAAGTCATAAGGAAAACAACAATATCTCCATAAAGGTTGACTCACCTAAGGGTTGAAAGTCAATATTTCCCTAGAGGATCTCTTTTTCCTAATGAAATAAGGAATGAAAATGTAGGTGTGTAACCCCATTCAAAATCCATCACACACATTTTCTACTATTTCATTTTGGTAAGCCTATTTTCCTTCATTTCACACACACACACACACATATAACACTCTATATATATAACACTATATATAATATATATAATTTATAGTTATATATATAACTCTATATATAAGTGATGAACACAATCACCTACTAATAGGAGTTTGGAGTGAAGCCCCCATAGGAATTTTCTTTAATAAGAAAAGAGGTAAACTTAGAAAACTTTTAAGGGAAACTAAATAAAAGCATAAATCTATAAAACTTAGTCACTACAAGAATAAACTTAGGCACTTTTTGATGGAAAAAAAGGTCAAAAACATAGAAAAATAAAATTATACCTATGCAAAGGTTTGACTTTGTGAAGAAAAAGTGTAACAAGTTCAAACAAAGGTACATAAATTCATAACAGAGGCATCAAAAGTTGAAATAGAGGCGTGCTTCTATAGAAACCATAGATCTAAATTTCAAAAGGCTACAATAAATTCCTTTGGATATTTCTCCCCAAATTTTTGGCTAAGATGGGATTCAATTAGAGGGTGCTTAACCTCATTATGGTGTGTGTTACTACTCTGAAATATTATGTTTGGGCCAATCAAGTACCTCGTGGTTTCTTTAATGCTAGGAGGGGCATAAGATAGGGGGATCCTCTATCCCCCTACTTGTTCATAATGGTCGTACATGTGCTAAGTAGAAATGTTTCCAAAATGCTATTGAAGGGTTCTATCAAAGGTGTCAATCCTACCACAACTCTAGAACCTACTGTCATATAGTATTTCATGGATGATACCATATTGTTTGGGAAGGATTTGGTTCTGGAAGCAAGGAAATGAAAAAAAATATTTAACAACTATGTGGATTGCTCTGGCTAGTGCATAAACTACCTTTAACAACACTCATATTTTTCAGGATAAGTTGATTGTTGTTCTTAGTTGTGTTGGTGTCTCCCTACCTTCGGTGTACTTGCAGCTCCCTCTTACTGTCAAGGAAGTTTCCCCCAATTTCTGAAATACTATCCTTGAGAGGATTCAAAGGAAATTGGCAAGGTGGAAAGGCTCAATCCTTAGTCATGTCGATAAGATGCAACTCCTTATTGCTGCCCTTCAAGGGATTTCAGTTTATTTCCTTTCTATTTTCAAAATCCCTAGATACATAGTGGAGAAATTTGAAAAAATCCAAAGGAACTTCCTTTGGTTTGGTACAAAGGAAAAAAAGAAGTTGGCTCTGATTAGCTAGGATAAGGTGAGCCTCCCTAAAATTGGTGGACTTAGTATAAGGAAAGCTCAACTTACCAACAAAGCCTTGCTTTCTAAGGTTGGTTGGGATTAGTTAAGGAAAAAAAAGGAATAGTGCAGGATTATGAATGCTAAGTATCTAAATAACTCCCCCCTAATTAGGTGTCTCTTGTTGGAGCACCCTAGTGTCTCTTTGTCTTGGAACAATATATATAGAATGAAAAGGATACTACACTCTGGGCTAAGATGGAAGCTCGAGGATGGAAACAATATTAGCTTCTAGGAAGACCCCTAGCTACTTGATCGCCCCCTATCCCTATCTGGCTTCAAGAATCTGATGGAGCTAGTGTGACAATTCTTTGGAAAAAAAAATTGTGAGAACATGTATGGTCCTCAAGGTTCTAGGAAGTGGAAAGTCCTCGAATTATACTACCCCTTCTCTCTGGGCTTGATACTACTGGCTAGGAATTTATAGGACATCCTTTCCCTATCTAAAATTCCCATATCAATCATGGAGGATGAATTATTTTGGGTTAAGGAACACAAGGGAAACCTCTCTATTAGGCCAACTTACAGTTTTATGTCAGACTTTGGAGCTCATAGCAGAGTTTGGAAATAGGTTTGGAACATACATTTAACACCAAAAATAAATTTATTTTAGTGGATGACATGCCACAATAGGATTCTAACTCAATATAACTTAATGAAAAGGGGATTATAGATCCTAAATAGATGCATGTTATGCAAGAACAATGAGGATTTAGTTGACCACTTGTTACTAGACTATTTGTTTGTTGTTGAAGTTTGGGATTTGACTTTTGGAAAATTGGGGATCCATTGGACCGTGAATGGGGACTTAAATTTTTTTATTGAGGGATGGTTTGGCCCCTTTCAAAATCCTCTCCCTATTGAGATTTAGCATGAAACCCCTCCTACCATTTGTTGGTGTTTATCAAAAGAGGGGAACAATTAGATCTTTAGAGATATAGAGAAAATTCCCAAGGAGGTCTTTTACATTAGTTTCAAAATTATTTTTGAGAGTGTCTCCATTTACTCTTGGAAACCCCCAGAAAAATCCCCCATGGAGTGGGATATCAAGATGGAAAACTCATGGAAAAAAAAAGTTGGAGATAAACTCCTTTGATAACTCTAAATCTCTGGCTTGACGTAATATAGTTTGGAAACCACCGGATACTAGTTGGTACAAGATGAATTTTGACGGGGTGACAAAGGGGAACCCAAGTATGGCTAGTATTGGTAGAATTATTAGGTACTACAAGGGAAATTTTGTATCCGAGTATGTTGGAGGTATTGGTATATAGAATTGTATGACAGTAGAGGTACATGCACTACTCAAGGGCATCAAGATTGTTGTCACTCTAGGTATAAAAAATATGCATATTGAAGGCTACTCCAAGATGGTAATTGACTCTATTAATCATTGTCATTATCATGGATGGAGTATTAAAGATATCCTTTAGGACATAAGTTTTTTGATTTCTAATTGGAAAGGAAGAATTTGTCTCACATCTTTCATGAGGGAAATCAAGTGGTAAATGCTTTGGCTAATCTTGGCTCCTTGTGGAGTCTATCCAAATGTTGGAAAAGACTAGAAACTCTCCTAAAAAATATACAAGGATTTATCCTTGAAGAACAATAAAATGTAACTATTAATGAAGGAGGGAAACTATGTTTATTTGGTTGGGTATATGTTGCACTATACCTTTGGGCCTTGGATGATGTGGAATAAGCATGAGTACATGGAGAGGTTTTTATGGGGAATTGGGCAGGGTCTTTAATTTATGATGATTCATGGTAGGGTTCTCCAAAACTCATTCATAAAGTCTTGTCAAATGTATTGTAACATTTTTCACATTTTTAGGAATGTGTATTTGGCAATGCTTATCTTTAATTTGTTGGCTAATTATTATCTGCTCACATTTATGATAGCTCTAAGCTTTGATGTGTTGTACTTAAGGAAATTTAATTATGACCCTATAGGAATATTTCCTTGGGGTATGTGCTAGACCAAAGTTATCTCTAGACCTTTGGTTTATAATATCATGATCAAATTTATCATGGGTTTTGGCTTAAGTATGTTGTACTTAAGAATGCCTTATTATGGCCCCAAGACAATCAATTTCTTGGAAATGACTACCAAATTATGTGATGTGTTGGATTCCTTAATTATGTGTTGTCATCCTTGGTTTTGGAATGATGATATTGGGGTGGTTCAATTCATCGATTACCATTTCAAAAATTTACAAAAAAAATTGGTTTGGGGAAGCTTTTGGATTCAATGTGAAGAGATGGGAGGTGAAAGAGTTAGGATAGAGCCCAAATTCTATGATGAATTTCACAAGAACCCTATTGTCTATCATATATGCATTGAGGGTGGTTTAGCACCTCTTATGGAGTTATTCATGATGTGAAAGAGTTATGACAAAGCCCAAATCCTATGATGAATTTCATGATGGTATTCATCATTTGCTATTACTCAATCACCTTAGGCACAAAATGCTTTTAAGTTTTCCTTTTTTCCAACTAAATTCCTTGGAAATCTCAATAAAAGAAACCCTTGAAGCTACTACCCAAAACTTGGATAAGTTGCATCTATTACCCTTACACCAGGGCCTAATTCTTCAGTCTACCATTTTCATTTGATCCTCTATCCTCCCAAACCCATTTTTTCTATTCATTTTGAAGAGATGGAACCACCCAAACACTCCCCTGATAAGCCATCCCTTGCTGCTTCTATCGGTCCCAAGAGGAAAACCTCCCCTATGGAAATCCAACCCAAAAATGCTCCTAGACCAAAACCCCCTGCAAAAAATAAGAAAGGTGGAGTAGAAAATTCCCAGTCTAAGGTGGTTGCTAACCTGTGTGAGTTAAAAAATTACCCTACCAAGAATGACAAAAAACCATCGAAAATGACTAAAGGTAAGAAGGAAACTCTATGCCAGATGCAGAGGTTGACTTTGGATAGTGAAGAAAAGAGCATTGAGGACCATGATTCTAAAGGGGATACTATTGTGGCAACTACTGTGGATGTGGGGATGGAGAAAAATAGTGTTAGGAGGTCCCATAGGCTAGCTAAAAACAAGATGGAAGTACCATTGGATGAGATATCCAATAGCTCAAAGCAGACAAGTGAAAGAGGGGAAAACTAGTAGAAAAGAGGAGTGCAAAAAGGACATTGTCAAGGAAATGAAGGAATTTTTTGAAGGACCCATCCACTTCTTAGATATGAAAAAAATGTTCAATCTTGACTCCACCTCCCAATCTTTAGACTTGATGGATAGTGAGGAAGAGGCTATTAAGAGGACAAATGACATGATGAAGGATTTCAACAAGCTATAGGAATGGGTGGAAAAATTGGAACATAAGTTCATTTGGTTGACACAATTCACCATTAAGATCATTCACAGGTCTGCTACCACTCTCTTAGAGGTTCTCAAGGAAGAGGTGGAGAAGGAAAAGGTGGGAGAGGGACCTAATTGGGTGGGTGATGATGTGCTAAATATTCTCTTTTAGAAATTGGATAGGATTACTATGTAATGTGTGGGTTTGTGTTTTGGGTTGTTGGTTCTTTCTCTATTGTTGGTTTTCTATTCTTCTTTCTTTTATTTTCTACTATTACTGATCTTTTGATGTAACTATGGACTTCATCTCTTTTTTTCCCCTTGGGCTCATTGTGTAAGGGGTACTACACCCTATAAATGCATCTTACCTTATAAAAAATAAGTAATGCTAATTTATACAAAATAGAATGTTATGAAATCTAAAATAAACATAAAAAAATATTGGAAAAACCTACAAGTAGAATTTTAGGAAAATGAAGAAAGCAACAAAAAAATATCAAGGGTTAATGCTAAGAACATCTAAAAATCCAAGGAAAATGTAGGTATAGTTTTTCACAATAGAGGTGTCAAAAGTTGAAACACAAGCATCAATAGTTAGTATGCAAGCACAATGAGATCTAATGAAAGCATTGAAAGTTACAACAAAAGTGCAATTTTGTCAAATAGAAGCATCGAATGTCATGACAAAAGCATAGGTTTATTGAACAGAAGTGTCAAATCACAAATTTGAGCATTGATATGGAACTTGCAACTCACAACTCAACAAAAAATCACAAAAATGGTCAAAATAGGGACATAGGTCCCACCATGCATGCCAAAATGAGAACAAGAAAATTATTAAAGGTAAATAAGATAAAAGAAAATGTAATACACACACAATACCTTCACCTAAAACATTTATTTATCCTGACATAGAGCTAAAGTGGAGTACACCCTAGCTCCACTTGATTTTATCTTTTAATGTGGTTATGGAGGAATGTGGTTTCTTATGAAACTAACAACATGATGATGGGATTGATATGATGAATGATTAAATGGATAGGATGAGGATATGATGAATATAAGTTAGTCCATAGAAGTAGATATAAAATGCAACAATATGATGGTGGGATGACAGGAGATTCTTAGAAATTTGGGAAGCATAAAGATATGAATCTGGAAGATGATCAAATGGGAAGGAAGGCCTATTATTTATAGAATTTTTATGAGAGAAACCAAGGCCCAAGATGCATTGATTAATGGATTGTTAGGATTGAATGAGTAGGGTTTGGATCAAAGTTATAGTCATGTGACAAGTGTCACATGAGGGATAAGGGATAGGTTTAGGAATGGATTAGGGAAAATATTTATGTGGATGGATAGGATTAAGAGGTGGGATATGAAGTTAATGGATGAGATGGAAAGTTAGTTTGAATTTTGGAAAGTGTCCAGATTCAATGAATCTAAACAAGGTCTTATTTAAACATGTGGAAGGGACACTTTTCACATGATGATAAATTTAGATTATGTTTCATGTGAATGTAATCAATGGCTAGGCTTAAATGGATAAGGATTGAGGATAAAGGGTAATTAATTAAATAAATAAAATATTTATTTAATTAATGAGATCATGTGAATTGAAAATAATTAAATAAATAGTAAATCTTTATTTAATTAAAGGATTAGGATAAAGATGGGAAAGGATGGGAATAATTAAATAAATAATAAATATTTATTTTATTAATGAGTTTAGTATAGGCTAAAATTAGGTGTGGTTGGGTAAGGTCAGATTGAATGTTCACTAGTTATATTGATAGCCATGGATGCATATGAAGGATTGATTCTAAACTACTAAATTATGTTTTTTTTTGAATGATTTGAGATTGGCCATGATAGTTCTAGATTGGTGCCTATCTATTCTATCATTTTGAAAAGGAGAAAGAGGTATCTAAGCAATTGAATGATCTTTCAAAGGAAGAAATTTGCTAGCGTCAGAAATCAAGGGAAACTTGGCTTAAGGATGGAGATAGAAATATGAAAATTTTCAATAATTCTACAAAGGTTGATAGGGATGCTAATCATATTTCTTGTATTAAATTGGTAAATGGAATCTTATTGGAAGATCCGTAGGAGATAAAGCTTTCAAGTGTGGAATATTTTCAGAATTTGCTAAATGATTGGGAGGGTTCTATCTAGACAATTCAAAATGAGATTATCAATTTCATTCCAAGGTTTCTTTTGGATGCTCAAAGGTAGGCCTTAAATTAAAAATTGTCCATGGAGTAAATCAAAGTTGTCATGTTTCAATTGCATCTAGAGAAGGTGCTTGAGCCGGATGGTTTTTCAGCTACTTTCTTTCAAAGATGATTGGATTTTGTGTGAGAGGAGATCTCTAAGGCAATTGAGGATTCAATGAGTTATAGGAAAATTCTTAAAGATGTGAACAATAAACTTATAGCACTGATTCCTAAAAAAGAGAAACCGGATTTGTAGGATGACTTTTGGCCAATATCTTTGTGTAACACACTGTATAAGATTTTTGCAAAGGTGGTGGCGAACCGCTTAAAACTTATTTTTCCCTCTATCATCTTAGAGGAATAAATGGGGTTCGTGCCTAGTAGGTCTATTTTGGATGGCATAATTATAGCACAAGAAGTTATTCACTATGTTCAAAAGACTAAGAAACCAGCCATGCTTCTAAAACTGACTATTAAAAAAAGCTTATGATAGGGTAAATTGGAGGTTTTTGTTTAAAGTTTTGGAATCCTTTGGTTTTCAAAAGGAATGGCTAGATTGGATCTTTGGGTGGATTGCTATCCCTAGGTATTTAGTTTTAGTTAATGGTACTCCTGAAGGTTTTTTGGTTCATCATGGGGTTTAAGACAAGGAGACCCTTTATCTCCCAATATTTTCATAATTATGGTAGAGGCTCTTGGTAGGTCTTTGGAGAGAGTGAGAAGTGTTGGTTGGATTGAAGCGTTACAGGTTACTAGTATTCTTGCATTAGTTACTCATTGAAAATTTGCAGATGACACAATGTTGTTTGGTAAGGCATCGGTGAGGGAAGCTCATAGATTTAAAAAGACTTTGGATAATTAAAAAAGGGTGTTGGGTCAAGAAATAAAATTTTCAAAGTTTGAGGTCTTTTTCTTTAATGTAAGCAACATTCTAGAGGGTTAGATCTTAAGAATTTTGGGGTTTAAGAGGGGAAAATTTCCTTGCAAATATTTGGGACTACCTTTAGCAAAAGATGTTCACAATGGCATGATTTGGAATGGCCTTATAGAGAAGGTGAAAGAGAGGTTTTCCTCTTCGAAAGGAAGATGTCTTTCTTAGATAGGAAGGTTAACAATGTTAAAGTATGTTATCGTTGCTCTTCCAACATACATGTTATCTTGTCTTCCTATTTTGAAGGGTTTGAGTAAATCTTTAAACAAGTCAATGAAGGATATCTTCTAGAAAGGGAATTTTGAAGAGAAAAAATTTCTACTAATAAAATGGAAAAAGGCATATGAAAAAAGGGTAGAGGATGGGGTCGGGCTAAAGAATTTTCTCATTCAAAACAAGGAGTTGGGTGCCAAATTGGTCTAGGAAATTTACTCTAAACTAGAGCTTAAGTGGGTAAATATTTTAAAGGAAAAGTATTTAGATGGTGATAGCTACAATATTCTCAAGGAATCTTCTCTCCCTAGTGGTTCCAAGATATGGAACTTCATCTGTAGCTCTAGGGATTTTATTTCTAATTTTCTCTCTTGGGAAATAATTGATGGCAAGGATGGTTTATTCTAGGAGGACTCTTGGGATGGCCGTCCCATTTTGGCAGAGGTTGAGGCTTTGGATCGAATAAAGGAAAGAACAAAATAGGTGTGGGCGGAGAAGGTTTGTGACTATTTTGAGCTTCCTGTGTAGGAGGATATAGGATGGTACAAATGGAAAAGTGTGTGTGGCTTGGGTTTGGATCTAGAGGATGTTGAAGCTTTCGAGTAAGTTTTGGGGGAAATAAGGGTGTGGTAAAGATAGGGTAAGGATTATTTAAGATGGTCAGCAACATCAAATGGTCTGTACTCGGTTAAGGTCGGGTATAATATTTTGGCTTCTAATGGAGATGACATTTCAAAGTTGTTGATCAATTTTTGTTGGAATAAAGCTTGTTTTCCAAAGGTAGGAATTTTTACTTGGGAAACTGTTCAAGGTAGATTTCTCATGGGGGATAGATTTTTGAAATTGAGTTTTCAAGGCCCATCTAGGTGTTGTCTGTGTAAGAATGTAGATGAATCTGGTGATCATTTTTTTTTAATTTTCAATTTTCCCAAGGTTGTTGGCAATGGTTATGTGTGAAGTTGGAGTGGAAATCAACTTTTCCTAACTCCTTACTTGATTTGTTTAAGTCTTGGCCCTCTCCTATTAAGCAATCCATTTTTAGTGATTTGTGGTTAATGGCTCTGTCTATTGTCATTTGGGAGATTTGGAAGGAAAGGAATAGATGTATTTTCAAGGAGTGGGAGTTATCTACTCCTAGGTTGCAATGTAAGATTGAGGCCAACATCGTTGAGTTGTTCAATGCACGAATATAACAACAGTTGGTAAAGCGATAAAAATTTTTGGTGTGGGATGCTAGAGTGAGGCACAATAGGTTTGTTCTTTTGGTGCCTACTTTGGTAGGAAAAGGTGGAGCAGCATTGGAGGATTGAAATAGAGCTAAATGGTTCCCTCTAGATCCCAGTTGGGTCAAGTTAAATTTTGATGGGGCATCTAGGGGAAATTTGGGCCCATTAGGGTCGGGTTGTATTGTGTGGGACCATATAGGCATAGATTTGGCAAGGTTGGCAGCTCCCTTAGTAGTGCATATGAATAATGCTATAGAGTTTCAAGCATTAATTTTGGGCTTGACTCTTTATAAAGACATGAAGTGGGAGAAAGTGGTTATTGAAGGTGATTCTATGCTGGTGATAAAAGCTCCCAGGTCCAAACAACTACAAAATTAGAGGTTAGGTGTGTTTCTGGACATTTCTTTCAATCTAGTTAACTCCTTTGAATAGGTTATTATCAATCATGTGCTTAGGGACGGAAATTATAAGGTGGATATCCTTTCAAACATGGGGTTGGATGGTCAAAATCTTAGAGAAGTTGTCTAAAAATGGCTAAGGTTTGTGGGAGGAAGGGTGGGTGGCCCTCCATGTGTGGCAAAGGGCATGTGGTGATTGAAGTGGTTAGGGTTTGGTTGCTTTTGGGGCCTTGGTAGGAGAGCACTCATTCTTTGGGGTGGTGGTCTTGGTTTCCACCCTAGAAATACACGTTTGTAGAGCTCTCATGGGTTGGATGATAAGTTGGCACCCATATCAGGCACTTAATACTAGATATAGCATGTTGTTAGGGTGGTAGATTATGAGTATGAGTTATCACGTTGATGTGATAGCCCATAGAGTAGTTTGGATAGTATTCAAGGATGAGGATGGCTTCTCTCATGTGTAGTGTCATGGCATTTATTTCTTTCCTAATTGAGGTTTGTTTAATGATGACAATCTAGTGTCTTCTCTAGTTTAAATGAATTGGAGGAGGTTGTAGTGGTCACTACTTTCGGCTTGGCTTTGGTCATTTTTTTGTGTTTCTAGTAGTGTATGGTTCATTGGGTGAGTGGTTGGGCACTATAATGGTAGGGCACTCACATTTCATATTTGAAGTCTTAGCTGAGGGTTTGGCTTGGTTCGATGTTGATACACTAATTTCTTTGGGGGCCAAAATGCGTCAAATGACCCTTAGGGAAATTACGGATCAATGCCTCAAGAGGATTATGCTTAATAATGATTATATACTAGTCATGGTGGTTAAAATGGTGTTGGGAGATGGGAATTTAGCCAAAAGTGAATTTGGGAGGGACAATACCTATGTTACCTCTAGGTTTTTGGCATCTCTTCTAGATAATCATGTGTCGAAGGGGGAAGCCAGGGTGCTATTGGAAAAGGTTTTCAAAAATGAATTATTGATGGGTGTCGACGAGGTGTTGATGGCTGCTATTATGGGGAAGGGTATTTCCCGCCCTAGTGATTTGGAGCTACTATGGACTACGAATTAGGTGGTGAAGTTTTTCCCTTTCTTGTTTGACTTAAAGGGCCTAACCCTTATGCAACATAGAATTATTTTCATCATGGTTGTGGACTACTTGAAAAATTTCTTCGGGCTCATGGTTGTGAAGGACATCAATTGGATTGTGGACTTTGAGGCTTTTCAAAGGCCAATGGTTTTTTGTGAGTATGGGTTTGTTTAGGGCTTTTTTTGCTTTGTCTACATCCTAGTATAGTTCAGCGGTGGTAGTGTGGCTAGTAGTTGTAGCATGGTTTTGTAAATTTTGTAAGGAAGGTTCATTTTCTTTTCTACGTATGGTCGGCAATGGTGTATGGATGGTGGGCTTGTGGTAGGTAGTTGTAGTCGGGGTTGCTTTGGGATGAAGGAATGAGGTCCCTTTTTGTTTTCCTCAATTTTTTGGGTGGTTTTTTCATGGCCAGAGTTGCAGTTATCAGTTTGGTATATATGGATTGGTTAGTTTCCTACATTAGTAAACAATTGTAATCTTTATTTTAAATAATATAAACCTAATTCTTATATATAAAAAAATTAATTTCATTTTAATATTAATTCCTAATTAGGTGTGAAAATGTAAATGGATACATTTTTCTACACTACACATACATCACAAGATCCTCAAATTCAAAACCAACCACCTTAAGGTTCAAAACTCATATCACAACAACATCAAGGTGTTCAACCATCTCAAGGTTCTCAAAACATGCCTCAACGACCACAAGGTCCTCAAGTATCACAATATTTAGGACTTCAAAATAAAGGTGTTCAATACACATCACAACATCAACTAATATCCTACAATTCATTGTCACAAAATCAAGGAAATCTTCAACCCATTTCCCAACATCAATTGGTATGAAATCAAGGATCACAAAAAAAAAATGCCAAACTAAATGGGTTCACAAAATCATGTGGTTCCCCCACAACATCAAATCTTGCAAGTTCTTATATTACAAACATCCCAACATCAAGGAAAAGTTTCACCACAACAAAACCAACATGTTTCAAATTTGAATTTATAAAATCAGGTGTCCCATAACCAAAATTTGGTTCCACAACAACATCAATACCAAGCTTTTAAAAATCCAAATTAAAACATTCATCCATCACATATTCCACAAAATCAATACATCGCATCAAATCCAAACATTCCACCTTCACAACACATCATTCCATCCCCCTAAAGACAACAAGCTTGCAAGCCCAACAACAAGCTATTGTACAACAAAATCACAACAAGCATTGCAAGAACAACAAGCCCAACAAGCGTTGCAAGCACAAAAATCTCAACAAGCCTTACAAGCAAAACAAGATCAACAAGATTTGAAAACTCAACAAGCCTTACAAGCTCAACAAAAATACACCCAACAACAACAATTGTTTGCACAACAACAAGAAGAAGGCTTGCAATAGAATTCACAACAAAAAACAATACACTACTTCTCAACAAAACATAGCCAATCAACTTTCATATTGAGTATATGGCATGCCACCACCATCATCACATCAAAATCAACAATTTCAAACCAACCCACAATTCACACCATACAACACATATAGCAACACACCATCATATCAAAATTCAATTTACAATTCATCTACTATCCCACAATAGAACACATATGCTTCACCATTGAACAATCCTCAAGAGGACCTTTCTTCACAAATCAAGAAACTCATGTAGAAAATCCAAGATATCCAAGTAGGGAAAACCAAAAATTCATATGAAGTGCAGGATTTGTGTCCATTTTCATTTGATCATAACATCACAATGGTACCATTCCCTCCTGGGTTTGGGATCCATAAACTTGAAAAGTATAAAGGGCATGGAAATCTCGAGGAACACATTAGGTAATTTTATGTGGCATACATGGAAGTAGCATACAATGATTCATAATTGATGTGTCTCTTCACAAGAAGTTTGGGAGGCCAAACTATATAGTGGTTCTCACGCCTACCTCCAAGAATCAAGACATTCCAAATAATAGATCAATTTGTAGCACATTTCTCCTACAATATTGATATGGAACTAAGCTTGGAGGAACTCTATACCCTTAAAAAAAATAAGGGAGAAACATTTGTAAACTTCATATAATGATGGAGACATGGAGCAAGCAAATGTAAATGGCCAATACCTGAAAAGTAGCAAGTAGAGATCATTGATGGAAAAGTAGAAACTAATCTATCCTTCTGATTGAAGATGCAATATGTGTCAACATATAAGGACCTCATATCAAAATGTCTCAACATTGAACGAGCCCTAATTTATAGGGGACCCACACAAAATCAAAACCAACCATCTAGTTTTAGTGACAAACCCCGATATTGGGATAAAAATGAGATAGTTACTAATGATGGTGTGGTAGATACGAAGATTGTGATTAAGGCACTGCCAAACACATAGACCATACACCAAAACACACAAAAGAATAAACAACATGTCAACAATGTCAACCCTTCAAGGGTACCACAACCAAGATAAAACAAGTACCCAAAATGATGTAAATTCACTCCATTAGGGGAACCCATTGAAACAGTGTTGAAGAAATTGATTCAATCAAATCTCATTACACTCCCTGATTACAAGAAATATCAAGAACCACAAGTCAAGCCTCTATGGTGTAGGGATAGAGATCCTTTTTTATTTTCACTAAATGAAGGGACATAAAACACAAAGTTGTGTCAAACTCAAGCATCGTATCCAAGACCTTATTGAGCAAGTAGATGTTAATATTAATCAAAATTTAGGGAATGAAGATCTAAACATTTATAAGGATCCTATGGCTAATCATGGAAACAAAAAGGATTCTATAGAAACATTGAGCTTAAATAGTGCAAACCATACCTATGATAACATGGTAGGACACATTCATGTTACTCGTCCAACACAACATGAGGAATCATACATGCATCAAGACACTTTCTTAAAATAAAGTCCAAATCAATCAACAATGTCTAGCAATGTTTCATATTGAAACACCATCAAGTATGTATCAGATTGTAATATTCCCCCCTCATATGATTTCTTGATTGGGAATGTTGAAGAATTTTCAAGACAACAAGAGTCATCCCTTACTCTATCCATACCTGTTGAAATTTGTAAAGAATCTTTCACTTATACTATATAATTCACCCAAGGATCATGTCAAAAGGAGGCTTTTGAGTATAACAAAATTTTCTTCAAATCGAGTTAGGATCAAGAGCACATATCCCCATGACATTGCCATGATTTACATAATATCATGCAATTTGTAAGTGATAAT
Source organism: Sequoia sempervirens (assembly GCA_007258455.2). Taxonomy (NCBI): domain Eukaryota; kingdom Viridiplantae; phylum Streptophyta; class Pinopsida; order Cupressales; family Cupressaceae; genus Sequoia; species Sequoia sempervirens. The sequence goes on from VDFB02270651.1 coordinate 196,538,776, forward strand.
TGCTCTACCATAAGTCAAGATGAAGAAATCACTTCCCCAAAGTATTATTGTGATTGGATGAACATCTTCTAATCCATTCAAAACTTCAAAGATATTACCCATGAGATGTTTCCTTCTACTAGATGTATATACATACTTCATCCAAAAAAAGGGTCTCCCACTCTTGAAATTATCACACAAGAGCAAGCAATGATAGATATTTTAGATTCTTACAATGATTGTGCATCATCAACATCTCTTGAATCAACTTCTACAAATAACACATCCCAAGTTCTAGTTGAGGAAATTGGATATGAAGATATGCAACATTATCCAAGCAAAGGAGTATGTTTACATAAACAAGGTATCTTGGAATTAGAGCAAACAATTAACATTCCTAAATAGTAAGAACCAGTCAAAATATCATATGTCCACAACAGGCCATATTCAGCAGCCATTTATCAAAGGATACATTACCAAGGAAAAGCATTAGGTTGTATTAAACATGACATCTTGAAATTAGTGAAGATATTAAATCATATTGATCAATAAGGAGTTGATTTTTTAGCCCCAGCAGAATCAAAGCATGTCAGTAATCCCTCCATAATACTGAGGGAGACTTTATCTGGTGTAAACACCAATATGGGGAGCACGAAGGATCCTTATGATGAAACCACTACCAATGCCACAACTAGCCATATCATGAATCATCATCCATGCATCATTCCATTCAAAAATTGGGACCAATTTCAAAAGAAAGATTTTAATCAAAGTAAGGAGAAATTCATCAAAGAAAAAGAAGCAGTGAAGAAAAATGGACAAATAAAATATAAATGGATACAAAAGAACATAAAATAAAATAATCCCAATCAAACTCCATCATTCAAAGAAACTATAGGGAAAAATAAAAAAGGGAAATGTATCCACCAAAGATGTCTACAAATACAAAAGTAGGATTCTCAAGCGATGTACAAACTATATCAAGTGGTTCGTCCTAATTCCACTCAAAATTATGTCTCCACCCATCATTTCTCATCTTCCCAAGTTTGGAAAGTCAAAGGTTCCAAACTATTGGCCAATTCATCTCATATTCCTTCATGCATGTCACCATCCACTCCATCATTCATGATATCCAATTCTTTAATTGACCGTGTTTTGGAAACTACTCTTCATCATAAGGATTTTGAAGGCACTTTGTCTCAATGTGTGCACCTAGACAAGGTTAAATCTGGTATCAACAAGGTAGATCAAAATTCTCAAAAGTTGTATTCAAGTGCCTGTATCTTAGGAAAGCATCTTCTTCAAGAAATATATCATTATCATGTTATGATAGTCACACCTATATCAGTACCACTAGTCCAAAATCAAAAAAATCAAGAAAATAGTAAAGATAAAAATCATCCTCGAATGAAAACCACTATGGTGGTAGTTTGGGAAAGTACTATAATGAAAACCTAGCAAACAAGCATCACAAGTAGAATCGAGTGTTAATATATACCATTTTAGATGGAAGCATCTCATCCCCTTCATGATAAATCCAATGTTCCCTCCATCCATCCAGTCTTCTTTTATCCAGATCTTCCAGTATATCTTAATCTTGACAAAGGTTTGGCATATATTTCAACTCTACTCATGGAAAATTATTGAAATGGTCTTTTCAATCCCATTTTATCCCATGAAGTCCCATAGCCTATATCTAGCATTACTCTAATAATACTATGGTACGATAAAAAGACCTTTTGTATACTCTTTGCATGATTATCCATTCACTATCTTGATTTTCTCATTGAAATACAAAACATTGCTAGACACTGGAGGAAAGTACTTAAACTTGTTTTCTAATAACTCTTGATCCATGTCTTATATCTCATAATGTGACATTGACATCATGATCTAAGTAACATTAATCCTCAAAAATAAAAAAATAGTTATAAAATCCCAAAAAATCCAAAAGGAATCCAAAACATCATGAAAATCCAAAAGCATCCAAAACATTGTGAAAATCCAAAAACATCTAAAAACTTGTAAAGTCCAAATCTCAAAACATCCAAAATATTCTAAAGTCAAAATCCAAAAACATTCAAAACATATCAAAATCCCTAAATAGGTCTAAAACACCAAGAAAAGTCAAAAAAACTTATCAAAATACATTGTCTTTGTGCTTACATAGGCAAGCCCATCATCGATGAGCCCCCAAGGCATTAGGCCAGTCTTTAGGAGTCTGTCATAATAAATTGAAAATTCATCAATGTTCATATCCCATCAATAAATGGTTACTGGTCAGAGTCAATTGAACTACATTATCTATGCACTTGTGTAGGAAAGGCCATCACTGATGAGCCCTCGAGGCATTAGGTCAATTTCCCCTTAGGTTTTGGTCTAACCTTTAAAAATACAAAAAAAATTGGAAAAGCTTGAAATCCCAAAACATTCACAAAATGTTCAAAATACCAAAACAACATCTAATATCTTTAAAAAAAACCCTAAATAGCCTCAAATAACTTGAAAACTTAAACATTCACATAATCTCAAAATTTCAAAAATAGCCTCAAAACATTTCAAAATGTCAAAAATATTGAAATATTTGGAAAAAAATCACCCATCCCATTTCTCTTTCACCCATAATAAATTTTCATCCATAATAATTTGATCATCATCTTCAACCTTTAGTAGCACAAATAGAAATAGGTACAACAATAACTAGAAAGCAGACCTTAAACTTAAAAATCAAACTCTTGATCATTATCAAACATGTTAATCAAAATCTTATCAATGACCTAATCAATTTAACCTATCATCATCCAATGACTATCTTAGGATATATTGTTCCTATAATGGGAATCATTTTGGATATCATTAATGGATATTAATCCTCAAAACATATTATTTAGCAAGAGCAATGAATAACATTGGTTGTTTATTAATTTTGTTCTTTTATTATGATTTATCTTATCGGTCCATGTTCTAATGACCTCTCGATGATTTCTATCAAAATAATTTAGAGAGAAGGGAATGGGGCATTGATCATTATTTTTATTTTTTGTGTTTGTGGGATATTCTTGTAATATGACTTTGGTGAATAATTGCCTTGCGTGTGTGAGGTAGTCTCAAGTAAAACAATGGCTAGGACATATCAAGTTCTTCATAAATTTTGTGTGTTATTCTCATTAATTTGGTGGATTACTCTTTCACATGGTCAAACAAGGTTTATGTATTTTAGGTATTAACAGGGATACTCCTATCTATTTGTAGAGTCAAATTCCATCACATTAGATATAGTTCCATCCTAGTTTTCAATACCTTGATGCATAGTGTCTATTTGCTATATCAAAAATAAGGAATGATATGATGAACTCATCCTAATCCAAGAAGAAAGAAATATAATCTATTCTTATCACATATATAATAAAGTCTAAAATAATCATAGGCCTTTTGGTCTTCTAAAGATCAACCTCAAATCCAATGGTTAATCAAAATTCATCTTATTCTTCTATCTTCTATTCACGCTAACAATTCCAACCTGGTATCATGATAGTAAAAATAGTCATCATATAAATGCATCCATCCTATATCCACAAACCATCAACATACATACATCATGCATAATCATTGCATGTCACATGAAAATACCAAAAGAAATGTATCTCATAGCATATACATCTTGCATCATCATTGCATATCAGATGAGAAAAGATACCTAAAAAATAAATCATCCATTGCATTTGCATATATTCACATGGCATCATATCATAAAAAATGCATGTGCATCAAGAGCATAATCATAAATCATACACATCACATCATATGTATGATAAAGGAATTATCATGTCATATAGGCATCCATATCATAAACATATGCATCCATACATCATCAGCATAGGCATTAAAAATCATATCATTGGTATAAAGGTTGCATCGTATCATCTCATCTCTTATATAACAAAATAGTGATTGTCATGATACAAATCAAGAGTGTGATATCATCAAAATAATATACATGATGCTATCAAAACTAGCCGATGAATGAATATACATCACTAATCAAGTTGTACATCAAAAATATGTCTATATACATAGAGCTATCCTTTTCTCTATCAGTCATCCTAGTGGGAGGGTGGTTGATTCCCTCCACCTGAAGGTCATCCTACTAACGGCCCTCCTGCAGAGCCACTTGTTGCAACCCCACTCTTGTGGGAGAATACTAGTTGTTGTTGTTGTTGTCATGGAACATCTCCATGGTACAAGATTTGATAATATATAGCCTCTACAATGGCTCATCCATAAAGCATAGTTGGCACCTATCCCTATTCCTGGGCATGTGCCTATAGTTGTGCAATAGCCTCAAGCTGCTACTGTGATGCTGAAAACTAAAAGTTAAATGATTGAATTCACAAAATCAAAACCATACATTTAGCAACATATTAATAGAGCTTTCCCAAAATGAAAACACAATGTAGAAACAAAATAATACTTCTAAGAAATCCAAGAAAATGTATTCCAAAGGAAAGATAACTCCATTGTCATCCTCTCTACAATATTTTGTATTTTCTCTTAGATTTTTTGCAGCAAAAGCACAACAAGTGATGTATAATTGGATTTGAGAATTATGAAACTAGAGTTGTGTGTTGAAAAGTGAGGAGGAAGCATGCTTTTATAGATGAATTCATAGGGTGAATTCAAGCTACAGGGGAAATGTGGGACAAATGATTGTAGTGGAGAAATGCATGTTGGAATTAATTGAAATTAATTAAAAATGAGAGAAAATGGATGAGTGGGTTTATGATATAATATAGGTTTAGAATTATATTTATATATGATTTGTGAATTTAAATGATTGATTCAAGGAAAATGTGTTTAATGATTAAATCATTTTATGAATTTAAATTATTTAGTGAAATTTTTGAATGGATAAAGGTTTGTGTATGAATGTAAATGGTATTTTAATGATTAATGCAAATGGAAAAATAATTGATTAATAATTGATAAATTATTATGCAAATGGCTAATGGTTATGAATAAATGCTTATAAATTCTTATGCAAATGTGTTTATGAAATGGGTGAAAACGGTTTAATGAAAGGGGTATTTTAATGATTATGCAAATGCATTTAGTGAAATATGCAATATTCTAATGGTTTTGTGAATATGGAGATATGATTATGAAAATGATCAAAATGAAATATGCAATGGATAAAAATGATTATGAGGACATTTTTGTGCATCTACATTTTTCCCCTCTTTGATACAATGCATTTTATTGTGTTGTGTCAAAGAAAAATATATTCCCTAGTGAAAGTAGGATGAGGAAGGATGAAGAGGGGTGTTGCAAGTATGGGCTAGTCTGGTGGTGTTGTCATTGATGTTGTCATTGATGTCAACACTGTTCAGTATGTTGCAAATTGTACATGTATAGTTGAGATGTTGCTGAGATGTTGTGAGTACATGGAGCTATCTTATATGGTTGTAGATGTGTTATGTTGATGAGTTTCCAAGTGCTTTTGAGAAAATTAATAAAGAAGAGAAGTTAGAGTGATGAATGTGTTCAAATTGTGCTCTGGTATGTGCTCCACATTTCTCCTGTGTTGATCCTATGCCTATGTGGTTTTGATGATTTCATAATGGTGATCTGATGATGTTATATTCTAAATTTTAGTTTCTAGTGAGATGGTATGTGAAAGTTGTGTCCACCGATATGTGTGTTCTACTAGTAGAATTGATCTTCTATGGTTTGGGAGAAATATTTTTCCTCCGCATTCCTTTGTTGTTTTGTTTCATATCTTTCAAATCTGGGAATTGTCTTATGATGGTGTTCTCTGGGTTTTGGAAAAGAAGGTTGAATTTTGGTAATATCGAAGTCATGTTTCTATATTCTAGTATAGGTTTGCATAGTTCAGATGATCTGGTGAAAGGTATTTAGTGTATGAAATATATTGTTTTGTTGCAGACATATTTGAAGAATTCTGAGATGAAGTCTCGTGAATATTGAAGCATGTTGAGGTGTTTGCGTGCCATCTTCATGCTGGGAAGTGTGTGCATCATTGTTCATTTATGTTTTCATTAGGTTTGGTCGACCTGGTGTTTACACTTCATTCGAAAAATAAAAAATTAATTGAGGAAGCATGTGGTTGATTTGAAAATGTTATTTTTGATCTTGAAAAATAATTTTATTGGTCCACTCTTATTCCTTTCCACCATGGGAATTTTGAGTTTCCATCCTAATTTGAATTTATGAAATGATTTATTTGTGGCCAACCTTGGTAAATGCTTCTAAGGTTGAGAATGGTATAAGAGCATGTCAAATTGTGAAGAGTTGTATGACAGTGTGATAGTGACAAAAGAAAGCCATGAATCATAAGAGCAGAAGTGTGTGAGTGTGAGTGAGTTTTGACAATTGATTTTATTGTGTCTGATTCTTGAAGGTAGTGAGATAAAGGTTTTCGCAACTATTTTTTGAAGTTGTGAAGGTGTGTTAAATGTTGTGGTGGATCTTTTGTTCTCTTCTGTATCTATAGGCAGTGAGCCTCCCTATTGGACAATGAGTACTTTGTAGGTAGTTATGCTTTGTACTTGGACAATAAGTCCTTTGTAGGCAGCAAGCCTTTGTCTTTGGATAGTGAGCCCTTAGTAGTGAGCCTCTGTATTCATTTTTATAATCTTTATATTGTGAGTTAATCCTCACCATTATTTTTCGCTTATTGGGTTTTCCATGTAAAAATCTAGTGTTCATTGTGTTGATTTACTTTCTGTTATTTATGTTTCATGCTCATATTTAATAACAAAATAGTGTGGTTGAAGAATTGATAAGTGATAAAGTTTTAAGTTTAAATTTGTGTGACAACTGATTCACCCCCCTCTCAGTTGTCCTACACCTATTTAACAATTGGTATCAGAGCTTTTGGTTCGTTGTGAACAGCTTAACTGCTTAAGGAAGATCCAATAGCACACAAGTTGATGATCCCTATGTTTGATGGAACTGACTACAATGACTAGAAAGAACAGATGAGAGAATATATTATCTCTCTTGGTTTCAAGACCTGGAATGTTGTCGTATACACCTCTGTCTGGTGGTGTTAATTCTGTAGATGAGATCTCTGCTTATGAAGAAAATGAGAAGGTGAAGTATGCGATTTGCAGTGGTTTATCTAAAAATGAGCGAGTTAAGGTTAATTCTCTAGATACTACATATGAAGTCTAGAAGAAGTTGGAAGACATGTATGAAGGAAATGAGAAGGTCAAATTGACAATGAGGCTAGCGAAAAAGCATAGATTTGTGAATCTAAAGATGGAAGATGGTGAAGAATTTACAAGTTTCTTTCAGAGAGTTGAACTGGTAGCAAATGAAGTTAGAAATCAAGGAGAGAAACTATCAAATGAAGATATAATTGAGAAGATCCTAATCACCTTACCGAATTGTTACAGTGACAAGATCTTTGTTATTGAGGAAATGTATGATCCTAACAAGTACACTCTAGAAGAGTTTTTCAGCACCTTCCAAGCATTTGAGATAAGGAAGTTCTGGAAAGACGACAAGAAAGATGAGAAGACAAAAATGACATTTAAGGCTTTGAAGATTGAAGAACTAGATAGTGATGATGAAGAGTTGGAAGCAAACTTCACTAGGAAATTGAAGAAAGGCACTAGAAAGTATCAAGGTATGTTACCCTTTAAATGTTTCATTTGTGGTAACATTGGTCATTATGCTTTGAGATGTCTAAATAGGGCTACACATAAAAAGAAAAAGGATTATAATAAGGAGTTGTACTATGTTAAGGAAGAGGCGGGTATTTTTTTATGATGAATTTGACAATGAGATTGATAATAGTGAATGCTTATTCTTAGCTTTGGAAAATATATTTGTTTCCACTAACTCTAGAAAATGTGTAAGTAAGAAGGCTTTGTAGGTTAAGAAGAATATGACGGAAGATACCTTGTGTAGACATGTAAAATATATTGATTGACATTGGACATCTAATCCTGACCACTAACATCGCTTCATCTTGAATCATCCTTTGGTCTAACCATTTAATCAAATGCCTTTATTTGATTAAGTTCATTAATTTTCCTCTTAATTAAATAAATCAGTTATCTAAGTAAGTCATCTTTTCTCAATAATTAAATTAACCAATCTGATCTAATTATCCCTATTTAATTAAATAATTAATTTTATTGGATTAAATCTCTAAAGTATATCTATTAAATTAAATAAATTAAAGCCTTATTTATTTTAATCTAACATCATCTCTTTTAATTAAATAAATCAAATATCCTTATTTAATTAATCCTTTATCATATTCTTCTCATATTTGATTTAAATCAATCCATAAATTTAAGTCAAATAGGTCACATCATTTAATCCCTTCATTAAATTAATTAACTTTGATTAATTTAATCTCTTCTCATGTCCCATCCTCCATCTTTTACCACTTGCACATGAAAATAGAGTTATTTGATTTATTAAATCTCTATTTTCTTCAACAAGGCATCTTTTAAGGAATATTCCTCAAATTTGAATTCAAAATCCAAGTGGACTTTGTCCTTCCAACAAGGCATTTACTCCACTTACAAAGTCATTTTTCCTTGAGCCAAGTGGCATCCAATGCACCTTCTTTCCCTCTTACATGTCATTTCAACAATTTCAAAATTCAAATATATGCATTTATTGACAATTCTTCAAAACTTGCACATTCCTCAACCATTCACATGATGAAATGTGGCTTCTTGTCATTGGTTGATTCTTAGTCCCATATTGCCTTATTTTGGACATCTCTTCAACTTGACATTCTATAAATAAGAGGCTTCATTCCTCATTCGATCCATCCACAATTTGAGTAAACTTACCATGCTCAAATATTTAGCAATCTTCATCCATACTTTTGAATTTGTAGCTAGGTTATGCAAATTTTCATCTTGGAGCACTCATCACTCTTCATCAAAGTGGATCACAATCTTCATCAAATCATCAACGTTAGAATTGGAGTTGGGAAAGGGCCAATTTTCACATCAAATTGGCACCAATTCCCTCAAGAGATCAAGAATTTACATTGCTTTCATAGGATTTAATCTCTTTTATTGATTTCTCATTATATTGCTTTCATTTTCCTATTTTGAGTATTGATAAATGGATTTCTTGAGGAATCTACATTCTATCTTGCATTTGAATCTAATTTTTTGTTTTTTTATTGTGTTATTGTAGGTTTAGGATTCAGGTTTGCACATTTGGCACTAGAAGGAGGGCTTGAATGTTTTCTAATCATCTTTTTGTCAAAATTTATGTGTTTCTCTTTGTCTACAAGAAAATTCCATCACTGGAAGCTTGACGTCGTTGTTTAGCACCGTTGCTTCTCTAGCATTGCTATATGGAACTGCTGAAACTTCAAACTGTGACGCTTCTATTTTCCCACCCATAATTTTGAATTCCAAACTACGTCGCTAAACCTGTTTGACCCGCGAGAATATTTCAAAAACTTAAACTGCACTACTAGCCAAAAGAGTGATGCATTCATGCTCACTAGTCTGGTTGCAGAGCGACACTGACTAGCAAGCAGTGGTATATAGCATTGTTGGGGAAATCAAACTGCGACGCCTTCGTGGATTGCACCGTTGGAGGGGAGTATGAAGTGAAATTTTATTTGGAGCACATGCTTTTTTAAAGAAAATTATGGTTCTTTTGTTTATTTTTTGCCTTTTGGACCTCTGTTTTTTCAAAGTATAACTGATTTTCTTGTAAGTTGGATCGATCAAAGACGAAAAGGAAAAGAAGCATGATGGTGTCATTTCACAAAAACAAGTGTTTTTTAAACACTCTAGTGTTTTTTTAACACTCTTGGAGGATTCATTATTCCTCTTAAAGAAAAAATTGTCATCTTTTTATGCTTAGGACTTACTAATTTTGTTTTGGGCTTTAAAAAGATCATTTTGAATTCTTGTTACAAAAAGGCCTAAAAAGAACATTAGGACTCAACTTTACTAAAAAAAATTTTGGGATTAAAACTTGAACAAGGCAAATTGTCACACTTTGGTGCTTTAAAATGAATTCACTTTTGCTTTGAGGATTTAAAATAAACAAGTGTTTGCATTGTTTTGCAATTACGCATAGAAATTAATATCATCAAAAGACGTATGTGCTTCTCTCGCATCTCACGACGATCTTGAGAATCAAAAGGCTTTTGGTGACATTAAGTTGTGTAAATAATTTCCCATACACACTTCAATTTGGGTTTAAAATTTGTGCGAGTTTGAGTAAATCTATTGCATGTGTTCTCCCTTTGTTTCTAAACAAAGGTTGATCGAACTATGAATACATTTACTTGCTATTGTTTATCTTAGAGGGCCTTCCTTGGGGAAAAAGTACTCACCCAAGGGAACGACTCAATTGGTAACACTCTGAACCTGAGAGTATTTCCAGCTGGGATATAAATATGGGTATTGGAATAAACGCCAATATCACGTGGTTGGCTCCGACGAGAAGGGAAACAATGGTCTCTCGCCACATTGGGTCAACTCCTATGAATGGAAAGTCCAAACTAAAACCCTTGTTTAGAAATTGCTAAAATCCTTGATCTATTTGTTGGTGCAAGAATGGTCATTTTGAAGCCACCCCACACTTTTATGGTCTTTAGTAGAAATGAAAAGCATTCCATTGGAGTTTCATGGGTGTTGATGCTTGGTTGCCCCATATAAGTGAGTGTCATGGAGGGGAGCCAGTGGGGTCAAGCATCTAACCATTCACTAAAGATAAGCATAGCTAGACTTGTCCAAGTGGGGACTCAACGAATATTGTCTTTCATATCCATAGGGTTGTGCTTATTCTTGGTTACAAAATGCTTTGCTTATTCAAAAACATCTTGGAAACAAACACTTAATGTCATCACCAAAATTTCAAACCCTTTAAGAGGAAAATACAATTGACCCAATTCATGTGTTATTGCTTGCCCTTCGGATTCGCATCCTTAGAGGTTTCTAAACACTTGAATCTACATCTCAATTTTCCTACTAAATTTAACCAATAGGTAACCCTTGCCTTGACTTCATCAAGTTTTCACATAACATGCTTTTTGGGATTTGAAGAAATTGAGAAATTGGACATCTAGTTTGGAAACCTAATCAAAGAAGTTTTTGTGGTAAAACAAAGACACTAAGCAAAGATAACAAAATTGGTTCTCACATGTGTTAAATCCTCACAATTTCCAAGAAAGTCAAAATCCCAAAATGAAGGTCCTTGAGTCAAAGTTCAAAATTTAGGAGTCACACTTGAAAGGTAATCAAGAAATACATTAGGAAGTGCAATCAAAGGCAACATATCAAAATAAGAAAAAAATTCACAAGGTTTTATAGACTCATTCCTTTGAACAATCCAGAAATGTATGCTTAGTTTGAACCACTTCTTAGTTATACAGGTCCTTAGAAGTATTGTATGTCCTTCAATACCAAGGTCTAGTAAACAAATTGTCTCTTTAGGTACATCCTAGATCAAAATAAAACCATCACCCATCTTTAAACATCAAAACCAAAATCATCTCATCATCAACTCTTCAAAAATCTTGGAAAAAAAAAATCCTTCATGTTAAACTTTGGGAAAAGCATTTAAAATCAATCCAAAATCACCTTGTTTGATTGAGTGTGTGTAGATGCATCCTTCTCCACATATTTGATCAAATTATCAAAACTTGTGAAGAAATTCATCCCTTGATAAACATCTTGGGATCTAGGAGTTCATTATCAATATCATCTTGTTTGGATAGGAGTGTTTAGATGAATCCTTCTTCTCACACCTAGAAAAATTATCATCTTGTGAATGATTTAACTCTTGGACAAAATCCAACCTCTTAGAGTTTATTAGTCCACCAAAATTTGAATCCAAAATAAATCAATCCCAAATCAAGTCCTAAATTTTAACATACCCTTCAATATTTTCTCAAAGAGTTCCAATCATCCATCCAACATCCATCTTGCTTCCATATCGTATCACCCTTTGATCCTTAAATCATCCTAAAAATTTTGCTTTTGTACTTAAATTCAAAGAATTGGAGATTCATCTCCCATATTCTTGAAAAATTTATCCCTATTTTATGGTGCAGACTAGATCTCAACACAAGAATAACATGGAAGCCAACAAAGAAACACCCACTTCAAGTGACCTAAGCCAAACAAACTCCGAAATGAATCTCGTTGAATCAAACAATCCTTTGACTAACTTTCTCTCATCCTCACAAAATCCACAAGAGGAAAACCAAGAAGAAGATCTTACCTTTAGGATGTCACATGAGGAAATCACCGAAATGACTCAAAATTTGGAAAACCATAAGATCATCGATATCATGATGAGACTTAACCCTTCACTATACATGCTCGAACTAGGAAAACAAGGGGCTAAGCTCCCTTCTGATTTCGACCTGAGCTCTATAGTGGAACCATATTTGGAGGTCATGCCTCCAATTTCATCCACACTCCCCATCTCATCTATACCCCCATCCCAAAGCATCACTCAAAACATCCCACAAATCACAACATCTATTGCTCAAACTCAACCTAATGTTAATAAGGGAAGTGCATTTTTTAATGTCATTCAAACACACCCCCTTGTCAATAATCAAGACTTGGATGCAAACACCATTTTGGAACAAAACATACCCCAAAATCCATTACATAAGTATACCCCTCTCACTTTCCATGGTCATAATGATCCATCGTCATCATCCTTTCATGCAACACCCCAAACCTCTCTCCCCATAACTTCACAAGGAGAGGGTGGCATATTCGGACCAGGAGGATTTTTGACACTACGCCATTTTCTCAAGAGATCAAATCCCTCACATTTTCACCTCTTCCTCCATTACCACCATTATCCACACCACTACTTGGCTTAGGGATTTCACCTTTAAAAAATATCAATCAGAATCAAACCAACATCCCGAACATCAATCAAAACATCACACCAAATTCTCAAAGCTTGTCATTGACATCACAGAAACATATGACAACTAACAAGCAATCACAACATCATCAACCCCCCTAACATCTCAAATCATGGTCTCTCAAGGACCAACCACATCAATCACACCATCCACCACTCAAAATCCAAACATGATGATGCCTCTCACCACCACAACAAGCACCATTCCAAATCCACCACCACCTCCACCTCCAAAAAGCTCCAATATATCAAGCCAATACATATTGGCATTGCAAGCCACTCAACAAGCTTCTTATCAAAAGGAATTCATGCAAGTACAAAAACAAAAAGCCGCACAACTAGTTGCTCAACAAGTCGCTCAAGCTACGCAAGCTGCTCAAGTAGCCCAAGTTGCATTACAAGCATAAAAGGTTTCTCAAGCACAAATCTTATTACAAAAACAAGTAGCACAAGTACAAGCATGAGCACAATCTCAAGCTCAAGCTCAGGTGCACACCCAATAGTAGGCACAACAAGCACATGCACAAGCACAATATCTTGCACAAAAACAAGTAGCAGAACTACAAGCATATCAACAAGCGATAAAACAATACCGACAGTAGAAAGAAGCAACCCAATTAGCAGCCCAGTGACAAGCATTGTTGCTACAACAACAAGCACAACAACAGGCTCAACAATAGGCAATCCTGACACAGCAACAACAAGACCAACAACAAGCATTGTTTATATAGTAGCAAGTGCAAGCATACATGGCTCAACAAAATGTGCAAATACCATCAACCAATCCACCCATCACACCCACCAATGAACCACCTTAGAACACTTTCATCCCACCTCCTGATCTACAAAATGATATGATAGTACAAATCAGGTTGCTCTCGCAACAAGTGCTCGACCTTCAATCAGGGTGAACCACAAGAACATCTAGTAACTTATGTCCTTATCCATTCGTTTGGAGCCTTGTGATGAAACCATTCGCGAAGGGATTTGAGATCCCCAAATTTGATAAGTACAATGGGATGGGAAACCTTGAAGATCACATCAGGGAATTCCAGGTTCGTTGCATGGAAGTCATGTATGACGATACATATTTGATGTGACTATTTCCTAGGAGTTTGGCGGGTCATGCCATGGAATGGTTGTCTCGCCTACCTACATGCATCAAGACATTCCGAGAAATCATAGATGCATTCATCAAAAAAAAAAATGCAACATTGCCATGGATGTTAGTCTAGAAGAACTCTTAGCTCTAAAACAAGGTAAGAATGAATCATTTGCTTCATTCCTACAACAATGGCGATCCAAGGCCAATCAGAGAAAATGGGTCATGCCCAAGGAACAACAAGTATGCACTATCATATCCAACCTTGATAGCCTCTTGGAATTCCATCTCAAGGTCCAAGGGATCACCACATACGACCAGTTGACTTCCAAGGTGCTCAGCATCAAATGAGCCCTTATGACACAACCTAGAGGATCAATTTCATATCCTAAACAACAGAAAACTCACCCACCCACCAATTACAATGAAAAACCTTGCACATGGGAAAGAAACAAAAATGTTACCAATGATGGTGTCATCAATGCCAAAGTTGTTATCAGTGCCCCTCAGAAAAATACACTTACACCACAACAACAAAAACAAAACCATCATCAAGTGAACACAACACATCAACCAAACAACCAAGTGATCAATAACATCAATGACCAAAGAGGACCTCCCCAGCGAAACAAGAACTTCACCAAATATAAATACACTACTCTTGGGGAACCACTCGAAGTCATCATGAAGAAATTACTAAATGAAAACCTCATCAAAATTCCCACCCATGAGAACTACCAAGAACCAGATGTTAAACCTCCTTGGTACAATGAAAATCAGCTCTACGACTTCCACAAAATCAAATGACACACCACGAACAGTTATATGAGGTTAAAGAACATAGTCCAAGATCTCATTGATCAAAGAATTATAAATGTGGAACAGCCAACAAGAAACTAGAACCTTAAAATATACACGAACCCGATGCCTAACCATAACAATAAAGGGAAGAATAACACTGATAAGGGGAAAGGAACCTTCAAAAATGTGAATCATGTGTATGAAACTGTCGTTGCCTCCCTAGATGAATATTGCATAGTAATCACCATCAAAGGAGCCCATGCCGATTGTGGAGTCACCACAAGAGGCAAAAAAGTTACCATCGTAGGATCATCCCAACCAAATAGAGTCCCTGCACCCAGATCTATTCCCAATGGTTACAATGTTCTTAATTATCTAAAAATAACATAAGCACAAATCTCCATCATGGAGTTATTAAAAATCTCATCTGCCCACAAGAAAATCCTTGAGGAAGCATTGGCTTCATCCACCGTCCCCGCAGATCTTGATGTGGAACAATTCCAATCTATGGTCAGCAACATCATCACTACAAACCTCCTTACATTCTCTAACTAGGAATTTCTTTCTCAACCATCTCATAACTATGCACTCCATTTAGAGGTCCTAGTGCGGAAAAGTAAAGTCAAGTGAGTCTTGGTGGATGGAGGTGCAAGCTTGAATATTTGTTCCCTCAAGCTTATTAAGCAATTAAAAATCTTAGAGGATTCCATCAACAAAGGAAAAGGTATTACAATCAGAGCATATGATGATTAGGAAAGAGTATCCTAAGGCATAATCAAAATCCATATTCAAGTAGGGCCAGCTATCATGGAAACCACCTGTCAGGTCCTGGACCTCAACTTGCCCTATAACATTCTCCTAGGATGTCCATGGATCCATGCAATGCAAGTGGTAGCATCAAATTTCCACCAATGTGTCAAATTCACATATGAAGGACAAGAGGTCACCATCCATGGAGATCCTGAACCATTCTCCTACTGTAAGAACCTTAAGGAAAAATACTACAAAATCCTTCAATTGCCTAAACGTGATGAAGGCCCATCAACACTATACATTGATCCAGCCACTCTCGCATCCACTTCTGCGACAGAGACACCCACCACTCCTGCCATTCCCACCATCTCTGATATCAAAGTCATCATCCAGGATAATGGTTGCAAAAACTACACGATTCCCAAAAATGTTTTTGTGGTAGGAGAGTTACCACAATCTCCTAGATCACGAGGATGTCTACAAGAAAATGAAGCCTCCACATATCAAACATCCATTGAAGAATATCCCAACTTCAAAAGTTGGGGAAATCTTGGCCAAGAATTCATAGAGGAGGATCCATCTCATCTCCTATACCAAGATAATAGACCAGCAGCTGATCTACCAATGGATGACAAAAGCAAAGGTTTTCAAATGATGCTTGCAATGGGCTATGATAAAAACTAGAGGCTTGGGAAAAATGACAATAGACTTATAATACCTATCATTCCAGAGGCGTGAATGAGAAATATTTTCCTTGGATGTACCCCTCTGAGTATAACCATACATGGTCAAATTCCTCCAGTTAGAAAGGTCAATAATCCTCCTCAGCTATCCATAGTCAAACTTCACTTACCCATATGTACAGGTCGAGTCTTAGACAACTTCACATTTGACATAACTGACGTATGTAATAGTAGTGATGACGAGGATCACATAACCAACCTACCTAGGATTTTTGGGGATACCACCCTTCTCATGATTAGCACCTTATCCTTTGAGTCAGACCATCAAAATCATGAAATCCATCTAGTCTACCCCCAACTCATCGATTATGACCAATGAGGACCACCAATTCTTGTTACATTCAAAAATGATGAGGCACTCTGAGAATTCATAGGAATATGGGATAACATTCCATGTGGGGATCACAAAGCATGATTCATCATTGAGCTAGATACACGAGCATACTATGGGGAAAAGATTGAATCCCTCAGTCGCAAAAGTGAAAAATTAAGAATAATATCTAAGTCCTCGAGTGAAAACCACACTATGGCACTCTTTGACATGAAAAAGTAAAAAGAAAGGATGTATCCAATGGTGAAAACCTCTCTGAGGTGGCTAAGGATGGGGGATTCAATCTTCTTTTCAGATCCCTCCATCAGGAAAAATTAGCAGTCCTAGTAGAAAAATGCAATCCAGTTAATCTAGGAATAGAGGAGACCCTGCACATCACATTCTATGCGGAGTCATTACTGTCAGAAGAACAAGAACTCCTAGTAGCCTTCTTAAGAGAGAGATAGGTAAACTTCGCATGGAGCTATGCAGACATGCCAAGGCTTGATCCAAAAATTGTAGTTCATCACCTAGTAGTATACTCTGAAGTAAAGCCCATTAGACAAAAGCTCAAGAAAATGCACCCTCAGATTTCCTTGTTGGTCAAAATGGAACTAAAGAAGCTATTAGATGTAGGATTCGTTCGACCGATAGATTATCCAAAATGGGTGTCAAAATTGGTTCCTATCTCAAAACCTAATAGGGGCATCAAAATCTGCATAGAATTCAAAGACTTAAACAAGGCATGTCCAAAAGATGATTTCCCATTGCCCAACATTGACATGATTGTAGACATGACAATGGGACACGAAATTCTTTCCTTGATGGACGGCTTCTCAGGATATAACCAGATAATGATTACTAAAGAAGACCAACTTAAAATGGCTTTCACTTGTCCATGGGGGACTTACTTCTGAAATATGATGCCATTCAGCTTGAAGAATGCAGGAGCAACATACCAAAGAGCCATGACATTAATCTTCCATGACATGATCCATAAAACTGTCAAAGATTATGTCAATCACATACTAGCCAAATACAGAAAGAGGAAGGATCACATAGCAACCCTAAGCACTATTTTTGACAAGCTAGAGGAATACAAGGTCCGATTAAATCCAAATAATTATGTCTTTGGTGTACAATCAAGAAAATTTAAGGATATATAGTGTCAACGAGAGGTATTGAGGTAGATCTAGAAAAAGTAAAAGAAATCCTTGAGATGGAGGCACCCAAAACATTGAAACAATTAAGAGGTCTCCAAGGTAGGCTTCAGTCCATCTAAAGATTCATAGCACAGTTGGCAGATAAACAGAATCCATACTCTCACTTGCTTCACAAGGGAATAGTGTACAAGTGGGATAACAAGTGTGAAGAAGCCTTCAATAAGATCAAATAATATCTACTTACACTACTAGTCTTAATGCCACCAATCCCAAGAAAGCCATTAATTCTCTATGTGTCAACAACAACATCATCCCTTGGTGCTCTCCTAGCCCAGTACGACGAAAATGGGATGGAAAGGGCCATATATTATATCAACAAGACAATGGTTGGGCATGAGTTAAATTACTCATTCATCAAAAATAAATGTTTAGCAGTAGTCTTTGCGTCGCAAAAATTCAGACATTACAGCTTGGCACACAAAATCAAACTCATCGCCAAAATCAACCCTCTCAAGTACTTATTGTCAAAGGAAATTCTCATTGGAAGGATGGATATATGGGTCATGACACTATCAGAGTATGACATTGAATATGTGGAATGAAAATCAATCAAAGGCGAAGTCATCACAGATCAGCTTGTAGAAGCACCAATCTATTTAGAGAATCCTCTCATCTCATAGTTTCCAGATGAATCCATCTTCAATCTCAACATAGCCAACCACTGGAAACTTTACTTTGATGGCTCATACACACAACATGGATCAGGATTCAATGTCTTCCTTCTCACCCCACAAGGGTACTGCATACCAAGGTCCTATAAATTGGCATTTCCTTGCACTAATAACATTGCAAAATATGAGGCTTTAACCATAGGTCTTAGAATAGCAGTGCAATGGCATATCATGGCCCTCAAAGTATACAGAGACTCCTAGTTGATAATAAACCAAGTGAACGTTGAATACCAGACTAAGGATGATAAGCTTACTCCATACAATAACTTGGTGGAGACTCTCAAGGAATTATTTATCGAGATCACATTTGAGAAGATACCCAAAGCCAACAACAAAGCAACAGATGCCATGGAAACAATTGTATCCCTATTGGACATCCCTCACAATGTCCCAAAACATGAATTCTTGGTAGAACAGCTTCTCATGCCCGCATTCGAGGTACCATAATCAAAATTTGTGTGTGAAATCATTGGTCTCGGTGATCCCTAGTACCATGACATTTATACCTACTTGCGAATAGGTGGCATACCTACTGACTTACACTCAACTTGAAAATGAACCTTTGTCAAAAATACATCCCGATTCGTCATCCTAGGAGATACCCTATATTGTAGGAGCATAGAAGGAAACTTACTTTATTGTTTAAATGCTAAGGAGGCATTGAAATATTTAATTAAAGTACATAACTACATTTGTGGTTTACACTCGAGTGGAATGACCCTAGCCAAGAAGTTGTTGAGGATGGGGTATTATTGGCCTACAATGGAAAGAGAAGCACATGACCACATCAGAAGGTGTCTACAATATCAGCAGCATGTGGACCTCATCCATGCTCCAGCTCAAGAACTTCATCCCATCATCACACCATGGCCCTTTTCGTAGTGGGGACTATATCTCATTGAAAAAATTACTCCCACTTCATCTAATGGCCACATGTTCATCATAACAGCCACTCAGTACTTTACCAAGTGGGTGGAAGCCATACCTATGACATATATAACCGGGAAGCAGATATCAAAATTCATCCTAAACTATCTCATTTGTCGTTATGGTGTCCCACAACCCATTATCTGAGATAATGGGACACCATTCAAGAATCAAGATTTTCAGAACTTGTGTGAAAAATTCAAAATCCAACATCGCTTCTCCACCCTATACTATCCCCAAGGCAATGGCCAAGAAAAAGCCACAAATAAAACCATTTTAAAGATCATCAAGAAAACAGTCAATGACATAGGTCATGATTGGCATCTGCAGATCAATCCCACCCTCTAGGCCTACCGAACCAGAATCCGCACACCCACCGGCACCACCCCTTTCTCCCTAGTCTATGGATCAGAAGTAGTACTCCTATAACGCCCTGCCATGCGAACCCCAAAGGAACAAGAAAACACACAACAATTTTTTTTTAAAAGAACATAAGATTGTGCTTAAGTATTCCAACATAACAATGATCCAAGTTACACAACTAAATCCCTTGGGGTACACGAGGTGACATTACTACACTAACCCATAACAAAGATAATAGATTAAACAATTACATAAAAACCATTCATTCTCACATCACCATTTAAACATCCATTAACAATAACCACATTAATAAAAGTAATCCATATTAAACCATATATACAAAACACAAATGAATTAATCATAAAGATAATAAATATATATACATTTCGACAGATACAACACAACATAATCAATAACTACAAAAGATAGCTCACAAATGATTACATGGCCTTAATATACATTACATCAATATGATATTTCAACATAATGAACATATAACAAATTACATCAAGATCCTCCCAACACACGTGGGATCCGATACATCAAAAAATAAATTACATCAGAAGTATGAACATACATTTGGTACATAAGAACACTGGACTAACAACATCTGCCAAAACCCTGCAAATAAAAGAAACAACTACAACCAAAGGGAACCCAACGGGGTGCGAAGCACGTTCCACCCAACCACCCTCGTGCTGGGAGTTAACAAGGAAGGATCCCCAACCAAGCACATCAATAGTAACACAAAACTAATTCCATACCAGATAACATAACATCAAAACACCACATAGAAACTAAACCACAATAAATCACCAAAAGACATAACAACATACCACTTTTGAAACATAACATTAAATCACTTTACAGATGATACAATAGTAACTCATATAAACACATCATCAATAAGTTTCAAGACATAATATCAAAGGACTACTTCCAGAGGACTTCAATAAAACAAACAACACAAATGGAATGTTAGAGGAGAGTGTCATCGCATGGCTTAACATGGATTATCCAAACAATCTATGACAAAGTGCCACCTTCATCTATACATGGATTATCCTGACAACCTAGTTCAAGGTGCTGCCTCCATCTATGGTTCTCCTGACAACCTATCTCAAGGCGCTGCTCCATAGGGTTACTCATACGGAATCATTAACCTTTCATGAAGACAAGGCAATGATCTTGCCAACCATGACCTTCTCGGTCCCCTTTAGTCTGTGATAGCACTAATAGGCGGATGAGGCATCACAATTATCTTCTTAATGTTTAAACCCCACCCACAGTTGATTACTTATGTTATCACTGATTACTCTAACTCTACATGGGTTACCCTGACAGCCCCTTTGTGCACCAGCCCCCACTAGAGCCACTCTCTCTAGACACTCAAGCACAAAAATAACCAACACAAAAAGGGTTGTATCAACAAGAATTACTAAACCAATCAGATGGAATCTCTGCGAGGCATAACCATCTCGCCAAACATATGAATCACATCCCCAAAACGATACAATCCAAGTCCAAACTAAATCACAACCATGGTCAAAACATAGGCTAAACATCAAAACATGAGACCACAATTATACACTAGTAACCCCACCTCTGGAAGTCCTAAACCACAACTTAGGCTCCTACGGAAGGTAAAATAATTCTAGGGTTTCCCACATGACATAAACCCAAATAAAAGAAATCCACAATTGAATTAAACGAATAAGCTCGAGAGAAGAAAACCACATAAATCAATGCCATGAACAATTATATTGCACCATAAACTTCACCAAATTAATGAACCAATTAGACGAGTGAATTCAATTTACTAAAAGAAACACATACTTTATTTCTAATTTTCCAAATTAACTATAACATTGCAAACTATGAAAATCATCTATTACTTTATACTTAGAGCATTCATAACTTATCAACACATATATATATATATGTATTAAATCATATATTTGAAAATATTATTTAAAAAAATATATAATAATTAAAATAACATACTGTAATATATACATGTATATATATACATATATACATATATATTAACATTGATTATAATATAAACATTAATATATATATAAATCATACCAAATGAATTTTGAATTAAAACCAATCAAACGAAAGCATTTACACATGCTTTGAAAAGCATGGCACCCATCATACGGTGGTTTGGGGACCGTTGTATGCAGTCCCCCTCGGACTGCACCCAGCAGTCTCGACTGCTGTGCGCAGACGATGATGGCTGTGTACAACAAGCCCTAGGGTCCATGGGGGTACAGCCTGGGCCGACCTCCCACCCCCCAATAAAACAAAATATTATTTTTTATTTTTTTATTTTTTTTATAAAAAAATCTTTCATAAAACAAAACTACGAATCCAAGCATAAATATTTTTATATATATCTATCTTACTCCAAAGTATAAATACGAATCTCAGAATATATAAATATTCAAAAACATATTTTATTCCATGAAATTCAGAGTCTATAAAATGTATAGATTTTCTTAAAAAATAATAATAATAGATAGAACATATAATACATATATTTATTTATTTAGTTTGTATCAATATATATATAATAGGTATATATATATTTAACCAAAATTAAATAAATAAATAATATGAACAATCAGATCTTGTTACCAGATACAAAATAAATTGGGCAAATAAATTCAATCCATAATAAAAAATGATTTTTATTCGAAACCATAAATTTCACAATTATATTGAAGAACTTCAGAAGATTTTACTATATTTTTCCTACCGAAGAATTCAAGAGTTTAATATAAACAACTTTTCAATCACAGATCCTCTTTTCAAAAGTAGAGAAGTTTATTTTCAAACCATGGCAGATAGATTTCGCTTATGAAACAATATAATAAAAATAACTTAAAAGAAGAAAACCTGGAGTCCTCCATTCGATGTAGAATCCCCTCTGTAGCCTCTTCTCGATTTCCTGTCTTTAGCTCTCTTTTGAATCTCTTTTTTTTTTGTCCAAAAGCACAAAAAACCAAGCTATTTTTCTTTTACAAACCCAAAACAACAGAAAAATCCCCTGTGTGTGAAAAAACTCTCTCATAAAAATAATAAATCAAAATCAATAAAGCTCTTTAGCTTTTTCCTCAAAAATCCTCCTTTCTCATTGGTCCTTTTTCCAGCTTTTAAAAGCACACACTTATCTACAATTTTAATTAAAATTTAATTATCTTCTCAAGATATTATCCACACGAGATTTTCTAATTTAATATTAAGAAAGAGATAATATTTAATTATCATCATCAATATTCATTTAAATTATTTTCTTACATTCTTAATTAATTAAATAACTTTTTAATTTACCAAATATTTAAAATTCAACATTTTACCAACTTACAATTAATTAAAACAAGGCAACATTAATTAATCTTATAAAATAAGATTAATTAAATAAACACAAACCATAAATAAAATAAATACTCAACAATCAAATTACACAATAACAAGGACAAAACTTCAATCATGACACAACAATTCACAACAGGACGACGGACTTGGGACGGGGACACTTCCAAATCAACTCCCTTTTTCAACATTTTACCCGTTGGGTTAATTTAATGCTCGCCCTGTCCTGCCGAAGAAGGTGGAATCAAGACTTATTCCTACAAATCCTACATACAAATAACCGTCAAGTAACACATGTATATATATATAATCAAAAATCTCATACCATGAGAAGGAATTGCAGCGTAGCAGGGCACTCATAAATGAGTGGTGCTACACTGTCCTCTCACCACATCCATTCTAACAATTACAATATCAATGATGAAATAACATTTCTAAACTAACTGATTATATGAAAACATGATTACTTATCTACTGTATCATAATATAATACTGAATCCAATTAACATCATCGTAGAATCATAATATCGACATATATAATACTAAGGAAAAACCATTGCATAATCAAATAATCTAAATACCACATAAAGTATCATAAATCATAATAATAATGCCAATTGTAGCAGTCAACTAAACTATGCATCCACACACACCATCACAACCAGTATCACACTAACACATAAAAGTAACAAATAGTAGCAAAGAATATCAGCAATATGGGGGTATTACAACTCCCCATTGAGATCAAGCTCCCATCACTAAGAATATCACTACAAAACCTCACCACAGATGAGAAGTACCGAGTATCAAGAATAAATGAGCCGGAGCTATTGGATGAGCAGTGTATAGATGCTTTAAATCATTTGCAAGTCTATCAAAATAGACTCAAGAGGAGCTATAACAAGAAAATCAGAAACATGACTTTCCAAGTCGGAGAACTAGTACTAAAGGAGAATCAGAAGAATGTCCCAAATCCAAATAGAAAAGAAAAATTTGAACCCAATTGGTTGGGACCATTTGTTATCACAACAAGCTATAAGTCAGGGGCATATAATTTATCAACACCTAAAGGGGAACCTCTACAAGATCCCATGAATAGGTCTCATCTCAAAAAGTTTTATGCCTAATTTTTCAAGGTATAGAACCAAAAATCAAAAAAAATTAGAAAAATGTCTTGAAAAAATGGTTACCTTGGTGAAAACCTGGCAAACATGCATCTTGGTGACAACAAAAAATCCAAAAAAAATCAGAAAGAGGATTAAAAATAGTAAAGAGAAAAATCGTCCTCTGGTGAAAACCACTTCGGTAGCACTTTGGACAAGTACCTTGGTGAAAACCTGGGAAACAGGCGCCTTGTGTAAATAAGCACTTTCCATCCACCAAGATCTTTATGGCTTGTTCTGCATCATCCATCCATTATGTTTCCATTATCCATCGCATTCAGATCCCCATCCATCACTCGTCCACCCGCATCCACACCATAGCTTGGTCCTTTGTTTGTATCATGATCCCTTTTAGTACTACTCGGCCCATTCCTAAGGATAGTTTGTCCTGCCTTTATCAAAGTAGTCTATTGCATCACGCTGGGGGCATGTTCTTATCAGATGAGATTCGTGTATATTCTTGAAGTCCTAAAATCTCATAAAATCTAAAAACATCAAAAAAAAAAAAAAACATCAAAAAAATCACCAAAAATCACAAAAACATTCAAAACATATCAAAATCCAAAAATAGGTCAAAAAGTCAAAAACAAGTTGTCGTCGAACTACGGGTCTCTAAGCCTTGAACGTAGGAAAGGTTGATCTTTGATCATCCCCGAGACACTTAGGTCAATCCTTTAGGAGTCCGTCATAATAAACTGACATTTCATCATGTATATCTTCATCTATAAATCGGTCAAGTTGGCAATCAAACTATGGGTCTCTGAGCCTTGAATGTATACAAGGCTGATCTTTGATCATCCCTTGAGACACTTAGGTTAGTCCTTTAGGAGTTCATCATAATAAACTGACATTTCATCATGTATATCTTCATCTGTAAATCGTGAAGTCGTCCGAACTACAGGTCTCTGAGCCTTGAACATAGGCAAGGTTGATCTTTGATCATCCCTTGAGACACTTAGGTCAGTCCTTTAGGAGTCTATCATAATAAATTGACATTTCATCATGTATATCTTCATCTATAAATTGGTCAAGTCATCAATTGAACTACGTGGTCTCTATGTGTATAATGTAGGCAAGGCTAATCTATTGATCAGCCCCCGAGGCCCCTAGGATAGGTTCTTAGGTTATTCTCTTGGTCAAAATCTCAGAAAACCCCCAAAACATTGGAAAATCAAAAATAAAAACATTTTAAATTTTCAAAAAATACTAAAAACAGCCTCAAAACATTGCAAAACCCCAAAAAAATCCAAATATTTGAAAAATCCCATCTGTCTCATCTCGCTTTCACCCGCAATAACATCACTCATAATAAACGATTGTCATCCTCAACCTTTGGTGAAAGAATTGGAAATAGGTCTAGCAGGTTAAAAGTGAAAACTCAAAACATCAAGTCTTAGGTTTAAGTCAGTAAGTAAACAAGTTGGTTAGCTCTTTGTATCGATAGCCCATCATCCAATTAGTCCCATATCAATCATCTGATAACATCATGTCCTAGGATGTATCCTTCCTATAATGGGAATTATTCATCAGAAAGAACACTTTGGATAAACGAAATGGCATGCCGCCATCCACTAACATGTCCTAGGACGTATCCTTCCTACAATGGGAATTATCTTTTGGCAATAGTTTTGATTCTTATCTTTGAAAGAACATTCCCTTTTGGTTAGCAGTATTGAAGAATACTAGCTTGTGTGTTTACTTTATCTTTGTCTTTTTACTTATATTATTGTGCTCATTCCAAGGACCTCTCAATGATATCGGAATAGAGGATTTAGAGAAATAGGAATGGGGCAATGATCATTATCTTTTGTCTATTGTAATTGTTGGATATTCTTGTAAAATAACCTTGGTGAATACTTGCTCTATTAGGTATGTATGGAGGGTGTTTTGGACAACTTGTTGACTATTGCATTGATAGGTCACGCCTTTCCATGTTTTGGTCTGAGATGTTTGAAACTTCTGAAGTGCATCCTAGCAAGGTTTCCATATGTCAAGTGTGAACAAGAATACTCCTATCTATGTTGTCAAGTCAAAGTCCATCACACTAGGTACAATGCCATCCTGGTCCTCTATACCTTGATGCATCGTACCACGTGTGTTATCAAACATAAGGAAATTGGCCCTTTGAAAATCCTAACTCCTTAGCAAGTAGTCATCATCATTTGCATATTCATCATCTTATGTCTTGTTGAAATTTCCTCTCTTCTTTCATTCCTTCTTACTCTTCATGCTAACAAGGTACTATGACAGTTAATCATCATCATCGATCTTGCATCCACAACTCATTAGCATAGTTTCATAACATATCATATACGAAACATAGGCATTGCATCTTCATCATCATATAAATGTGTTATTATAGGCATTTCTCATAAATAAGCACGTCCATTTCTCATCACATTACATCCATTTTTTCCATCATAGTGCATTCATCACATAAACCATCACATAACATTCATTTGCATGGAACATTTCATATTACCATCTACTACATAATCAAACATAATAGGTACATGAGCATTATAGATAATCCATTGCATTATAAGCATACATATTCACATCACATAAGAATCATAAAGTCATCTCTCACATTACATTCATTTTGCATAAAGCATCATCATACCACTTTTCATATATTACATCACATCACAATAAATGCATCACATACATCTCAGAATCATTTAACATGTTTAGGATTCCTAGCATCTTAAAACCATCTCATTTACATCATCAATACATATCATATAAAGCACGATCATTGCATTCATATTATATCATACATAATCATAAAAACATAAAGAACATCTCATAAATAACCACATCGCACTCATTTTTGCATTTCATTTTATAAATCATTCCATACCATTACAAACATTCAAAGCATAATAGGAACATAAAAATCCATTACATTAAAAGCGTACATCCATTCATAATCATTTTATAAAAGCATTCTATAATCACGATTCACATATCATTTCGCATAAATCATCTCCATATCATTTTACATCATCCATCTCATATCACATATCATATCATTTTCATCAACATACATCATCATCAAAATGTAAATCATCATCCATCCATATCACATATCAAATAAATCCATTTGTGTTTCATTTATTAAAAGGCATAACATAGATCTATTAGTGCATACCACATCACAAGAAATGCATCCATATATACATATCATAACACCATAACATTATTGCACAACATATAGAAATAGAACCATCCATAAAATCATAAATAAATGACACACGTCACATCATATCAACATCATCATCTCCTATATATAATCATCGAGTAACTGTCATAGTACAAAATAATCAGGTCACTATACATGTGTGTCAAATAAGTACAAAAAGGCCCAATGGACTATCAAAAATAAGCCCATATGGCACACAAAATGATGTCTCAATCAAAATGAAGCCTAACCCTCCTGTTTGTTGCCCTTGCCTCTATCACCATGACCCTCTGCTAGTCTGTGGCTAGTCCGCTGTGAGAAATATGGGGCCCACTCTACTTTGGGTACGGCCTACTAATAATGCAGGCGATAATAGTCGGCCTCCCGGATGGCCTACCTATAAGAACAAAGAGGAATTGTGCTCTGAGAGGAGGAAGCCGCCATGCTCTCCAACTATTGTCTTCGGGCCATCTCTGTAGCCGCTTGTAGCTCTGCAGCCTACCTCTGCAAAATGGCCTGGTCTCTCTCGGCCTTAGCCTAATACCTCTCCACTATCAAGGTCTGAACTTGAGCCTACAGTTGTGCAATCAATGTATCTCAGGGATCTAGTTGTCTTGCTAGCTATCCTCCTGCGGGCTGCACATGAGGCTGACCCTCACCCTCAGCTCGTGGTGGTGCATCTGCCTGATCCTGTTGCCTAGCTGGCACCTGCTCTTGGTCCTGCATCTGAACATCATCCTGGACCGGTTGAACTAGAGCCCTGACTAGCTGATCCTTCTGCTCACCATCTCTCCATCCTCATCCTCCCCCTCTTCCCCTCGATCTCCACCAAGCGGAGGGTACTCCTAGAACTGTCAACCGCAGGGGTGGCCGAAACAATCTCTGTAGGCCTATGTCACGCCTAGATCTGCGGGCCCTTGATCATATACCCACGGTCGAGCCACCAACTATCTGAAGCTATCTATTACCTCGAAGGCAAGAATGTATCTCCCCCATGAACCATGCGATACAGTGCAGGAAAATATGGCCACATAGTCGTCATCTGGCCAGTCTTGTGCCTCACCGAACTAACGTTGAATGCACCCGAGAAGGTATCTCTCCACCATCGTA
Source organism: Sequoia sempervirens (assembly GCA_007258455.2). Taxonomy (NCBI): domain Eukaryota; kingdom Viridiplantae; phylum Streptophyta; class Pinopsida; order Cupressales; family Cupressaceae; genus Sequoia; species Sequoia sempervirens. The sequence continues at coordinate 196,567,401 of VDFB02270651.1, forward strand.
TGCTCTCACCCCTGCATAAAGTGGTCCTAATGGGGAAAGAAGATTTGTTGTGCATCGTTGGCCCATCTAGAGAGACCAAGGTATGGGCGCCATGTAAAAACTTGCATCTCATCCAGGACCCTCCTCTAGTGAGGAATCTCGTGCTCACCTATGTGTGTAAAGGAAACACCACCTCTGTAATGCCACACTAGGGGATGATCAGACCCCATCGACACTGCAATGACTCATGGTTGAAGAATGACAATGTGCTCCCACTCCCACACATGGAGAAGTGTAACACCTACTCCGAGTGCTCTATGGTCGAGATAGATGTACATGTGTAAGTCCTTGTAGAGCAAGGCTAGAAGAATAGGCCCCCAAGAAAAATGAACTGGTCTGTCATGCATCACCATCCGCTCCTAGTAGAGACCCCAACTAGGACTGAAATACCAGCCTCGCCGATCTGGGGCAACAAGACCTAAAATAATCGCCGCAACCACCAACCGAAAGGGAGAGGTATGGGCCTTGTGACACTCTAACTCTATTTGACCCTCTCAATAGATAACATCCTCCGTAGCAAGGACTGTATGACAGGCGTCCTGTATGGCATCCATGTCATGAATAACGTGCCACCCATGTATCGACAACCTAAGGATCTACCACATGTCCTCTAGGGTGACGGTAGCCTCGCTAGTAGGAAGATGGAAGGATGAGGTCTCAATGTGCCATCTCTCGAAAATCGCTGACATCATCACAAGGTGGGTACACACGGGCGTTGCGTATGCAATGTACCACAATCCCATGTCTTGCAGCCGACCCTGCTCCCTATTGCTAAGGTCTCACAGGTAACCAAAAATCTCCCGCAATCTATGCTCCTAAGAATAGAGCTCCCTCGCCACGTCCTGCATTAAGAAAGATCACCATGTTAAAATTTTTGAGAAATTTCTTTCAGAACGTCCAAAAATTCACCCTAGCATCGCTACCTATGAAGGTGTCATAGTTTGAATTTCAAACTGCAATGTTGAAGTGCTTAACTCTAAAAATGCACCACCATGGTGCACTTTTCTAAAAAGCGGCACAGTTTGCAAAAACCCTAGTCTAAAAGTCCACCATCGTGTTAGACTTTGAAGTACCCCCGCTGGAGGTAACATAGGTGTCAGAGTTTGTAGTCTATTTCCAAACTCCAAACTCCACCACCACGGTGCGCTTTAACGATGGTGGGTCAGTTTGACCTACCGAGCGGTGTTGTTTCTTTTTTGAGTGGCACTATATAATGCCACTATGGAGGAACTAAGTTTAAAAGCATTAAATGAATTCGAAAAATGAAAAAAAAAACTCAAATAAGGATCACTTACTGGTGCCCCAATGCTGGGAGGTCACAGGTATGTCCGGAGTCGATCAAAAATATGCATCGGGAGCTGTTGTTTCGCCATCTCATCAAAATGTTAGAGCTCAAATCTAAGAATTGCTAAAGGGTTGTGAGTGAAAATGAATTGAAAGTGACCCCTCGGAACCTTTTTTAAGCCTAAAAATTAGGGTTTTTTTGACCCTGTTTGACTATCCTGGTAGGGTTTTGAATTCTTGAACTTGTTTTTGTCCAGTTGAGGCCTGTTTTACATCGTTTTATTACTTTTAGACACGTTTTTGGCCTCCTCGAGCTTTTTTGGACCTATCAGGCACCTTGTCCTCTTTTTTCGCGAGATCACCTAAAAATCAAAATTTTCATCCAATCTCTCGAGGGGGCAGTATATTGGCATGATTTCTCTCACCAAGGCAGTAGTGGGGGAAGATTTTGAAAATGATTTTTTTTTGGCTTTGATTGAGACCATTTATTCGTTGAATCAACGCAACGAGTGCATTGCTTCAAAGAGAGGCAAAATGTAGACAGGTAAAATATATTGATTGACATAGGACATCTGATCCTAACCACTAACATCGCTTCATCCTGAATCATCCTTCGGTCTAATGATTTAATCAAATTCCTTTATTTGGTTAAGTTCATTAATTTTCCCTCTCTTAATTAAATAAATCAGTTATCTAATTAAGTTATCCTTTCTTGATAACTAAATTAACCAGTCCGATCTAATTATCCCTATTTAATTAAATAATTAATTTTATTTGATTAAATCTCTAAAGTTTATCTATTAAATTAAATAAATTAAAACCTTATTTATTTTAATCTAACATCATCTCTTTTAATTAAATAAATTAAAATTCCTTATTTAATTAATCCTTTGTTCTCATATTTGATTTAAATCAATCCATAAATCTAAGTCAAATAGGTCACATCATTTAATCCCTTCATTAAATTAATTTACCTTGATTAATTTAATCTCTTCTCATGTCCCATCCTCCATCTTTTACCACTTGCACATGAAAATAGAGTTATTTGATTTATTAAATCTCTATTTTCTTCAACAAGGCATCTTTTAAGGAATATTCCTCAAATTTGAATTCAAAATCCAAGTGGAATTTGTCCTTCCAACAAGGCATTTACTCCAACTACAAAGTCCTTTTTCCTTGAGCCAAGTGGCATTCAATGCACCTTCTTTCCCTCTTACATGTCATTTCAAAATTTTCAAAATTCAAATATATGCATTTATTGACACATTCTTCAAAACTTGCACATTCCTCAACCATTCACATGATGACATGTGGCTTCTTGTCATTGGTTGATTCTTAGTCCCACATTGCCTCATTTTGGACATCTCTTCAGCTTGACATTATATAAATAAGAGGCTTCCTTCCTCATTTGATCCATCCACAATTTGAGTAAACTTATTATGCTCAAATATTTAGCAATCTTCATCCATACTTTTGAATTTGTAGCTAGGTTATGCAGGTTTTCATCTTGGAGAACTCATCACTCTTCATCAAAGTGGATCACAATCTTCATCAAATCATCAAAGTTAGCATTGGAGTTGGGAAAGGGCCAATTTTCAAATCAAATTGGCACCAATTCCCTCAAGAGATCAAGAATTTACATTACTTTGATAGGATTTAATCTCTTTTATTGATTTCTCATTGTATTGCTTTCATTTTCCTATTTTGAGTATTGATAAATGGATTTCTTAAGGAATCTACATTCTAGCTTGCATCTGAATCTAATTTGTTGTGTTTATTGTGTTATTGCAGGTTTAGGATCCAAGTTTGCACACCTTGGTTACCACTTTTCATGCAAGACAAGATGAAGACTACTAGGTAATTGAAAGTTGATGTTCAATCACATGACCAGAGATAAGAGTAAGTTGACTAAACTTGATAAATATGATGGTGGTTTAGTTATGTTCGATGATGATTCAGGAGCTAAGTTCTGTGGTAAAGGTTCAAATAGTTTTGATGGAGTGCACAATAATGATGATGTATATTATGTGAAGGATTTGAGGCATAACCTTCTAAGTGTTGGTCAGATGTGTAGCAATGGCTTTAAAATTTTGTTTCAGAACAATACCTGTGAAATCAGGAAAGGGTCCAGAAATGGAGATATGGTTGTCGCTGGAAGAAGAACCCATGGAAACATCTATCAGTTGAAGGGAGTTGATGATCAGTGCTTGGTATCTCAAATCAGTAAAAGTTGGTTATGGCACCAGAGAATGGGACATGTAAATTTTTATAACCTAGTCAATATCAGTTCAAAGGAGATTGTTTGAGGATTGCCTAGAATCACAAGACCTAGTAATACTATCTAAAGAAGTTGTTAGTTGGGGAAGCAGACTAGATGCAACTTTAAGGGAAAGAACACTGTACTACCAGAATGTTGGAGTTAGTTGACACTAATCTCTGTGGTCCAACTAGAACCGGAAACCTAAATGGAGATAAGTATTTTATGTTGCTTATTAATGATTATACTCAAATGACATGGGTTGCATTTCTTAGAGAAAAGACTCAAGCTCAGGATAGGTTTAAGATATTCAAAGGAAGAGTGGAAAATGAAGTAAATTTGAAAATCAAGTGTTTGAGATCTAATAGAGGTGGTGAATTCACTTCTGGTGAATTTAATGCATTTTGTGAGAAGCATGGCATAAAAAGATAGTTTTCTACCCCAAGAACACCACAACAAAATGGAGTAGTTGAAAGGAAAAATAGGATTGTACAGGAAGTGGCTAGAACTATGATGAAAGAGTCCAATGTATCGGATGTATATTGGAGAGAAGCAATACATACTGCTATTTATGTTCTTAATAGAGTTCAGATCAGACACAACAACACAAAGACACCTTTTGAGCTATGGACTGGTAAGACTCCTACTATGAAATATTTTAAGGTATTTGGAAGTAGATATTATATTAAAAGGGATGATGAAAACCTTGGAAATTTGATGCTAGATGTGATGAAGGAATCTTTCTTGGATATTGTACTACTAGCAAAGCATTTAAATGCTTTAACAAAAGATTGAGGAATATTATAGCAAGTGCTAATGTGAAAGTTGATGAAGACATACATAGACCTATTGAGATAAGTGAGGTTGAACCTAAGGATCCTATCTGTGGACATGTACTAGAGGAGAATAAAGAGGAGGAAGAAGAGAAAGAAGGACAAGCTGAAGAAGAAGAAGAAGAGAATGAGATAGAACCTATTGTAAGGACTCCTAAGTATGTACAAAAGAATCATTTGGAAGAACAAATAATTGGAAACAAGAGTGAAGGCATAAAGACAAGAAGCAAAGTTGCAGCTGAGGTAATTTTTTTTTTACTCTCTAAAATTGACCCTAAATCTGTAAGTGAAGCATGTGAAGATGAGAGTTCGATGAGAGAAATGAAAAAAGAGATACAATAGATAGAAAAGAATCAGACATGGGAACTAGTGCCTAGGCCTATGAATAAGAATGTGATTAGCTTGAAATGGGTGTTCTAGAATAAGCTAAATTAAAATAGAGAAGTTGTAAGAAATAAGGCAAGACTGGTATGCAAATGATATTCACAAGTTGAAGGAATATATTTTGAAGAACCCCTAAGGCTAGAATGGAAGCTATCAGGATGTTTTTTGCATTCTTTACCCACAAGGACTTTAAAGTGTATCAGATGAATGTTAAGTCAGCTTTTCTGAATGGTGAATTGGAGGAAGAAGTGTATATGGAACAACATGAGGGGTTTCAATTGTCTGGCATGGTTTGTAAATTGAAGAAGGTGTTGTATGGATTGGAGCAAGCTCCCAGAGCTTGGTATGCAATATTTCACATATACTTGACAAAGAAAGGATTCAACAAGGGTTCTGCTAACAACAATCTCTATTTCAAAGTACAAGGTAACAAAATATTGATAGTAGTTGTGTATGTTGATGATATAATTTTTGGTGGAAATGATGGCATGTGTAAAAATTTTGCTGAAAAGATGCAAAAAGAATTTGAGATGTTTATGATTGGTGAATTGAATTTCTTTCTTAGTCTACAAGTGAATCAAACTGACAAAGGGATATTCATTTCACAATCTGAGTATGTAAAAGAGTTGTTGAAGAAGTTTGGGATGGAGGATTCTAAACCAGTTTGTACTCCTATGGTAACCTAGCATAAATTGAGCAAAAACGATGAATTTTCTAAGACTAATCAAAGAAAATACAGATCGATGATTGGTGGACTATTGTATCTTACTCCTACCAGACTGGATATTATGCATGCAATATGCTTAGTTTCCAAATTCCAAGTAGATCCTAAAGAAACACATGTTACAATGGTGAAGAGAATATTTAGATATCTTAAAGGTACACCAAAATATGGATTATGGTATCCTAAGAGTAATTATTTTAGTCTGAGTGCTTACACAGATGCTAATTGGGTTGGATGTATTGATGACTAGAAGACTACCAGTGGTGGTGCTTTCTTTCTTGGAAGAAGATTAGTTTCATGGTTGAGTAAAAAGTAAGACTCGGTTTCTTTATCCACTGCAAAGGCAGAATATATTGCTGCAACATCCTACTGCACACAGGTTTTGTGGATGAAGCAAAATTTGAAGGACATTGGAGTGGTATGTAATGAGCCTATTTCTATTTTATGTGATAACACTAGTGCAATAAATATTTCAAAGAACCTGGTTATGCATTCAAGAACAAAGCACATATCTATCAAATATCATTTTCTAAGAAAAAAAGTGTTGGAGAATGAAGTCTGATTGGAGTATGTGACAACAAAGGAACATATTGCAGACATATTCACTAAGGCTCTTATGAAGGATACTTTTGAATATCTTAGGGAGAGGTTGGGGGCCATTGGCCCTCCAAACCAAGTGCACATGAAGGTGCATCAGTCCATTGAATTCATATATTATTTATTTATTTGGATTGATGAATTGGTCTACTCTGCAGGGGGAGTAGAAAAGGTTTTTCATTGTTGTAGGATGGGTGTACTCCTAAAGGGGAGTAATCAGAGTAGTAATTCTTTACCATTGATGTCAAAGGGAGAGAAAGTAATGTGAAAAATAGTTGCAGTAGAGGAGAAGGTGTTCTCCCATAATATTGTGTAGGTTGTCTTTGATGGTTTTTCACACCATGTGTTGCCATCAATGACAAAGGGGAAGATTGTTGCAAGTATGGGCTAGTCTGGTGGTGTTGTCATTGATGTCAACACTATTTGGTATGTTTTAGATTGTACATGTATAGTTGAGATGTTGCTAAGATGTTGTGAGTACATGGAGCTATCTTATATGGTTGCAGATGTGTTGTGTTGATGAGTTTCCAAGTGCTTTTGAGAAAATTAATAAAGAAAAGAAGTCAAAGTGATGAATGTGTTCAGATTGTGCTCCAGTATGTGCTCAGATATGTGCTCTGTGTTTCTCTTGTGTTGATCCTATGCCCGTGTGGTCCTTAAGATTTCATAGTGGTGATCTGATGATGATATATTCTAAGTTTCAGTTTTTGGTGATATGGTATGTGAAAGTTGTGTCCACTGGTATGTGTGTTCTACTGACAAAATTGATCTTTTGTGGTCTAGGAGAAATGTTTTTGCTCCACATTCCTCTATTGTTTTGTTTCAGATCTTACAGATCTATGATTTGTCTTATGATGGTGTTCTTTGTGGTTTGGCAAAGAAGGGTGAAGTTTGGTAATCTGGAAGTCATGTTTCTATATTCTAGTATAGGTTTGCATAGTTCGGATGATATGGTGAAAGGTATTTAGTGTATGAAATATATTATTTTTCTACAGATATATTTGAAGAATTCTGAGATGAAGTATCATGAATATTGAAGCGTGTTGAGGTGTTTATGTGTCATCTTTGTGCTGGGAAGCGTGTGCATCATTATTCATTTGTGTTTTCATTAGGTTTAGCCGACCTAGTGTTTACACTTCATTTGAAAATTAAAAAATTAATGGAGGAAGCATGTGGTTGATTTGAGAATGTTATTTTTGATCTTGAAAATAATTTTATTGGTCCACTCTTATTCCTTTCCATTGTGGGAATTTTGAGTTGCCAACCTAATTTGAATTTATGAAATGAGTTATTTGTGGCCGACCTTGTTAAATAATTCTAAGGTTGAGAATGGTATAAGAGCAAGTCGAATTGTCAAGAGTTGTATGAAAGTGTGATATGAAGTGATGAAAGAAAGCCACAAATCATAAGAGAAAAAGTCTGTGAGTGTGAGTGAGTTGTGATAGTTGATTTTATTGTGTCAAATTATTGAAGGAAGTGAACTAAAGGTTTCTGTAATTCTTTTTCAAATTTTTGAAGGTGTGTTAAATGTTGTGGTGGATATTTTGTTCTCTTTTGCTTTTGTAGGCAATGAGCCTCCCTGTTGGACAGTGAGTCCTTTGTAGGCAGTGGACCTTTGTATTTGGAAAGTGAGTCCTTTGTAGGTAGTGAGCCTTTGTATTTGGATAGCGAGTCCTCTTCTGGGTAGTGAGCCTTTGGCAATGAACCTCTGTGTTTAGTTTTATAATCTTTATATTGTGAGTTAACCCTCACCGTGGTTTTTCCCTTAGTGGGTTTTCCACATAAAAATTTGGTGTTCATTGTGTTGATTTACTTTCTGTTAGTTATGTTTCATGCTCATATTTAATAACAGAATAGTGTGGTTGAAGAATTGATAAGTGATAAAGTTTTAAGTTTGAATTTTTCTAACAACTGATTCACCCCCCCTCAGTTGTCCTACCCATGTTTAACAAGGAGGTAGAGTTATGCCCCCTCGAGAGGAAATGTGGGTTCAAATAACACGAATGTGCTCTCAAAATGGATGAGAGGACTATAAGATGAAGGAAAAACATGATAAAGGAAAATAGGTAAGGAAATAGATAACGATGATGAAGAAAAATGAAATGATGAAGGAAATGGATGATAGAAGAAATGATAGATGTAAAAGAGATATGAAGGAAAATGAAAGTGATGAAGCTTCTTGCACATGTCATAGTGCTTTATCATCATAGAGTGCTAAAATATGACAAATGGAAAAAAAAACATCGTGGTATGAAATAGACCAAGGTGTGCAAGGTCATCCTTTTGTAAAATAGATAGTCATAGACAAGGAATGTCCTAACTTATACTTAGGGAAAAGTTTCCCCAATCTTTTTATCAAGAAAAACCGTAGAGAATAATCAAATTAAAGATGAGTCATGAGACATCATCCCTCCTCTAAATCCTTCATGGGACATCCTCAAGGTGGCTAGTAACATGACTGAAGTAAATCCAAAAGATAAGACAAAATAGACCAACAAGGTCAACAACCATTCAGATTGTTTTCCAATAAGTGTTTTCCAGTGTGTTAAGGGACGAATTGAGTGATGGGCAGACTATTTTGACAAGGCTTAGTTTTAGGAAAAGAAACATGTTGTATAAGATGTCAAGTCTGGTTTCAATCATGCAACTACCTGTATAAGGAAAATGAAAAAGTGTGATAGTGACAAGGTCTAGTTTTAGGAAGGACACGTCCTGTATAAGACCATTGGTTTGACTTGTTTGATTGATTTGAAAAATGATTATTTTGACTTGGAGACCTGTTGGCCTGCTTGTCTTGTTGATTCAAGATTTGTGTTTGAATTTCAGATGATGATGATGTGTCTAAGTTGGCAATGTCGGATTTATTTTGACTAACTCGATGAACCCTAAAGGACTGACCTAGGGGGCCTCAGGGGCTCATCGATAGATGGCCTTGCCTATGTAGCAATTTTCAAAGACCTCGTAGTTCAACATGACCCTTGAATTTATTTCAATGACAAAGGACTGAATCATGATTTTATTTGACAAAACCTAAAGGACTAACCTAATGCCTCAACGGCATATCGACAGATGAACTTTCCTACATCTAGTTGTAGAGGCTATGTAGTTCAACAATGACAATGACTGACATGACTGACTTTGACTCTATTTTTGGGATTTTGAAGGTTATCTAAATATTTTTGGGTTTTGACATGTTTTGAGTTTTTTGTTTTGGATTTTGAAGTTTTATGATTTTTTTTGGATTTTTGGATGTTTTGATTTTTTTTTTTGGATTTTGAAATGTTTTGTTTTATTTGTCATTTTGAATTTTTATAAATTTATTGGATTTTTTTAGGACGTTTTATGATTTCTATGGATTTTTTGTCTTTTTAAGTATAATGACTTCCATTGAAAATTGCATATCTAGTGTAGGTCAAGGATATTGCCCCCGTTGGGTATAAGATTAACCAATAGGGATGGTATGGGACAAGGTTTATCATGGATGGAAGGTGCAGGGGAAGGACGCAAGATGTCAACCATTTTGGAAGTCATGATAAGGATGACAAGGCCTGATAATGGATGTTAAATTAGAGATGATGAAAACTAAAGGCCTTAGTATGAATTAGGGAAGAAGACCAGATAGAGTGATAGTAGATGATGGAGCAAAGAATGACTACATACAGTGCCTGTTTGTTGGGTTTTCACCATGGTACTTATCTAGGGTGCCTGTATACCAGGATTTCACTGTTGGACAAAAAAAATTCTTTACTTATTTTTTAATCACCAAGATTCCCATTTGCTAGGTTTTCATCAAGGTAACAATTTTTTTGATTTTTTGATTTTTTTTGTATTTTTTCAAGACTTTTTCTCATTTTTTTGTATTTTTTTTAAACTTTTTCTCATTTTTTTTGTATTTTTTCAAGACTTTTTCCTAGCTCTTTGAAGCTAGGTATAGAACTTGTGTAGGTGCAAGTTGTTGATGGGCTTGGAAAAAGGTTCCCCTTTAGGCATAGACAACTGATAAGTGTTGGAACTAAAGCATATTATTATGACATATGTACCCAGCTAGTTAGGCTCAAGTTTACTAGGCTTCTCACGTTCTGCTTGATTTTTCATATTTTGCATCAACACCAAGTCACCAATGTTGAAATGTCTAACCAAAACTCTTTTATTGTAACTGCAACAAAGATAGTTCTAATATGCCTATAGATGCGTTAAGGCCTTATGTATGTGCTCATCAAGCAACTCTAAATCATACAGTCTGGATATACGATACTCCTCATTGTCAATGAGCCCTTTCATGGAGACCTGTAGGGAGGCGCATTCAACCTCTATAGGAAGGATAGCCTCGGTATCGAAGACTAGGGCGAATGGGTGGCACCAATGGGTGTGTGGATGCTCCTGCTATATGCCCACAGGTTGGGGTTAAGTTGAATGTGCTATTCACGAGCAACATCATTGATTTTCTTTTTAAGAATTTTTATTATGGTCTTATTGGATGCCTCAGCTTGGACATTACCTTGTGGGTAATATGGCATGGAAAAGTGGTGTTGGATGTGAAATTTCTCACATAACTCACGAAAATCCTAATTTTTGAAGGGACACCATTGTCAGTGATAATGGATTGTGGGACACCATACTGGCATACAATGTAATTGTGGATTAACTTGGAATTTTTTTTACCAATTATGTATGTCAGGGGAATAGCTTCAATCCATTTCGTGAAATATTCAGTTGCAGTGATAATAAATTTGTGGCCATTAGATGAGGTGGGATGAATTTTTCCTACGAGATCGAATCCCCATTGGGCGAAGGGACATGGTAAAGTGATCAGCTATAGCTCTTGTTCAGGTGCATGGATGAGGTTACTGTGTATCTAGCACTATCTACAATTCTTCACAAAGTGATAGGAATATTGCTCCATTATAGGCTAGTAATATCCCAATCGCATGATCTTTTTAGCTAGATTCAGACCATTAGAATGAGCTCTGCATATACCCTCATGTACTTTGCATAAGTTAGTTTTTCCTTCATTCTTATCAAGTAATTTGAGTAAGGTATTGTCTAAGCAACATTTATTTAGGGTGTCATGAATGATGGCATAGTGAGAAGCTTTGCAAAGGAAGGACTTGCATTGGATGTTGGATAGGTGAGGGGGTAATCTCTGGGAATGCAAATAGTCATAAATGGTTTGACACCATGGGGAATTGGGACCAACAATCTCACATGCCATCTCAAATTTAGGGACATCAAAGGTGGGGACCAACAACTATTCAACTAAGAACTTGTATTGTGACATATTTTTGGGAATGTCCAAGAGAGATCCGATGGTGGCCATGGAGTCAAATACTTTGTTCTGAATTTGTGGAATCTAACAAAAAGTGATATTTGCAAAATATAACTTAAAACTATCAACCATTCTTTTATATGGGGTCAATTTCTCTTCTTTAGTACCATAGTCATCATTCACCTGTCGGATGACTAATTGTGAATCACCAAAGACTTGCAGACTTGTAATTTTCCATTTTATAGCCATGCACAATCCTATTAGTAAGGCCTCATATTCTACAATGTTTTTTGTAAATGGGAAAGCTATTATGAAGGATTTGAGTATAGTGTCACCTTAAGGGGTGACAAAAATTATTTTTGCACCTAATCCATGACTAGTGTATGAGCCATCAAAGTATAATTTCCATGTCATGCCAGTGTCTAATAAAAATATTGATTCATCTAGGAAATCATAAACCAAAGGGTGATCAACTTTTGTGGGTGCATCAACAAGTTGGTCTGTGATAACCTATCCTTCTATTGCTTTTCATTCCATATATTGTATGTCATACTTGTTGAGTATCATTACCCACTTAGCCAATTGTCCTGTCAATGCTTCCTTGCTGAGTAGGTATTTGAGAGGATCTATCTTAGCCACTAGTCTTGTCTGATGATTTAGCATGTAATTTCTTAGTTTTTGAGCTGCAAAAACCATGGTGAGACAAGTGAATTCAATAATACTATAGTTTAGTTCATACCTAACCACTATGTGGCTAATGTAATAGATTTCTTGTTCTTTCTTATCATGGTCTTTTGTCCAAGTAATGCCCCCAGTGCAAAAGTGCTAGCTGATATATAAAGGATTAGGAGCTTACCATCTATTGGTGGCATCAAAATAGGAGGTGTCAAGAGGTACTCTTTAATCTATTAAAAGGTTTCCTTACACTTGTCTGTCCATATAAAAGGAACTCCCTTTCGTAAAAAATGTTGAAAGAGCTAACATTTATCTACAAGTTGTGCAATGAAATGTCTGATGGACTAAATTTGGCCTTGCAATGTCCTAAGTTGATTGATCCCTATTGGGGGAGGCATATCTAATATAGCTTTTACTTTTGTTGGGTCTACTTCAATGCCTCTATGGGAAACTATATATCCTAAGAGTTTTCTCGATGTCACACCAAAGACACATTTTTTTAGATTTAGGGAGACTGTATATTCTTCAAGCCTTTTGAAAAAAAATTCCTAGACTCTTAAATGATCACCATGTGTTAATGATTTCACCAAAAGGTCATCAACATAATCTTCTATCAATGTGTGCATGAGACCATGAAATATGGTGGTCATAGCTCTCGGATAGGTTGTGCCTGTATTTTTGAGTCAGAAGGACATGACATTCCAACAATATGTACCCCATGGGTAAGTGAATGTTGTTTTATGCTAATTTTTAGAAGTGATATAGATTTGATTATACCTCAAGAAGCCATCCATGAGGGACAAAATCTCTTAGCTTGTTGTTAGATCTACTATGATGTCTATATTAGGAAGTGGGAAGTCATCCTTTGGACATGCTTTGTTCAAGTCATGAAATTTTGTGCAGATATAGATTTTTCCATTTAGCTTGTTCACTGGTACAAGGTTTTAGATCTAGTCTGCATAGTCAATAGGTCTTATGAAACCAATATCCAATAATTTATTGAGTTCAGCTTTGACCAATAGAGCTATCTGAGGATGCATTTGTATAAGCTTTTGATTGATAGGATTAGCATTTAGAAGTAATGGTAAATGATGCAAGACCAATGTGGGGTCTAACCCAAGCATGTCAGCATAAGACAATGCAAAATTGACTTGACATTTTGTGAAAAGGTCTTGAAATTTTGATTTTTCTTCTTCTATCAGGGATGCTGCAAAGAGAACAGTCTTAGGATTCTCTATTGTACTTATATTAACTTCCATTACTTCTTTAATTAGCATTGGGGATCTCTCTTGATTAACAGGAAGAAATTCCAACCCTCCATCCTTGGGTGCCTCAGAGAGGTTTTCGCCCTTGGATACGTCCTTTATTTTTACTTTTTTGTGGTCAGAAGGCACCTTGTGGTTTTCACCCAAAGACCTTTCATTTACTTTATTTTTATCATTTTTGTGACTAGAGAGTGGAACAGTCTCGCCAAAATATGTCAGAGCATTAAGATCTATAGTAAATCCAGCCTTGTGGTCCCCATGTGGTATGCCTTCTCGTAGTCCCATGAATTCAGCGATGGCTTCATCATTTTCATATATGTCCAAAGTGGGTGGATCTTTCTAGTCCCAATTGACTAATTGTAGGTAAATGAGGGAAATTCCATCATCAATATTACTGAAGGATGAGGAAGCAATAGATAGGTTAAAGATGGATGTATTATTAGGGTCCTGAAAGGATTCTATCCATACTCTTTCTATTGTGGTCTTTGGTGGGTCAGGTTCATGAAAGGAATCGATGGGGATATTAATATCCATGAGGTTGGTAAAGGATGGGAAAGGTGTATCAGACCCATGAAAGACATAGTCGAGCTCATAGTCACTGGTGGTACAAGAATCTCACTCATATTCATTAGAGTCAGTGCCACTATCATAGAGTTCAGTAGGGTTTTTAGATGTCTTGACATATGTCAAAGCACTCACATCCTTATTTGAAAGCACCTTAGTACTTGAAGCGCCAATCCTAATTGGTACAAATCCTAGCCCCAAGTTCTTTGGTCATGTAAGAGGCATCAAGGGTTATCTTATTCCATTTTTATGTATGTCGAGCCCACTAATTCATCATAACCCTTTTATTTCATGAGTTGAAATCCTTTACCATATTATTTTGGTGGTAGCGGCTGCAAATCTTCTTCATCTTTATAGATCCAATCTTAAATATCATCAATGTCCTCTTTGTTTAACTCTCCCCAACTTGTGAAGGTGGTGGTGGAGGGAATTTTGATGACAATTTTAGGTTCCATATTATAGACAGGTTTTCCATAGGATTTTGGAGACTTTGGTAGCTTAGTGATGTAGTAGAAAGTAGTCATATGATATTTCCCACACCTCTTGTCCTATATCTAAATCTTGGGATCAGTGGATGGAATGGTGAATGTGGAGAATTTAGTTAGAGTGGATGGATCAATGTAATTGGATGGAGCATATGTTGCATCTTCACGATTTATAGGCACTTGATGTTTAGGGACCCCTCTCAAATTGGTGCAATATGAAAAGGGATTAGGATCACCAATGATTATGATTTCAGTACCATTATAAGGAAACTTCAGATATTGATGGTATCTGGATGGGAAAACTTTCATGGTGTGGATCCATGGTCGGTTGAGGATTAGGTTGTATGGTAATTCAAGATCTAGGACTTGGAATGTGGTATCTAGTGATGCAGGTCCAATCTTGATAGGAAGTGTGATAATTCCCTCTGAAGAACATTCTTCATCATCATAGGCTTTGATGAAAATGCTCTTAGTTCTATCCACACATGTTTTAGATAGGCCTAATGCCTTTACTAGTTTTAAAGTGCAAATGTTCAATCATGCTCTACCATCTACTAGGACTCATTTGACATTGTTGTTGTTTATGAAGAACTCAAGGTGCAATGGCTCATTATGGTTTGACTTGGATGTAGAGTAATCTTTATTAGAAAAAGAGACATGGTGGGAGTTGGCCAAGTATCCAACCATGGCTTCAAATTGGCTAATGTCTAGGTTAGTAGGGACAGAGGTTTCTTTTAGAGCCTTATCAAGGATAGCTTTGTGTTTGGGTGATATGCGCAGAAGCTCAAGGATGGAAATTTGTGTGGGAATATTCCCCAATTGGTCAACAAGGTTATATTGGGATTTGGATTGTGGCTACTTTGGAGGAGGACTAGATATGGTAACCTTAGCTCTGCAGGTGGTAATGACAATTTCATGTTGCTTCTTAATGGAGATTGTGTTAACATGATTGTCAACAACTTGAAGGTGGTTAATAATTTTGTAATCCAAAGAGGAATTGGTATAATTGGCATGGTTGTCTTTATTTTGACTCGAACTAGATTCTTTTACATGGTCTTGCAATGGATTCTTGAAAATTGTATGGCCTTTATTGGAATTTTTTTGTTGTCCCTTGACCTCTAGAGTACCATTTTCAATCAAGTATTGAATCATGTTCTTCAATTGACAACATGATAAGGTATTATGCCCTTTAATATAGTGGTAGTCACAGAAATAATTTGCATCCCACCAAGAGGGTTTAAATTGTCTTGGGTCATATGGTTTGGGCTTTGGGAGCTATATGATGCTTGATTGTACTAGCTTCTTTAGGAAAAATTCAATTGGTTTTGGTAAAGGAGTGTATTGTCTTTGTGTTTCCTTGGTTGTCTTGGGGGTCCCCATCCTTGATTATTTTAATCTGTATCATGTTAGCTACTTGGTTGGAAACATACGGTGCAGTATTATTTGTGTTGAGTGCTTTGAGAGTCAATGTGGGACTTGTTTTGTTTACAACTTTCGCATCTACGATTTCATCATTTGTTACATTCTTGTTTGGAGACCAAAACTTGTCTTTATGATTTGATGTTCCTTGGGAATTTTGTGTTTTGGTATAATTTTTAATTTCCCCTTTAGTGATAAGGGTTTTCTCAAGGATGGCCCCTTTTTCAACAAGGTCAGCAAATGTGGAGCAACAATGAGCCTCCAATGCATATTTTAATTTTGTGTTCAGGTTTTGCATGAACATGATAATTTTTTGTTTTTCAAGAATTTCAATAGGACATTGGCTAGCTAAACTTATCCATCTCTTGAAGAACGTTATGAAAGCCTCACCCTCTTCTTGTTTAGTTTGACATAGGGTACCAATAGTGATGTCATTTTTTATATTAAAGGCAAAGTGGGTGATAAATTTGTCATTAATTTCGTCCCATGATTATATTCTTGTTGGTAGGTGAGAGAACCATTCTAAATCATGTCTTGTGAGACTCCTAGGAAAAAGTCTCATTAAATATGTTTGTTTTGAAGCAATTTCAATCAAGGTCATATAAAATTCCCTCACATGTTCAATGGGGTTTCCTATTCCTTTATATTTAGGTAAAGTTGGCATGACATAATTTGGAGGAAAACGAGGCATGTATAATGTCCTATCAAATTGGTAAGGACATAACTCTTTGATAGAGTAAGTTTTCTTATTTGACAATTTCATCATTTTCATTTGCTTTTACAAGGCCAACATTTGATTGGCTAGGACATCATACGGTGTGAGTGTTGTATCTATGGTATTTGCAACTGTATTTTGGTAAGGCCTAGTGTTTGTGCTTTTCAATCCAATGTGTTGAAAGGATGGTATGTTGGTGTTGATGTGAGGTGTGAATGTTTGAGTTGTGTTTGGAATTTGGATTTGAGGGACATGTGTGGTATGAGTTGGAATGTGTGAGGTGAAATTTTGAGTTGGGATTTAAGAATTGGATTGCATATGAAAAATATTAGAAGTATTTGGACCTTGTGAATATTGAGTGTTGAATTGGAAAGATCCTTGAGGATTTTTCTAAGGAACACTTGTGTTAGGCCCTTGTGACACATTTGTGTTTATGTTAGTTCCATGAATATGAACTCTAGTCCTTTTATTTGTGCAAAAATGATTTGATAACACGGTGTTCAATTCCTTAGATGTTTGAAATGGATTCAACGATGTGGTGTTTGTGGCACTTGATGCTCCAAATGGATTTGAAGATATAGTGTCTCTGGTACTTGATGTTCCAAATGAATTTGAAGATATGGTTTTTGTATTAAATGGATTAGGTGTAGAACCAAGGGATTGTGACATGGATTGTGTTAGGAATTGTGTCATTGGTTGTGTTGTGTTAAAGGCCATCCCTTGTGTTGTGCCTTGTACAATGCCTTGTGTTCCAAATAAGGAGGTGTGAATTGGTGTTGCATCTTGTGTGCCTCCTCCTAATGGTATTGATGTATTAACTTGTGGGATATAGCTACTAGGGACAACCATATTATTTCCTTGAGTTTGGTTGATGGATGTGGACAATGGTCGTAATGTATTGATATCAAAATTGGGAGGTAATGTGGCACCTTCTATCAATAGTTTGGCTAGGTAATATTGAGTAATTCATCCATAAAAGAGGAAAACTTAGGATCTTGGGCAACAAATTCTAGTTCTTCTATGATAATGTTTCCATTTTGGTCTCTAGTGACGAATTTCTCCAATAGGGATTTGTAGGGTCTTGGTGTCCCATGTGAGGAGTTTGCAAATGGGTTAAAGAATTAATTTTTCGATGGGGAAGCCATATATGTTCATCTTCTTTGTGACCTAGTTTCAACCATGAAAGGACTTGCAAAGAGAAGATGGGTGATATGAGACTAAAACTATGTTTTTGGTCTTTTTGTAATAAGGTATGCCTAAATTCAATGCAACTATTTTTTTGGATTTTTGAATATATAGGGATGCCTAATAACAATGCCTAGATTAAGAGTAAAAGTGATGGTATGCAAAGCGTGGAATGAAGAAATGGAATAGTATGACCTAATATGAAGGGTAAAACCTAAGATATGGTTGCTAATCAAACTAAGATTGGTATAGAAACTAATCTGATTGTCAATGACATTAGGTATAGTAAAGACTAATAGGATATGTTGACAAGGTGATCTCAAATTGGACTGATGAGCTAAGGAACCAACCTAAATGATGAGGACTAGGATGAATGTTGTCTAAAAGATAAGGTCAAGAGAATACAAATTTGAGGCTATAGTCTAGTCTAAGTTTGATGGGCTTCCTAATCAAGAGGTTTATGTAAGCTAAAAGGATGACCTAATGTTTAATCTATGGGGAATGCAAAAAGATGAGATGATAAATGAATGAATGAGAAATTCCTTGGTATAAATAGATTTAAAGGTAAAGCTTGTTTTGGATGTGTTGGCCTAGTTTGTATCAAGGTTTGAATGTTGTCAGTTTTGGGTGTGGTGTTTGTTTGCTTGTTTTACTTGAATACACACACATAAAACATAAGCAGAAAATATATTTTTTGAGTTTGTTTTTGGTTGTGAATTCTGTTTGATTGTTGCAATACAAACACAAATCCTAGGCTGGTAGAGCCAATATTTGTTGGGTTCCCACTTGGATTTCTCTAGCCATTCCTATTCAGAGTAGGTGACCTAGGAACTTGGTATCACTGGATCCCCTCCACAACACTCACTTATCAGGCATACCAAGTTCCAAATTCCCTAAAACCACAAGGATCTCAAGAAATTTTCCATCTCTATAATGAACCACAAAAGTGTGGGACAGCTTCAAAGGTTTGACCTCTTGTGCCAACAAATAGAAGGGTTTTGGCTTCTAAAACAAGAGGTATCTAGTGAATATTTAGGGACACGACTCCTTGCAAGCATCCAAAAAGCCACTTAAGGCTTTCATCACTCTACTAGGGGATCTTATACATTTTATGGTAGGTACCCTATTTTGAGTGATATTGTACAGCAAGGGAAAAGACCGCCATGAGGACTTGATAGTTTAGTCTTATCTTTTTATATACCGGCCTGAGCGAAAAACTGATTGTAGTCATTCTCTCTTATGAGGCAAGCCCCTCTAAGAGGTAAACACAAAAATAGATGGGCCCGACTTTCTAATCATCGAGTTTGCACAAGATGAGAGCATAATACCTACCATCTTTCAAGCATGAAAAATAGTGGTTTATTAACCTCCTAATTAAATCTACATGAAAGAAGATAGTTGTTTTTTTTAAGCACCAAACGAAATGTGGTCTAAGCTATACATATAATCAGTTTCAAAATTAAGTCTTCAACGAACATCCTGCATCAAATGTCATTAGTAGTTTCAAATTTAAGTCTTTGGCAAATGTGTGTTTATGTTTTCAGCCCTCGAGTCTCAGACATGAAAACCTACACAAGAAACCATATTAACAAAATTAGCTCCAAAGTCAAATAAAACTAAAGTAGAAAGAAAATTAGCATTAAGCCTAAAATCTAGTCTAAATTAGATTAAATCCAAATTAGAATAAATTCTAATTAAATTAATCCTAAATTACGTCTAAATTCTAAATTAGAAAACAAGTCTAAATTAAAACTAAAAGTTAAATTTAAAAATTAAAAGGTAAATCTAAGTTAAAAGTAAAAGCTAAATCTAAAAAATCAAAAGTTAAAAACTACATTAAAAGTTAAAACCTAAATTAAAATTAAAATCTAAATTAATCTAATTAAAATATCTTATTTAAATCTAGTTAAAATCTAAATTAAAGTTAATTAAAATCTAATTTAAAAAGTTAAAATCTAATTCTAAATTAAATCTAAGTTAAATCTAAATTAAAGTTAGCTCTAATTAATCTAATTAAAATCTCTAATTTAAATCTACGTTAAAGTCTTTAATCAAAATCTAATTTAAATCTAATTTCATCTAATCTACGTAAAACCATATTTTGTAGGGTGTGAAACATTGTGATTGTCGGATACGTTTAAAATTGCAGGATACTTTTAGAATGAAATGAAGTGTTTGATACCCATCGTTTTATCTACCACGAAAACATTAATAGCATGAAGGATACATAGTGGATATTCATGCATGTTGGAATTAATTGAAATTAATTAAAAATAAAAGAAAATGGATGAGTGGGTTTATGATATAATATAGGTTTAGAATTATATTTATATATGATTTGTGAATTTAAATGATTGATTCAAGGAAAATGGATTTAATGATTAAATGATTTAATGAAAAAAAAAATTTAATGAAATATGTGAATGGATAAAATAAAGGTTTGTGTATGAATGTAAATGGTATTTTAATGATTATGCAAATGCATTTAGTGAAATATGCAATATTTTAATGGTTTTGTGAATATGGAGATATAATTATGTAGATGATCAAAATGAAATATGCAATGGATAAAAATGATTATGAGGACATTTTTGTGCATCTACAACTACCTCTATGCGGTCTCTTGCGCTAGCCGTAGTGTCAACTGCTAGCTCTATTAACACTCCTGATTATGCTCCTACCTATATATGTCTCACTTAGTGCATGTGGTATCTCTCTCCTATGTGGTTGTATCTCTCTCCTATCTTGCAAAATCGTGCTCCTATATGGAATGGTCTCTCTTGGTCGTGAGTGCCTATATGTGTTGATCTCTAAGATCTGAACCCTATTGTCATGGTGGTGGTGGTGGAGGGGAGGTCCTACCTACTATAACGATTGGACCAATGGAGGTTGATGTGGTACCCCATTATGTTTCCCATCCCCCAGAATCTATTTTTCATGAGGATTTTTTGTGGTACATTACCAATCTATATGTTGCCTATACCTCGTCCTCTCCCTCTACCTACACCATCACCCCTTGCTAGATCTGTCAATCTAACTAGGGCATTTTGAGTGAACCAAGTTTCATAAGTTGGTGTGGTACCTAGATCATCAGGTTCCCCTACATAGACAGATGGAAGTGGAACAAGATGTGCAAAATCTTGAATGATAACCTAGGGATTTTCCTTCTCTACCCACACTCCCTCTCTAGTGGTGCATGTATAGATATCCCTATAGGCTGGTGGGAGTACATCTTGTTGCTCATCAAACTATCAAGCCACCCCATTTGAAAGGTATCTCTTAATGATATGATGATGGTGACCCATAATCCACTATGTTTGTCTAGTGTAGAAGAGCTCCTGCTAATCATCAACACATGTTTGTGCCTAGAGCTAGGGTCTCCACTTGAATGTTGTCATGTCATCTATTACCTGTCCCTAGAATGTTATCCTGATCACTTCAGTGTGGTGGAGTGTGGTCATGGATCAATATAGATAGACAACTCGTAGATCCCCATCTATGTCTACCTATGTAATGACTGGACTAAGCATGAAAATGTGCTCCCAAGCCTAGATGTGTAATAAAGTCACTCCATAAGATAATCTATGTGCTCACCCCATGCATATGTGATCATGTCGTCAACCATCCCCTCTAGCACTAAACCATAGTTGATGCTAAATCCTTGGTTGCATTGATCTGGAACTAGGACACCCATAATCAACCTTGCAATAACTAGTATCAAGTAACTAACACATCCTTAGTGTCTATCCAAGTTGATCTGGTAGCTCTCCACCCATAGGGATATGATATCCAAAACTCAAAACATGGTCTCCAAGTTGAGGTTTGTGTTATGTATAGGCCTTGTACCATGAATGGGTACTCAAAGGATGCACCAAAAATCCTCAAGTGTGATAGTTGCTTCCCTGGTCAGAAGATGGAAAGAGGAGGTCTCAGAATACCATCTCTCCACAAGCACTATCATCATTGCAAGGTGTGTATGAATCTTAGACATATGTGCAATGAATCCTAAACTGATGGCTCCTAGGAAGAAGTTTTGATCATCCCTGAAATGCCTCAACTGCAATAGAATGTTAGGTCTCCTCTCTCATGACTGTAGAGGATGGAAGGTCTCTTGCACGCATCACGCGCATAGCGTCAAATTTGCTAAAAATAGGAAAATTTCTAAGTTGAACATCCTAGAGAAACAACTGCACCACTTTAAAATAATTTCCCTACACTATTACTCTTGCAACTACATCACACTTTTACAAGTGTTCTACTAAAAATCAAGTGCATCGCTTCTCACAAGTGTGTCACACTAGTGCATTTTACAAATGCACCACTAAAAATCAAGTGCACTAGTATACACATATGCATCACATTGGGCCATTTTACAAAAGCACAACTATAATACACATGCACAAAATTTTAACAAGTGTGCTTAAGGTTTAGCAACTGTATCACTCTACACTTTTTCAAGTGCATCGATCTGGTAAAAATCAAATACATAGGGTTTAAATAAATGTGTTGCACTTTTTCAAGTGCATCACTAGCAACACAAGTGTGCCACTGACCATAACAAGTGTGTTGTTGAAATAATAGTACACTTGTAGAACATTTTTGACCTAAACAAATCATGCATAAAAAGGTGTGTAAGAAATTTTTTTGAGGTACATATTGTGGTCCTACTTTGGATAGGTGGTGGAACTTACAGACTCAATATGCAAGGTGTAGTGGGAGCACACAGTCAACCATTGTGTCAAAAGCTCTGCAAGGTCTCTCTCCAAATCTCTTAAATTCTCAAACTCAAAGTGTGCAAATGACTTAGAAAATGACCTTTAGCCCTTATATAGGCATGGAAATTAGGGTTTTTGACTTGCTAGCATAGTGCAAACCTAGGTTTTTGCTTGTTTATCTCTGTTGTTGAGCTTGGAAGCCTATTTGAAGAATTTTTTAATGTCTTGGAGCTTATTTTTGTGCCCTCTTTGTAGCTGAACTAATTTTATATCCTTGATCTTGACCTAAAAATTGAAAATTTCCCTCAATCTCTCAAGGGGGCAGTAGACCAGCATTTATTCCTTCCATTGAGGCATAGTGGGGCATTTGGAAAAATCATGAATTTTTAAATTTTTGATTTGAGCAACAATGTTGATTTGAGAAGCATCGATTCTTTAAACCAATGTAGTAGGTACCTTGCTTCAAAGAGGGGAACAATGTACACTTAAAATTTTCTTGATCAATATCACATATTCAAATTTGATTACTAACACCATTTTCATCCTAATTTGACCACTTTGATCTATTCAATTAAATAATCCCGATTATTTAATTAAATTCATAATTTTCGTCTTTAATCGGATAATCAATAAATTATTTGATTAATTCACCTCTTTCAAGCTAATTTTCATCTTATTTGATTAAATAATGTGAATTGCTTAACTAAATCCCCTAAGTCCTCTCATTTGATTAAATAATCTTAATTATTTAATTAAATGTCATCCCCTTTTTTATTAAATAAGTTAATTGTTTAATTAAAATTTTAAATTCCTCCACCTTGCACAATTAAATAATGTTTTAATTATTTAATTTGACTAATTTCCCACTCCTCAAAGGAAAGTTCCCATGGAATATTCTTCCATTTCAAATTTGAACATTTCCCTCCAACATGGAAATATCTTGTACATTCCTCCTAAAATTAAGGATTTGTGTTTGTTGAAATCAATTACAACCCTTGATTACCTTTATCAATCCATGTGATCTTTCAATCTCATCCATGGATTTGATCCTTGATACATGTCATTTTATCTCATTCATTTATATCCCTTGATTAACCAAATTGATCCTAGCCATTGAATCACCTAAAAATCCTATAAATAGCCTCCATTTTATGAGTAATTCATCCACAAGCATTTAGAGAAAATAGACTATATCCATTTTTAGATCCATCTTTGAGATCATTTGTCCAATTTGCATCCATTTCATCCATTTCTCCATTAAAGTATCATTTTAAGCTTTCTTTAGCAATGAGATTAGGAAAGGGTTGATCATTCCATATTAATTTAGCACTATTCCCATAATGTCAGGATTAGGTTTGCAAGTGTAATTAGGTTTCCTTTTATCAAATCTCTTTCAATTTCATGTTTTTGATATAAAAAGAAGAAAAAATAGGGTATTGTCCCTTTAGTACAAGCCCCAAAGGCCATCAATAGTATAGTAACACTAACAACACATTAACAGCAAGGTCTAGAAACCTAACCAACACCCTAAACATTTCATATAAAAAAATGCATCCAAAATATAACACAAATACTAATACTAATAGTAAAGTCCATCATGAAACTATGATTTAATTTAGTCTTAACCACTGACCACCAAGGGTCATACCAGTCATAAGGAAACATGAAAAATAGTATCAATATCTTTAGTAAAATAAAAAATAAATGATGGCCATTGAGGCCAGCACCAGCCAAAAAATTGAGTCACTCGCGACACTAATCCTTCTTCCCACTGTATGGCTTGATTAAAGTTATGGTAGCCCAATCTTTTGTGAGGAACTTAAGAAGTTCCTTGTTGACATCTTCTTCCTCCACATTGTTAGTGGACTTGTCCTTCTGCAACAAACACAGAGTGGTGGCAGACCTATGCATGATCTTCAACGTGAATCTTGTAATATTCTACAACCTTTTCTCCAAAATTTCCACTTTGCATTTAAGGTTTTCAACCTCCTCCCAGACAACATCTTTTTTACTACAAGCTTCCTCCATGGGGGCCTTTCCCTCAGAAATGTTTGAGGCCCTAGTCTTGACCTCCTTGATCCTAATACTGGCAAGACCCAAGGAACCCCTTTTAATATTTTCAAAAACATGGGAGGAGCTACTAGTAGAAACCGAAAGGGCCTCCTTCTCCACATCCTTTTCCTCCTTACCCTCCTTCTCCACATCATTTTCTTCCTTACTCTTACTCTCACTCCCATCACTATTATCAAATTTCGAAGCCTCCTTAAAACTCTTCTCTTTTTCTTGTTTGATGACCAATCTACTTGACCTGTGAGGGGTACTAGTCTCCTTCGTGATCTCAATGTCAAAGTCAATTTGTTGAAGCCTAAATTTTATTTTCTTAGAGGCTTTGGCTTTAGTTTTCGGGGTGGGAGCTATACGTTTTTCATCCTCTTTTCTTCACCATAGGCTCCTGATTGGGGGACGTGTTCTGGAGAGAGGCTTTCGTAGCAAGGTTTTTTATACATTTTTTCTTATTGGGGCCAAGGGTATCCATGATGCTAGCAGACAAAGGAGTGGAAGAGATTGGGGCCTCTTTAACAGTAATAGGTTGAGGAGGGAAAAGTACCAAGTGGAAATGGTAGAGTCTAGACATAAGCCCTTGGTGGAGAATGGTGAAATTAATATTCAAGTTCATGGCTTCAACCACATTAAGCACAATATTTTCAAGAGAATGTAAGAGAAAAAATGGAATGGAGATACTATGGTGGTTTTTGAGTTGATTGAGGAAATTAAAATGGTAGTAATAATACACACCGTATCTCCCTTTGAGAGTGAAATACTTCATCACCACCATCCAAACTTTGTCCAATGGCTCCAGAAGCACCTTGCGGTCATAGCCCTCACATAGCTTGATAGGTTTCTCATCACCCTAGAAGAACACATTGAGACTAGTCTGGTCAGAAACTTGGGTGGTTTTCTTCCATTTACGCCCATCCATAGCAAGACTCGTGGCCTTAGCAATAACCTCCTCGTTAACCTCAAAATAAATGCTCCCCATAATTACCCTTTTGGCATCCCAAGAGGTGATGAATTGTTTGGAGAGCCTCTCATCAAAGCCAGACATGCACTCCATAAATTGGAAATTCCACCCTCCCCGCATATATGCCAGACAGTGCCATCCATCTTCCATTCATCGCATTTATCTAGCTCAACATGCACCTGGTCACCACCCATGGAAACAACAAGAACAACACAATGAAAGGAAGAAAGAAAATGCAAGTGCAAATTACAAAGCAGGTGTGATAAAATCCCAATTTGGAAATGGCCATAGAGAAATGATCACCAAAAAGTAACTTGTAAATCATGAAAAGAAGGAAATTAATGCCACTTCCTGTATCCAGCGCAAGCTAGGTAGTTTCCCCATGTGAGAAGACCAAGGAACGATAAAAAATGAGGGTGATAATAAATCTGGACAACTCAATGAATCAAACAAAATCCGTAGGGTTGGAGGATTATCACTAAAATCGATGGGGTTCAAAAAATAATGATCCCATTAGTCATTAGTTTCATCATGACAAGTCTTGGCGGCCACCCAACAAGGCAAGTACTTGGCACGTGGAATATCCTTCCCATCAATCTTCACATGCAATGACCAGTTTTTCAAATATAGACTCTTTCCAACATCACTAACATAAGTTAGTAAACACCACACTGGGGCTAAAGGATAAAGTTTTTTAGCAACCATGATGAAAATATTTAAGATTGCTTCTCACAAGTGCCAACATAGGAGGGGGCAATGATTCTTCCTTCCTCCAACACTGTAGACCCTCCTAATGAAGACCTAGCGCTGCCAAATTGTTAGCAACCACATTTCCTTCCCTATAGACATGCTAAAGAGTGAACTCCTATAAACTAGCTAGGAGAGATTGAATGTCCTCAATTATCCCTTGGATTGACCATCCATCCACCATTGTGCCTTTTGTGGCTTCAATTATCAGTTGCGAGTCACCCTCAATTTCCAAGGACTTGACATTGATTGACAGCACAAACTTGAGACCCCAAAGGAACACCATACTTTCCACCTAATTACTTGTGTGTTCTTTTAGGTTCCTTAAGTAGGTAGCAACTAGAAAATCATTATGGTCTCTAATGATACCACCCCTAGTAGCTTTCCCAGCTCTGGTTGTCCATCAAAATTCAACTTGCACCAGGGTGGTTTAGGATTTTTCCATTTTGTGTTGTTTTTGGCAATCTTCTTGGAGTTGTCGAACTTGTGAAAGTAACTAGGAAGATTCCAAATTCTAGCACTATTTTTGTCCCAACCTATTGTGGGGTAGCTAGGGATCTTCCACTTATAGATGGAAATGTTGTCCGAAAGGAGTTTATTAAGGGTTATCAACACACTGTCCACACTGTTCTCTTTATCCCTAAAAATCATGTTCTTCCTTTCTTTCCAAATGCACCAAAAAATAGAGGGAGGAATTAGTTGCCAAAGTTTATTGATTAGAGGGTGGTTAGAGGGGCACCTCCAATTGATAACAAATTGTTGAATATCCATGTGGAACACCCATTGGATGTTGAAATTATGAAGAGAATTTTTCCAAGCTTGGGAGGCAAACTGACAATGGATGAAAAGATGAGAGATAGTCTCCTCATCTAGTTTACAAAGGGTGCACCTATTGGGAAATTGGAAACCCCTTTTAACAAGGTTATCAATCGTTAAATTTTTTCCATGAATAGAAGCCCACCAAAAGAAATTGATTTTAGGGATGAGGTGAGAGTTCCAAACCTTCTTCTAGCAATTCTCTCTTCACCTTAAAATTTTAATAGCATATGGTAAGCAGACTTAACCGAGAAGGCCCTTGAGTGATTTTTCATCCAAAAAACCCTATCCTCCTTAGGAAAGAGAGGAAGTCTCACCTTATTTAAAAGATCTTGGAGCTCAACAACCTTAGGGAGAAGGTTAGGCTTGTCTAAGAAAATCTGCTCCAGAATTTTCCATTTGTCTTTTGGGGTAGTATAATCAGCAATATGAGTACCAAAGTAGATCTTAGCATGCTCCTGCAGAATATTGAAATTGCTATCAGCTAGGGTTCTATCCCCAATCCAACGGTTCTCCCAAAATCTTATTGTTCTTCCATGTCCAATTTTCCATTTAATACCTTCCTTCATAAGTGATCTGCACTTTAGAATATTGTTCCAAATTTTTGACCCAGAGGGGAGGCCATTCAAATCCAGAGCCCTGGAAAAATACTCCTAGTTTAGATACGTGGTCCTCATTATAATGCACCATTCGACTTTTCCCATCACCAGATTCCAACCAATTTTGGTAATGAGGGCTTTGTTCAAATTAGTTGTCTTTCTAATCCCAACACCCCCTTAGCTTTTAGGGTGACAGACAGTGTCCCAATTAACAAGAGCTAATCTTTTTTTCTCTTCAACACCAGTCCAAAGGAAGGATCTTTGGATTCTTTCCACTTTTTCCACCATGGAACCCGAAATTTTGAAGAGGGAGAGGAAGTAGATCGGGATCCCTTGGAGAGAGGTCGAGAGTAATTGCAATTTACCATCACTACTAAAAGCTTACCCTTCCAACCTACAAGCTTCTTTTACATTCTCTCTAAAATATTATTCCAGAAACTAGGAGTAACCTCCTTCATAGTGAGGGGTAAACCAAGGTAAGTCCCCAGAAGAGTAGCACTTTGATAGCCCAATATAGATAATATCTTTGCTTGGAGATCAACTTTAGTGTTAAAGAAGTAGATACCAATTTTTTTATAATTTATACATTGCCCAGAGGTATTAGCATAGTCATGAAGGAGGCCTTTCCATTCTCTAGCTTCAACCACAAAATATTTTCCAAAAGGAAGGTGTCATCCAAAAATTGTTGCAGAACTAAGGGGGGGAGGGTGGAGGTAGCTGTAATTCCCTAAATTTTCCTGGAGTGTAGCAAAGATAGGAAATTCCTACCAAGAACTTCAACAACCATAATGAAAAGATAGAGGGATAAAGGATCACCTTTCCTAATTCCTTTTCCAGCTTTAAAGAAACCCCAAGGAATCTCATTGACTAAGACAGAATAATGAACCGACTCAACACATTCTCTGACAATTCCAATAATATTATCATTGAAACCAAATTTAGCAAGAACCGAGTATAGAAATTTCCATCTGACCCTATCATAAGCCTTAGAAATGTCTAATTTGAAAGCCATACCTTGATTCTTACTTTTTTCTATACAGTGGATTATTTCATGAGTCGTAATAGCAACATCAAGGATTTGTCTTCTTGGAACGAATCCATTTTGGCATCTGTTGATAATCTTGTCCAACAACAGCTTAAGTCGATTGACCAGGACTTTGGAAAAGATCTTGTAAATAATATTGCATAGACTTATATGCCTAAAGTCGGTTGTACACTTTGGCTCCTGGATTTTAGGGACAAGAACTATGAAAGTATTATTCAAATTTTTTAGCAATTTACCTGTTCTGAAAAAGTCTCTGACAACCATGGTTATATCATAGTTGATGATGTCCCAATATTCCTAAAAGAAAGCTGAGGGAAAACCATCAGGTCCTAGGGCTTTATAGGAACCCATAGCAAACACAACCACCTTGACTTCTTCCTCCAAAACAAGGGTTAAGAGTTGCATATTGTCCTCCACGCTGATAGTGGGAGGGAGGTGACTTAAAAGTTTGTCCTGAACTTCAGTAGAGGGGAAGCTACCAATATCCAAGTAGATGTGTCTAAATTAGTGTTCAACTATTTCACCAATTTTATCAACCTCTGTGACCTCCTGGTTGTCTTTATTCAACAAGAATTTAATGGTATTCCTTTTCTTATGCCTGCAAGTTGTTCTATGAAAAAAATCTGAATTCCTATCAGCCTCCTTCAACCATTGGACCCTAGATCTCTGCTTCCAATATATTTCCTCCTTGCTTAAGATATCTTTCCATTTCCTCCTCCAACATTCCCCTTCCTTGTGCAAAGGTTGAAGAAGATTTCCCTTATCCATAAGATTTTGAACACTATCAAGCTTATCCCCAATCATCTTTTTTTTCTTAAAGATGTCACCAAAGGTAGATTTAGACCACCCTTTAACTTCCTTTCTAATAAGGCCAAGTTTTTGGGATATTTTGTACATAGCATACCCCTAAATCCAATTGCTCCACCAATTTTCAATATAATTTCTAAAATCTTGATGTGTCATCCACATAATTTCAAATCTGAAGGGGTGAGGGCCAAAGAAAGGCTTATTTATCCACTGGAGAAGAATTGGGCTATGGTCAAAAATAGTCCTAGGGAGGGCATTAATGGTAACATTGCATCCCAATTCTCAGCTGACAGAGACCAGAACCCTATCTAGGCGAACTTGAATAAGGTGGTTTCCTTTTCGATTGTTAGACCAAGTGAAAGGGTTACCCTGAAACTCCAAATCAAATAGCCCAAACCTGCTAATGAATTCTGATAGATCACACATGTTATGAGTGTAGTCCATAAGGTCATCAAGCTTTTTTGAAGGGAATAAAGGGGAGTTAAAGTCCTCAACTACCATGTACAAGGCATTTTTTTCAATCAATATTAAAGATAAGAATTCCTCCCACATACTCATTCTTCCAACCCAAGTATTGGGGGCATACATGTTAAATAGATGCCATGTGTAATTGTCATCTCTGAGAGTCACAACAAGGTAGCTATGAGAGAATGCAAAAGCTTCCCCATCAATTTTAGTAGAATTCCACAAAGTGGCAATACCACTAGAGGCACCATCCGCCTCACTGTAAAAGAAAGTGGAGCCCAACCAGATTTTATTAGAAATTAAGGAGAAATTCTAGTAAGTCATCTTAACTTCTTGCAACAAAAGGACATCAATTTTAATATCCAAAATGTATTTCCTAAGAGAAAATTTCTTCTAGGGACTATTCAACCCCCGCATGTTCCATGAAAGGAACTTCATTTTCTATTACGATGGGTTGAATCAAGGGTTGATTGACATCTGCTGGAAATATCCCTAGATGTCACTTTATGCCTTGAAAATATCTCTAAAGGTCTTTCAACTCTGTTATATGTTCCCACATCAACTTTATTGGTTCTTGTTTTCCTCTTTTGAGATTGCCAGTCCTCTAAGATGTCCCCATCAACTTGAGATTTAGAGGAAAAGGGCTTGGAGTTCAGAGTGAGAATGACAGATTTGGTCACTTCCCCAGTGGATTCCTCCAATCCATCTGGCTGGGAAGGAAAGATGCATGAGGAGTCATCCTCCTTGGATTTCATAGGGTTAACTATCCCAATCTCCAACTGTTGCAAGGCAATAACAGCAACATCCTCTACAAGCAAGCACTGAGATTGGTTAGCAACAACAACCAAATTCTTGTTCCCAAAGTCCATAAAAGTAGAGGAAAATGGATACATGACAACCTTACCTTTAACCCCAGAGGCAGAAGGCCCAGACACCAGACCCAAATCCCTGGGAGGGGAGATTTCCCCATCCTCTAAGGAGCCCAGGGATTTCCTCCTTTTCAAACTATTATTCTTGATCTTGACCCTAGGATCAGGCGATTTCATCATTTCATAAAGTCCATCAGTAAATGGATAATCATCTATTTCATTGTATTTAGTATTCTCCACTACATTACTGGTGATGGAAACCAACTAATTTCCCCCCTTATCAAAAGAACAGGTAGGGATTTTCCCTTTGGACAAAAGTTCCTTCAGTTTTAGAACCTTGCAATCCATAATGACATGGCCTTGTTTGCCACATTTTTGACAGAACAAGGTGGCATTTTCATAGACTAGGGTCTGGGTCCATTTTCCCCACTTAGATTTGAGAGTTATAAAGTTGGGGAGAGATTTGTTAATGGAAACATTAACACATAAATAGGAAAAAAATAACTTGGATTTAGCCAAAGTGACCACATCCGCCACCACAAAGCTACCAAAGGAATTACCGATCCACCAAAAACTCCATTCATCCTAGAATTCCAAAGGGATGCCCGAAAAACAAACCCAAACAAGAGCCATGCGAGTGAGTTCAACAGATGGGTTGAAGCTCGACTTCCATTTGGCCAAAGTCAAGAAATGTTTACCATAAGCTCACATGTACCTAAGAAAACATAGATCAAATCCCCCTCCACCATGAGTTTGAAGAGGAATAAACCACCAGGCATAGCCAAGACAATCACACTACCCTTCAGCTTCCACCAAGCATTATCCCATTTGTGGACCATATCAATATTCAACTTGAAAGCCAAGAATCTCCCCACCAGAGCAAGGTGCAGCGAGGAGGCAACCTCATCCATGACCATGCCAAGTAGGCAAAGCTTTGTTCCTTCCTTTGACTGAACAATGTCCAAAAAGAAAGACTCAAGGTTATTATTTGTAGTCCTAGTGAGGACATTCTTCCAGCAATCCTTGGAAGATTCAACACCCTTAAGGCTGTTATTGTCCCCACCTGCAAGAGACCCAGAAAGTGCATTGGAATCACACAACACAAACACCGCATCCCCATGTGCCGCATGAGGACCATGAATCTTTTCTGTATCAGGTGAGGGGTCAAACTGAGGGGAGATAGAGACCTCCCCAGAATCTACAGACATGGCTGGAAATTTTAAAATCACACACGGGAAGTTGTAGAGCGGGAAGTTTCCAATTTCATTTTCAATGGCTTCCTAGTTAGAATTTCAAAGATTTCATTGGGAATGTGATTTAATTAGTTTAATTGATTGATTTGATTATTCATTTAAGTTGTATTTAGCTTAGTTAATATTCATGTTCACATTTCCTCTAAGGGTTAATGGTGGGAAATTAAGTATCTATTTTTCTTCCAGGGGATAGTAGTAGGTTCTCGTATCAAGAAATATTGAATATTTTATTACGAAAATAATAGGATACTAGAAGGTGCATATTAGGTATTTTTCCTTTCAAACTTTTAAAATTTTGAAGAGTAAGAATACATACAATGATGATGATCCATAATTAATTTTTTTAGATTCAATTAATTTGACCTAGATATTATTTGAGCACACATGTCTATAAGAGAAGGGAAATTAGTCAAATGTATATATTATTCTTAATAATAATTTAAGCCCCTCAATAAAGATAACTTGGATCTCATCATCATCATCAAATTGATCTATAGTTTACCAAATAATGATTGAAATTAAATAATATAATCATTGATATGCTCATACCTCTTTTGGGAACATAGTTAACTATTCATAGTTATCTTTAGGTTCCTATTAATACAAAAATGCTTCAAGAAAGTAGTAACTATCTCATCAAAATAATGTATAGACCTAGGATTCAAGAGAAAATCCATTGAATATGATAGTTATTTAGGGTTATTAGGAATTCCTTGGCTAATATCTCATCCTCATGAAAATTAAAAACATACAAAAAAATATTTTTTGTAAATGGATATTAGGGTATTTTTTACATTCTATATCTCAAAAATAGGATCAATAAATCTAGGAGGCATTGAATATGTGAAACCTCAAAAGAAAGTAGCATAAAATATAGAATATTATATGTGATATAATTTTTTTTATTAGGCATACGATCCACCTTTTTCTTAGACCTACTCTTGTTGCTCGTTGATAGTGCATCTAAGGTAGAGGTAGGGATAATCATGATATGAGGAGCATGGTAAACAATGAAGTATATTAAGGATGTGGGAGAGGAGGTAATATCATGACCATTGAAGGAAAAATGACTTTATAAATTGGAGTGGACATAAGGTGAGAGGGAGTAGTAGTATGTGTACCACAAGTATGGGGAATAACATTAAAAAGTATGTGTGGAAGAGTGGGATGTGTGTGAAATAATAGTGTCATGAATGCAAGGGGTATGGATAACATTGAGGGAAACACCATTAATGGTATAAATCATGAATGGAGATTTCCTAAAAGAGGATGAAGGATGTGAGGATGCATCAGTGGAAGAAGCCAACAAAGTACAAATATTATGTAGAATATTGTCAAAGAATAATGTTATAAGGGATCAATACCCTTATAAAATTTATATATTATTCTAATATAAGGTTATAAAATCTTATGTTATAAAGCATATACCATTTAATAATTAATAATCTAACAACAATTATATTATTAATTATTTATAAATGGTTGATTTGAATAAGTGTGACTAATACTCCTTAAGATATTTTTCCATCCTTTCTCCTATATTTAAGGAGCTTCTATCTCATTTGAGAGAGGTTGAATTTATATATTTATAGTGAATTCTATCACTATGCACAAGAGGTCATATTGGCCATGTGGAAGTATGTAGAGGAGTGTTCCCAAGTTCAATATATGTTTTAATAAACTATTTTTTATAAGTGTTTTAATAAAATGATGCTTTATGGAATTTTACTTGAAAAGGTTTTCCTCATGTATATTTTGTGTAATGTATAAAATATTTTCTTTTATGATTTTCATTTTATATTTTGTTTATAATGATTATTATCCTAAGATTCTAATTTTTAACAAATATTTATTCCAAATAGAGCATCCAATAATACCTTATGTAAAAGAGTTTATGATTATTAAGGATATTAAGCATTGGTAAATGTATCAACACATATATCCAATAAGAGAAATATTTTGCTAAGCTAGATATACATAATGTACATAACCATGTTTTTCTTCATGATCATTTAACTTGTTCTCAATATGTGCATCAAAATATACCTTATTTTCATCAAATGGGGTAACCATGTTAGGGTCTAAATGAGATATCCTTTGCAAAGGGAGATTAAGATCCAAACTAGTTATGGCATGAACAAAAAAAATATGGATAAGAGATATGGAAGGATGAAGCAATATAGATCATTCGTATATTTGTAAAATTAAATAATATTTAAGAGTTTAAAATTTAAATTGGTGGGAAAAATCCAAGAGATTGAGTTCAATTGGTTAAAATAGTGGGCTATCATTATAGATACCCAAGTTCAAATCACCAAATAGATATTTAATGTGGACATATAAGTTGTGACTCTTGGTCTTCCATTGTTGATTTATAGTTTGGATGTAATACCTAATGTGGATTTCTATGTTGTGATTTTTGGTATTTCATTGGTGGCTTATAGTATGGATGTCTACTTTGTTATCCAATCTTAATACTTGAAAGGAGTGAATTATTAGTCCCATTAGTGCTCATAAGGATTTAGTATTGGTCTCATTAGTATTCACAAGGAGCTGAGTATTATTCTCATTAATTCTTGTAAGGAGCTAAGTATTAGTCTCATTTGCAACCAGTTTCTCACAAGAGCCATATTTGTAAACTTTTATAATATAAAAAAGGTGAGAAATGTAATATTGAGTGTCTAAAGAAAGGGTGGGTAGGTTGGAAGAAATATAAAATCAATAAAGGTATGCCAAACTCTAGAAAAGTAGAGAAATGAATGAAGACACAAGAGCACAACCAAATCCTAGGAAAATATAGTGTGAAAGATAAGTAAACATAAAATTAAATCAAAAGGTTTCATGTTAAATTCATATTAGGTTCACACGAAATTTAGAGAAAAATGTTTCTCTTGACTTATTTAAATTATCTAGGCTAATTAAATAAATGCAACCGGCAGTTTTCTTTCCTGGTTCTTTCCTACCGGTATGCTCTTTTGAACCAGGACAATGTAATTTTTTATTATTGAATAAAATTTTAGTGGCTAAGCCACTTTTATCAAAATAAATAAATAAATAAATGTAACCAATTAAGCATAAATTGATACTAATGATGTGCTAAATTGATTTGCCACCTCTAGAAAATTTATGGCCTTGGTATGGTAGTTTTCATAGAATTTGAATTAATACATAAAATAATGAAAGTCAATTTCAAGTGTAGTGAGTTTTATTTTGATTGCCAGAAAGTTGATCTATACTGTGTGGAATTAAATTGACATAATGTTGGCCTAGAGATTTGCTCATCTTCACCTTCTTGAAATCAAAATTTGTTAAGGTGATGTCTAGAGACACTTTTAAGGAGCTTGTTAATTTGATAGTTGAAATGGTTATCTTAGGTCAAACTCCTTAGTGGATTGGATTAACAATGATGACTAATATCAAAGATAACATACATAGATATGTAGATGACTTATGTAGCAATGTTATAAATTTGATTCTTTATTTCCCTTTAAAAATTAAAGTGTGCTCTTTGGATTCTAACCTATGATCTTATTTTATGAATGAATTATACATTGAATAAATTTTAATATCATGGCTTACCAATTCATTGCACAAATGTGTGCTAGTTGACTCATAATGTCAAGTAGAAAGTGACAAGAAAGTTGAAATTTAAATCTAATAATATGAATTTTAGAATTCATTTACACACTCATTGAACTTGATATGGATTAATCTTAATCTCTACAAAACTAATTTACATAGATAAGATGATAATCTCAATGTACAAAATGAATACATACAAATGAATGATAATAGAAATCAAATAAAAATAACTTAATAGTAAATACATAAAAAAATATATCCAATAGAATAAAATAAAGATTTAAAAAAACTAAACCATAAACTAAATATAAAAATTTACTACTTACCAATATATTATTCCATTAAAACTTAAATTATATGACGATTTTATTATTAAAACTATTGTTTTCTCACTTATTAAATTAAGCAAAATTCTCAAATTCAATTGACTTTTGTTTATACTTATGACAATGCAAAGTCCAATACATTAACTAGTATGCCATTTGCAAATACTTGTTTTATCTTTAAAAACATTTTAAAAATTAAAATCAGATTCTCCCTACATTATTAAAAGAAAAAGCATATTTTCTCTAGGTAGGGGAGGTGGGGATTGTGCCTATAGCATTGAGATTATAGAAATATTTTAGGATGTGATGTGTTGAAAACCACTTCCAGGGTAGGACAAAATGGAAGCAGTGGTGTATGAAATTGAGGATCCCTTGAATTAATCAATTTGGAATGTCAAATATGATGTTAAGCCATATACTATATATATATATATATATATATATATATATATATATATATATATATATATTTATTTAATTAACTTATATTGATAGAAGAAAAAATTTCATGCCACCTACATCAATTATGTACCTTAAGAAAAAAATGGTGGAATCTTTCCTATGAATAAAGAGAAGCATATTCTATTAAAGAAGTTTTGGAAATTTGGTACGTTGATTGATAGGTTTTGATTTTTAAGTAGGTGGTTTACATCATGTAGATGATTATGTATTATAATATTTATATAAAATGATATAAATCAAAGGTGTAAAAGTATATAGTGGGTATATATATTTATTCTATTTTGTCTATCACTTTAGTGACTAGAGTTTATGTAAATATGTGGTAGAAAGTAAATAAGTACAAAATGATATGGTGTTAGTTTTTTTTGGATGATGTCTTGTTATTTTCATATATTTAGAAAATTTATAATAACATCTAAAAGTGTTATCAGATTGTGGATATATACAAACATTTATAGTCTTATGGTGAAGTATTGCAATTGTTTAATCTTTTTGAAAAGCCATTTGTGTGGTACTAGTTTTTAAGAATTTCATAATTACGACAATTTAAGAGATTTTCAATGATTCTCTAAGAAAGAAGCAACTTCAAAGGTAAATTATATATTTATTATAACATTGATGATCATTACCACAAATACGCAAGGTTGATACAAATATGTAATTGCATTTGAATGTTTAATATTTGTTTATTATCGCACTATGGTTTTATACCAAATTATAATGTGTTGTTATTAATATAAACACTTGATATAGAAATGTTGTCCAAGACATGTTTTAAAAAAATATTACATATATTACAACAAAATGAAATATATAAATCTTGTTATTGTACACTCAAGGAAATCATATTATAGTAATTTGTAAACATAACATCATATTAATTTTTTTTACATAGTTACAATAATGCACATAAAATTGAAAGAGGTATTTTATTATAAATAGAAAGTCTACCGAATTAATTTAATAACACCATGTTGATTTATGACAACTGGTTATAAGAACAAACATATATTGAAAGTCTCCTTTTAGGTTAAACTTAGAGATGAAGACCACAACGAATGGTATTTATTTTTCTTATTTTTATCTTAGATAATTACTGTTTAAATGGAATGGTACTTATATTCTCAAAGACTTCAATAGAACAATGAATGTTGAACCATGCTTTTATAATTTGAATATTATTAGTAGTTGTAGACATTCTCACTTAGCTCATGACCACCTTATAATATTTGAAAACATATAGTTTCTTGGCACCTATTTTTCAACAAGCATGAAACCATGTACAAGTGACTTGTACTTGACTTCACTATTTATATAACTAAATTATAGCCTATATGAGTGGAGATTTTCTCTCTAGTTGGAGAGATGATGGATACACCTATCCTTGAACCATTTCTATATCTCATACAATAAAATATAACTTCCATAGCTTAGATTTCTACTCTTCTATTTTACAAACTAGTTCTTCTTTGGTGTTGATTTTTGGGATAGGTTGGTTCTCATCATATAATATATAAGCGCCAAGGATACCAGAATCATAGTCGTCATATGGATCCCACTCAAAACTTTCTATTATATAGGATCTCATTTGATTGAACAAATAGGAAGAAGAACCTTCACCTTCAAGAAGCTTTGTTGACCTTTACCATTGATGTTAAACGGTGAGAAATGGAACTCAAAATTCTATATCTTCTAAGGGGAGTAAGTGGAACTCGGTCTAGTCACATTAGATTTGTCTTAGTGTGTGGCCAACATTTTTCTATTTGACAACTATAGACATGCAAAATTAGCATTATGCATTTAATTAGGTCCATTCATCAAGTAAACCAAATTCACATTAATCCACTCATCAGGTAAATCAAGTTCATCATCCATTTAAATTAAATAAATTAACTTTATTTGATTTAAGCCTATCATTTCCTCATTTCATCTTTATCTTGGATCATCCCTTTAATTAAATAAATCAAACATTTATTTAATTAAATCCCAAATGCATTTTCCATCCCTTTTGATTTAAATAAATCAAATATTCAAGTCAAATGGGTCAAAACCCCTAAACATCATCTAAGCTAATCTAATCCTGATTAACCTAATCTAACCACCCATCACATCCTTTAGTTTTTCCCACTTGCACCAATAAATCATTTTAACTCATTTATAAATTCATCATTTTCTTTCAACTTGGCATAAAAAATGGAATATGAAGACAAGTTGACTTGTCCCTATTTCATCTCCCCCACTCAACATTTATAACACCTATTTTATTTATTTATCCCACTTTCCATCCCACTACCTATTTTATTTATTTATCCCACTTTCCATCCCACTACCTATTTTTATTTATCCCACTTTCCATCCCACTACCTATTTTTTTATTTATTCCACTTTCCATCCAACTTTCCAAACCTATGAAAATTTGACAAGTGGCTCCATTTGATTGGCTAAATTATTATTCCACATTGATCTATTTTGAACTCTCTTCCAACTTGAAAATCTATAAATAAAGGGCTCATATCCTCATTTGATCATCCACAACTCATGCAAAGTTACTCTCTTCAATGAAGAGCTAATTTTGTCCACTCCACAATCTTAGCATTTCATCCACAACTCATGCAATAACCGAAGTATCCTCTCCCCTTGCGCAATAATGCGATCCTAGGTGTAAGAAAAATGATTATTACGCTAAGTTGGA
The DNA here is from genome assembly GCA_007258455.2 of Sequoia sempervirens. Lineage (NCBI taxonomy): Eukaryota > Viridiplantae > Streptophyta > Pinopsida > Cupressales > Cupressaceae > Sequoia > Sequoia sempervirens. Next base: position 196,606,493 of record VDFB02270651.1, read on the forward strand.
AGAGAGCTCAAAGCAAAGTTACTCTCTTCACATTGAGAGCTAATTTTTTCCATCTTCATTATATCTTCATATCAATTTCATCATTGAGCTTAAGCAAGGATTGGGAAAGGGCTTCTTTCCATAGAAGCACCAATCCACTATGAAATAAAGTTTGATTCATGTTGTTTATATGCTCATTTAGTTTTTCTTTTTGTTTTAATATCTTATTTAGCATATCTAACATGATACAATATTTCATAGGGATACTAGATTTATTATGTTTTATTTGACTTCAATAATAATGCTTTTCAAAGACTACCATTATGTAGATTTTAGCATCCACAACATCAATGACAAAAGGGGAGACTTTTGAACAAAGGTTTCCATTGGTGTCAAAGAAGATATGATTTGTAGTGGCACTATCTTTTCAGGAGTTGTACTAACATACCTTTGTGTTGGTAATTGTACTATCATATTATTTTGAGTCAAAAAATATATATTGCTAGCTATATTGATAAAATAAGTTGAGGATTGTTTGCAATATCATGCATGCATCTATTCACTATGATAAAAATGATTTGAAAGGATACACTGAAATGTTTCAATTCAATTTTTCAAGACAGAGAGATTTCTCTAGCAATGCAATTATGGTCAACATTTCTTTCAAAGGGAGAGTTTGGCTCTATAGTTTGAGAGGAGAGTATTTCTACACATTTTTTATCATATTCCTGAGTTTCTAGAGGATGCATTCAGCATGCAAAAAGATTGAAGTGATAGAATAATCTTTGTGCCTATCTTTCAACCAGTTGATGTTCAAGACATGTGTGGTAATGGCTAGTAGTGTGTGGTATTAAAAGCTAGCATTTGGTGTCAAGATAGGGCCTAGTTAAGGTTCATGTGGAGTGTGTGAAATCATGTTCTTTTTGTGACAACAAATTTGATTTAGGACCGACCTATTACACGTTTCATGTAATTTGAATTTAGGCCCACCTTATGTCATCTTGGTTATTTGTGGATCCTTGGACAACATGGAAGAGCGTTAATGCAATGTCATGTATAAATATTCCTTAATTACACAGATGCACAATGTGAATTATAATTGAAGAGAAGGTGGTGAATATACAAGGAGATGATTGTGAAGCTAAATTTATTCAAGAAGAGTTGCATCTCAAAGTGTGCACTATTATTAGATCATAAGGAGTGTTGAAGAGTGCATATAGCCAGCTTAGAAGTGTATGAGATGTATTCAACTACAATTAAAGGTTAAAAATATTTATATATGTAATATGGTAGGGCTAGTGTTCTACTTGTTGTATTGATCTGTGTATTAGGGATTGGTGTCTCCAGTAGGTTGGTGCATATAGATACAATTAGGGATTGGTGTCTATAGTAGGTTGGTGCCTACTTCATATTTTTAAATTCACTTGCTATATTCTTACTTTGTGAGGTTATATTTAGATAATAGATCCAAGCATCTATTCTCATTATGGTTTCTTCCCATCTTGGATTTCCACATATATCTAGTGTACTACTATGTGGATGTGTGTTCTTGATTGATGCTTTATTAGTAGTAGTGAAGATTCAAGTTTCATGTTCCAGTATATGTGTTGAAGTTAAAGAGTTTTAAATAGATTTGATCTATTGAATCAACCATCCCCCCTCAATATATTGTTTGCACTTCAAGATCTAGGTTAGATTTCTCCTTTTGGAGGAATATAGTATAAGTAGGTTCAAAATTAAATAAGGATTCACAAGGGATATGCTAATTAGAAAGGATTTCTCCTTTTATATTCATACTTTGTTCTAAAAAATAGATGATTCTAATTTGAAGACGCATACTCTTCTATCTTGGTAGTAAAATCACTTGATAAAAAAATACTAATAATATCAATAATTGTGATCTCTTGAGCAACAATGAAACTTAGGTAAGCATATAGGGTGAGTGGAAGATATTTGAGGAAAATTATGGTCTAAAATATCTTACCATCAAGTTATATAATTTGTTTCTCCGTAGGTTTATAAATTAATCCTAAGGCATCAACTATTTTCTTGAGCATAATAATAGTGCTAGATCTTAAATCTATACTTGAATTATCTAGTACCTTATTTCTTATAATAAATTTTTAAATACAATAGAATAGGTTTGATTTGGTGAATTGTTGATGGTGAATTGTCCATAGATAGGTAGTTAACACTTTGGCCTTATTTTAGTCTATTTGTGATCAAATCTTTGTGATTGTTTTCTTTAAAGTTCTAGCTTTTGATGTTGCTTTATTTGTTTGTTTTTTTTGTCAAACAGTGAGGATGACAATTTGTTTATTATGGTTTCTCTATAGGTTGATAAATTAACCCTAAGGCATCAATTATTTTCTTGGCATAATAATAGTGCTATATCTTAAATCTATACTTGAATTATCTAGTACCTTATTTTTTATAATAAGTTTTTAAATATAATGGAATAGGTTTTATTTGGCTTATCTAAATGCATAAAAAATTATGGAGAGTGATTAGCTATCATCCTAAATTTCTTTGGGTTGAATTGTAACTTCATTCTCTTTTTTAGTATCTTGAGCTTTCAACTCAATTGTGTCTTCATGTTTCTTTAGAGCTTCCTAGAGAAAAATCCTTTACTTAGGTTTTCTTTAATTTATCCACTACATTGAATGAGTTGATAGGCTATACTTTTGGCTAATTTCTTGGATTCATTTGGTATCTCTATATTTCAAATAAAACATTGGTAACCTTGGGTAAAACTTATCCTTACACTACATCAAACTTAATTTATGTAAATGAGATGTGTTGGCTTTGCACCACAAGTATTTTTTAAATGATAATTATTTATTGAATCACTAAGTTACCTTGTACCATCTATTGATATCCCTCCATTTCTTTCTTTTTTGATATTATTAAAATTTAATTTGGGGAGATAAAAGGTAGTAGTGATTTTTTTGAAAAAAAATGTATTCCTCTTCTTCTTTCACAATCCATAATATTAAAGCATGTTATATTAAAATGTCCTCATTTTTCCCAAAGATATACTGTTTAAATTTGGGTAGTATAAACAATATTTTTTACTATCATAGATTGGATCAAAGGCTTTGTCTATGGAATTATTTGTGCAATACTTGCCAAAATTTGTGCATCAATTTCATAGCTTTGTGCATCAATATTTTGTTGTAAATTCCCTCTCAAACAAGCTCTAGGCGCATATGGATACTTGGAAGGAAAGCACCACATCTAGAAGTATCCTTAATAAAAAAAATATTTAAGTTTAAGATACCTAACTAGATTGTTAGGTGTTTTTGTTGGTCCATAGTCATATAAATGAATAATTTTGACAGTGAGTTTGTGTTTGGTTGTGGAATTTCTCTTGATTATAATAGGGAGGTTGTTTTTGTTACATATTGGGTTGGTATTGAGGTCTTGGGACTTGATTTCATTTGAAAAAGGTTTTGAACAAATTCTTACCATTGTCCATTTAATAAAAAGGCATGAGAAATAGGTGTAGGATTTGATGGGTATGTTGTCTGTAAAACATGTTTATCCATATTTAATCCTAAATACTAATGCCAAAACCTCAGGCTAAGGAATATGTCACACATAAGTAATTTGTAAGGCTTATGCTTATACAATTACATGAATGAGTTTCTTCTTGTGAGTGGGTAAATTCACCTTCAAATTTGTTTGTAGATAGATTGAGGGGAGTGTTACTAGAGGTATCATGAACATGAAAAATCAATCAAAATGATGAAGTGGTACTAAAATATTTAGCAACTATAACCAGTATGTGATAGGCCCCAAAACTTGTCATCAATCCTATAGCACATTAGTCTCTTGTAATGCCTATTTTCAAGTTGGTGCTTACATTCATATAAATGTATATAAAGATATTATAAATAGGTTTGTTCATAGATATTTTATTAAACCAACCATACACATGTAATAAAATGATGACTTGCTCACAAGTTTATCTATTAGTTTATCAATATTAGCTCACATAAAATGTGAGTAGTGATATTAATGAATTGGTGAACAAAATGGATCCTATCCATAAATTGAAAATAATAAGGATAAGGATATTACAAAGAAAATGTTCTTGATCATTTAATACTCAAGAAAAGTGCCTACTCTTATGGGCAATAAAGTCATAAGGAGGAAAAGAGCACACTTGTAACCCACACCTAGAACTAGATTTGCATTCTTAATAATCTATCACAAAGAAACACTAACCGATATGAAATTAAATAAATACACTACAAAGGATTATAATTCTTTAAAATTCTATAACACGTTTATTTAATTCTCATTACATTCATACCAATAAATTAGGCTAGAGGAAACCCAAAAATATGTTGAAATATTTATTTGAATCATTTCAATCTACCATGGAGAAAGTCAATTTCATGCTTAGTTTCAATTACAACCCTTCCTATAATTTATATGTATCCTTACCACTTGTAGATTGGGCTTATAAAATTTTAAATTCTAGAGGAACCTAAGATTTTTGCAGTCAAGAATATAGTATAAGGACCAACCCTTGTTAAATATTTCACTCCTATAGTTATATAATTTCAATCGCAATGCATTCTCTTTCCTCTTTGAGGGTCACATGGTTTCTCTACCAATAAAAGTAATTTTTGAATTATATAGCATATTGATGCAAGACCATCCTTGGTTTTAAAGCAATCCTGTATCAACCAAAAACATTTATTTTCTAAAATTTCTTTCCTTGTATTTTAGTCTATAGTTGTCTCGGTAGTTTCTTTCAAATTTTACCATTGTATCATTTCTCAACTCTCAAAGCAGGATATGGGTTCCACACGAGGTCATCTATGAAATATCCAATTTTCAAAATATTTGCATTTGTTTGCAGAAAGCCATTACTTCTAGAAAATCATTGTCAATTCTCAGACAAAGCATTCAGGGTCGACCTAGCGCAGATTAGTTGTGCAGGACTTTTATGGAATGTGTGGAACTTAATGGAACATCATTAAGAAATTTTAGGTCCAAGGGGAACTTTCTTGGAGATCTGTAATTTATTTCATTTACTAATGGGTTACCTTTTCATGTTCGTTGGCCGACCTACATGTTTGATCTTACATGGGGTTGTAAGCCCTTGAGACGAATGCAGACCATAATTAGAGCTTCATATTCATATTTAGGATCATTTGTATTTCATTAGAAATCAGTGAATCAATTAGATCATTAGTAATAGTTTGCAATTCGATCCATCCTTCTAGGTTGTGGAATGTAATAAGGTTTTGTGTCAACTATAATATCTGCAATTCCCTTGAGGTAGGCTTCTGAGCCCTAGTTATTCTACATAAAAGGAAAATTATGCATGTAATACTGGAAGTTGTTGGATCAATAATAATCTATTTTTTGAGCATTTCTTGTGTTATTTTTTTGTGTTGAACTCTAAGTTGCATGCTTGGACAGTCCTTTTTGAACCCTCCATCTATGACTACACCAAGATGACTGGACAAGGGCGCCTATGTCTGGCAAGTATTTTGGTAAACTTCAAATTTTGGAAATGATTTACAATGTCCTAGGGTCCTACGTCTCAAAGGTTCAAGTCTGAAAGTTAGCATATTTTTGGAAATGCACCAAAACCAAATTTTTATATATGAATCACATACATGCATGCAATTTTGGATATTTATAGGAAAATTGAATATGTTAAAATTACAATTTCTATAGATTAAATATTCTAATTGACTTATTTTTCCAAAAAATATAGAAAAGCAATGCTTTTGACCTTTCAAAGTAAAAATACTATGCATTTTTTTACTTTTCAATGTATTTCACAAAAATATGCATGCATAAATCATCCAATAATTTTGTAATTAATTTTCTCAATGAAAATAATTTGGATCTAAACCCTAGACAAAGAAAATCAGATCTAAACTTTTTTTAATTTTTTTCTAAATTATTTTCTAATTTTTTATAATGGAAAACTAATGAAAGTTGATAGTTTTTTCTTTTTGAAAATAAATGCAAATTATCAACAAAATTTTCAAACAACCTAGGGTTGAATTGAATTTTTAGATTTCATGTAGTGAAAAATTAAAAAAAAAATACAAATGTAGGAGATGTCGCATTCACCAAAATGTTTTGATGAAAAAGAGATCCTAGGTCTAATGCTTAGATCAATAACATCAATCCTTTTCATAGATCATTAGGATGCAAATCAACAAGTATATTAAATTGACTTCCAACCTTGAAGGTGAGTCAATTAGCCTCAAATCTAATCCTTTTATGCCTTGTAAATTGACTAGAATTGATTGGGCTTTATTGACTTAATGAAACTATGTGACATAATCTAAAAATATAAGTTTGTTGTAACATAAAAAGTGTAAAACCAAATTTCAACAACAAATTTGGAAAGGGTAGAATTATGTGTACCCGTCATACAAATTTAAGCCTAATTTTGCAATACCAAGTAGCCCAAGGAACCTATGTCCTAAAAATTGAATTTGAAATCTATTTTCATAGTCTTTCGGTGTCTGATCAAAGGCTTCTCCCTTTCAAATCCCACTATCAAATCTTTAGTGGGCGTCGAGATAATTGAGTTTTTGTATCTTTCCAAGTTGTATGGTTTGAATGCAATAAAGATAAAAATGTCTTCAATATTCCTCCAATATTCTTTAGATCTATAACCTACACATTCAAAGAGAGAGGAAGGGTTTTTCTATAGAGGGGTTTGCCTCAATCAAACCCTGTGTTGGTGTTTCCACCTCCACAATGGAAATTTTGATAATAGAGAGCTTATCCTTTTGAGGGATAGAGGCTAAATGATAAATGAATGATGAATCAACAATGGAATACAAATCACCACTCAAATCTAATTCCTTGAAGGACTGAAGTCATTCCCATCTCTTGAAGGCTTGATTTCAATTTGGCTTGGCTTGCTTTGAAGACCTACAAGGGTTAGTCCTCACAAATAAAATGTATGCATAAAAATGAACAAACTCGCATAAAACTTGACATGATGCTTTGACAATGAAATGTTATAATAATCTTGCTCTTAATAATTGCTTGATAGTGATCTTGATTTCTAATTCTTGATATATATCTTCAAATGGTGATATGACTAGTATTTATACACAATAATCCTAATTCCCACAAATTAAATTCCAATAGCCAACATTTGACATTTGAAATTCAAATAATAAAGTTCCCACTCTAACATATTAAAAATTGGAGCCAAAATAGGGGGACAAAGTCGCTTAGGGTGCCCTTGTCCTAGCCCTATTTTGTAAGGTATAAAGTGTCGGGAGTAAACTTTAAATTTTGGCCTCAATTTTATACACATGGTTTCTTGATAAATGTCCAAATGGGCCAAAAAATGCATAGTTTATGGAATTATATATACAATTAGGTCCATGCACATACTAGGGAGTAAAATCTAGTGTGAAATTATCAAGGGTGACAATTTATGACTCAACACTATTATTTTCTTAATAAAATATTCAATATTTCTTGATACAAGCACCTACTATTGTGCCCTTAAAGAAAAAATAGATATTTAATTTCCAAAAATTAACCCTCAGAGGAAAAATAATGCATCTTTTATATCTAATTAAATTTTGGCAACACAATGGCATGTAAATACAAGTTCATCAATATTAAGGATTAAAGGGAAATAAATGAGAGTGGGTAGTCTCTCCTAGACTTTGGGAGAGCTTAGACCCAAAAGGGTATTCCTAGAGGTGACCTTACTATGGTTTTCAACCAATTAAGATGTAATGTTGATTCTAACAAATCAACACTTACACCCAATTTTACACTTGACCCCTATATCTATCACTAGATCAAGATAAACTAGTTGCATAAAACACATTATATGGATGATAAAATGCCTTGCACACACACCTATAGATGATATTGATATTCTAATCCATTTAAATTATTTTATTTGGCATTGTATGCATAGTGGTAAGCTTCAAACAAGCATGAAATTATTTTATAATGATTTATCCATTATATTTTCTTAGATTGATTTTTTGGTTTATAACACTAAATCATGAATAACATGTATATCCTAAATTACTCATTATATACTCCTACTTATAACAAGTATGGAGGGTGTATTAATGATGAATTTTTTATCCTTAACCAGTGTAGACTAGTTCCTACTCCATTAGATAACATAACCATGAACAACAAAGAGGAAAGAGATATCATTAGGTAAAGTATTAACAAAACTAGATTTCATTTACATGAAAATCAAATATTATATTCTATGTGATGGATATACTTAATAATCTATCTCAAAAATAGAATAACCCATATGTAATAGAGGAAAGACCATTAAAAATCATTTATAATGCATTAAAAATTGTCACATTTACATCTAACCAGTTTTACAATCACACCAACAAATGTAGTGAGAGAAAATATATAACTTTGACTATACATTTCCCTTAATCATTACCAATTTCCATGGAGACATACCAATACATGGATATGTTCTATTACAAACCCTTCCTACTCTTCACCAAATTTATCCCTTCATTTATAACTCCAACATGCATTATTTGATGCCCTAAAATCAACTATAGACCTTTCGAACCCCAAAAAATATCTCAACAACCAACCCTTTGAATGAATAACAAAATGGCATTTATAAATATTTAGTTTAGGTGGCTAATTTATGTGTGGGGGCCTCAAGATAATGATAAAATCATAGATCAAATGAAGAAACCCATATTTTTACTATAATCATCATTCCCTTTTGACTCGTGCCTAAAATCACATGAAAAACTACCTAGATTTATATGTACAAAGCATTGTAGGAGATATAGAGGAACATCCTCCAAATATGCAAATCATCCTTTTATTTATATGATGCTGCTAGTTTTGGCTGCAAGTCAACTAAGAGCCCACAAATCTACATGATTTATGGTTGGGAGCTAACATGAGAACCATCAAGAGCTTCAAATTTCAACCACCACATTCATAGAAAAATTATTGTATTTGTTCTTCCATCACTATAGGTACATGTGAATCTACACCCTTAAGATTAAATAATTTTTTTATGGAAAAATCTAATTATGTAGTTTCAAGGCCTTATTATGTAATTAATGGCAACCTAGGTCATGTAAGGAGGTATGTGGGAGTGAATAGTGTAAAACGCATGATTTTTGGAGTTTGAGGATCAAAGGCTAGGGATACCTCATAACCCATACTACTATTGAGGAATTAGGGATCAAGAGCAAGAAATAATTCATTCTAAAATAAAAGGTACTAAGATAAAGGTATGATCAAAAATCTAGTTCCAATAAGTAACTTGGTGTATATATGGTTTAAGTTTTTTATGAAGATCATTTTGGTAAGATAAAGTTTGAAACATTAACAAAGGTAAGGAATAGATGAAATGGATGTTGAGAAGGATAACTCTAAATTTTTGACAATGAAAAGGGATGAAGGTGGGGAACCAATGAAATGTATTCCTAGATGGGAAAGTCCAATATATTGACAAAGACAAAGGAACAAAGTGGAGTTGGAAGGAAATGCATGCCAAGATGGGAAAATCTAAAACTCTAACAAAATCGTAGTCCCTTATAAATTTGAACATAAAACACCACAAACTTAGAAACTTTTAGGATCCCTAAAACTTCTAACACAAAGTAGGAACATTAGAGATGGCAAAGGGAAACACTTAAGAAAGATTGAAAAATGGAGAACAATACAAATAATTCTCATATTGGTTATATGTGATGGGAAAAATGAGGCCTAAGTTCACAAAAGAGCTAGGACTCTAGCAAAATTTAGCACTATCAAATTGATTCCTAACATGGTGCAAACAAGATCCAAACATACCAAGATAAAAATCAATACAACCCATGCGTAAATTTGACTATCATTTGTTATTTACTTGCTTTATAAATATTTTATATGATGCCTCACAACATGTATCATAAGTGGGTCAAGATTAGTAATTTACAATTACTAACTCTCTATAATCATGCTCTTACATATGTCATAAAATATATTGTAAATAACACCCACTTCTTATAATATCATAATGGAATTATATGATCTCAGAAGTTATTACACACACCACAATATAACAACACATGAAATGAGTGCCACCCCAAAAATCTAACTATGTTGGATCACAAATATTAAGTGATATAAATACATAATTGTGTAAGGGGGAAATCAAGAAGCGTGAGGAAATAAATGTTAAATGAATTAAACAAACTCTAATTCAAAACAAGGATTTAGATTCATACCCCTTACTCATGAAATGAAACTACAAAGAAATGAAATCAAATAATGAAATAAAAGGAGAGAACATAAAATGTAGCTTTACCATCCCATGTCAAAGTGTATTCGCAATTATGTTGGATTGTTGTTGTATCAATGTGAAGCCTCCATTTGTGTGTTGCAAAAGCTCCAAAGTTGTGTGATGTTGATTGAAGATGTATGTAAAAGCTTCCAAGAAATCAATGATTAATTTGGCATTACTTTGTTGTGTAAAAGATGTCAATTATCTAATCATTTTTTAGGATGAAGAGGATTGTTATATAGATTTTACAATTTGAGATGAACATGCAAGATTAAACAATGTTGATTCAAGATCAATGGTTGAAAGTTGTTGAGAAGAATTAGATTTCTTAGTTAGATTTTGTGATCAAATCAATTAAGTATGTTGATTGATCAATCAAAGGAAATAGATTGCCTAATCAATGGAATTGAGGAAATCAGGTTGATCCTTCAGTGGGATTGAAGAATAGATGGATTAGTTAGGAAATAGATGAATCGGTCAAGAAATAGTTGAATCAGTTAGCCAATCAGAGTGAGCAATCAGTGGTCATAATTTCTCAATCACAAAAGGGGGTGAGGGTAATTAATTAATTTGAATTGATTAATTAAGCTTTTTGAGTTGAACGTACAAGTCATGTTCAACTTTTATAAACAAAGTTGCATTTGTTTGCTTTGACCTTTTTGAATGATGTTTTGAATAATTAATTTAATTATTCTATTTAGAAAGGGGGAAAGTGATTTAATTAAACTATTAAGTGATAATAATTTAATTGATTTAGGGGAATAGTGTAAATTAGTGACACAATGAAATAATTGATGTTATTTAATTAATCAGGAGGAATAAAGATTAAATAAATGATAAAATAGTGAATTAAATCATTTAAATATTATTTAATTAATAGCAGAAATTAGGGTTTTTGATGTAAATGATGTGAAATGCAATGATTGAGGATGAATTAATTAAATAATGTTAAATCACTTAATTAATAGATGAATATAAAATTTGATAATAATTAAATAATAACGTATTATTTAATCATTTAGGGAAGAAGGGCGAAAGTTAGTGTTGTTCACCAATCAGGACAATTTAGGGTATCTACATTTTCTCCCTCTTTGATACAATGCAATTTTGAGTATTGTGTCAAAGAAAATTCAAAAAAAATTGCTTAGGAGTTTCCCCAATATGCCCCGGGCGAGATAGCATGGTGCCCCCTCAAGAAATTTGGTGAAAATTCTGGATAATGAACAATTTTTTTTGATAAGCTAATGTGATGAGTTTAAGTGCAAGGACTAACAGAAGAAATTTTAAATATAAGAAAATGTTAGTAGGATTTGGAAGAAAATTGATGTTGTTAGCCATTGATGAGTTTACTTTTGCTTCATGGAGACTTCATATTTTAGCAATCCTTATTGATGTAGCAAACAAATATGATGCACCAAGGTATTAATGACCAAGGTGGATTTGTATCTATTGCATGGAATTTGACTCTACAATCAAGGAGTATTCTTGCTCATACTAGACATACGGAAACCCTATTAGAGTGTATGGGTGAGAAGCTTTTTAAAATGTTTTGGACCAACTACACATAGAGGTATGAACTACCTAACATGCAACCACTAGATGAAATACCTCAAAACAACTTCCATACACATAACAAAGCAAGTATTTGTTGTGGTAGTATCACAAAAATATCCAACAAACAAAGCAAACAAAAATTCTTGCTCAAGAGTTGCCCCATTCCTTCCTCTCTAAATCCTTATGGACATCCTCAAGAGATCCTGGGAATGAGTCAATAAGATAAATCAGAAAGATAAAATCACAATAAGATAAACAATGTTGTTGTATCACTTGCCATATTTTTTTGGAGGTTTCAGGCTATTATCCATTATTGATGATGTCTATTGTAGGAACAATCTATCTGTTAAGACATATCTTAGGATGTTGATGGTGAATTGTCAATAGATAGGTAGTTAACACTTTGGCCTTATTTTAGTCTATTTGTGATCAAATCTTTGTGATTGTTTTCTTTAAAGTTCTAGCTTTTGATGTCGCTTTATTTGTTTGTTTTTTTTGTCAAATGGTGAGGATGACAATTTGCTTATTATGGTTTCTCTATAGGTTGATAAATTAACCCTAAGGCATCAATTATTTTCTTGAGCATAATAATAGTGCTATATCTTAAATCTATACTTGAATTATCTAGTACCTTATTTTTTATAATAAGTTTTTAAATATAATGGAATAGGTTTTATTTGGCTTATCTAAATGCATAAAAATTATGGAGAGTGATTAGCTATCATCCTAAATTTCTTTGGGTTGAATTGCAAATTTATTATCTTTTTGAGTATCTTGATCTTTCAACTCAATTGTGTCTTCATGTTTCTTTAGAGATTCCTAGAGAAAAATCCTTTACTTAGGTTTTCTTTAATTTATCCACTACATTGAATGAGTTGATAGGCTATACTTTGGCTAATTTCTTGGATTCATTTGGTATCTCTATATTTCAAATAAAGCATTGGTAACCTTGGGTAAACCTTATCCTTGCACTACATCAAACTTAATTTATGTAAATGAGATGTGTTGGCTTTGTGCCACAAGTATTTTTTAAATGTTAATTATTTATTGAATCACTAAGTTACCTTCTACCATCTATTGATATCCCTCCATTTCTTTCTTTTTTGATATTATTAAAATTTAATTTGGGGAGATAAAAGGTATTAGTGATTTTTTTGAACACAACATATTCTTCTTCTTCTTTCACAATCCATAAGATTAAAGCATGTTATATTAAAATATCCTCATTTTTTCCCAAAGATATACCATTTAAATTTGGGTAGTATAAAGAATATTTTTTACTATCATAGATTGGATCAAAGGCTTTGTCTATGAAATTATTTATGCAATAATTTCCTAGATCTGTGCATCAATTTCATATCTTTGTGCATCAATATTTTGTTGTAAATTCCCTCTCAAACAAGCTCTAGGCGCATGTGGATTATTGGAAGGAAAGCATCACATCTAGAAGTATCCTTAATAAAAAAAATATTTAAGTATAAGATACCTAACTAGATTGTTAAGTATTTTTCTTGGTCCATGGTCATACAAATAAATAATTTTGACAGTGAATTTGTGTTTGGTTATGGAATTTCTCTTGATTATTATAGGGAGGTTGGTTTTGTTACATATTGGGTTGGTATTGAGGTCTTGGGACTTGATTATTTTGGTAATATTGCCTAGGAGGATAAGAGGCTTATTGTCTCTTTAAGTTAATGATTTCATTTGAAAAAGGTTTTGAACATATTCTTAACCTTGTCCATTTCATAAAAAGGCATGAGAAATAGGTGTAGGATTCAATGGGTATGTTGTTTGTAAAACATGTTTATCCATACTTAATCCTAAATACTAACACCAAAACCTTAGGCTAAGGAATATGTCACACATAGGTAATGGGTAAGGCTTATGCTCATACAATTACATGAATGAGTTACTTCTTGTGAGTGGGTAAATTCACCTTCAAATTTGGGTCTAGATAGATTGAGGGGGGTGTTACTAGAAGTATCATGAACATGAAAAATCAATCCGAATGATGAAGTAATACTAAAATATTTAACAACTATAACCAGTATGTGATAGGCCCCAAAAGAATTCATCGATCCTATAGCACATTAGTTTCTTGTAATACCTATTTTCAAGTTGGTATTTACATTCATATTGTATACACCTAAATTTGGTCTGGAGGAAATTAATTAAATACAAGTTATTTAATTAATAAAATCTTTAATTCTTCTACTTATAAGTAAATTGACAAATTTATTTATATAGTTCACTTTCTTAAATTCTTCCTATCTTAAATCATTTTCTTCATGTCTTAATTAAATAAACAACTTTAATTAGTTTGTTTTATTTAATTAACTCCCTTTTATTAAATTCGAATTTTAAATTTGAATTTAGTCACATTTCCACTAACTTCTCATCTTCCACCTCATCATATGTCTTATAAAATTAAATATTCTTAATTAGCATTTATCTTCAACAAATTCTAACCAATTTTGAGACACTTGGCTTTCTCCTCCATTTGATTCCTCTTCACACTTGGCAATTTGTTCTTCTAAAGGGTACACTCTTCTTGATTCTTTCTAACCTCCTCACATTCGACCGTTCATCTCTCCAGATCAAATCTAGACCGTTGAATCCTACCACATAGGCTTATGCCTTGGAGAAATCTATAAATACAGCCTCATTTACAACATTTTCACATAGAAAGCTAGCATAATTAAATTCTGTAGAAGTTTAGAGAGCATTGTCATTAGCATTATCTTAGCATTAGCATTATAACATTTGCATCTTAGCATCATTGAGTTTAATCATGGCTTTACCATTAGCTGCATCTTAAAATTACTGTAGTTGATTCATAGTATTTCCATTATCAATATCATAGCATTATCATAATCTTTGCACAATCATCTACAACATTTTAGAAATCAATCATGTAGAAAGGTTTATTGCATTTCCAACATCTCATTCTTTAGGTTGTCATTTGACAATTCATGTGCATACAAACAATCTAAGAGCCATAATGACTTAAAAAATCCTTGGAGATAGAGGACAATGGGATGACTAGAGATTTTTTTTGTTTCAATTCGATTAGATTGTTATTATTCTCTAATATAATGTTTCATTGGTGTGTTGTATTACTTACTTTTGCACTCACATATTTTATACACACATAAACTTTGTGCCCACCGTGGGGCCTAGCCCCGTTTTTAACATTTTATGGAAAGTTTTTGTTTACAGGTTTGATCATGAATTTCTATGTAGCACACCTAAAGCTTCTTTCAGTACATATACCTGATACGTTGGCACATCTAATCTTTGTTCTAACACATCTGTCAGTTCTTTTGGTGCATCTAGTCTCTGTTTCGGTGCATACGTGGCATCTTTCAACGCATTTGTCTTCTCTTCTAGCATATATAGGATTTGGATTTTCATTCTCTTCTTTCCAAATTAGTGCATTTAGGGTGCTTAATAGCGCATCTAGTTAATCTTTTGGTGCATATGGTTTTTGTTTTAGCACATTCAACTTTATTTGTAGAAATTCAAAATTTTAGAAATTGATTGATTTCTTTCTATTTTGCTAGTGATTTAAATGTTTTCAAAGAAAATTATCTAAAACTACTAATGGTGTTTGCAGGGGCTGGAGTCATTTTTGCTTTCCTTTGATTAAATTAGGCATCTATTTTAATTACAAGGTTAAGTGAACACCATGTATGTTGCACTTGTAAAGTGATAGCCCTATGTTCTCCCCTTTACTAGGTGACCAGAATGCCAGACTCACTCTTTCATTTATTGTAATAACACCTTTAGAAGGCTTTCCATAGTGGGAAAAAGTACTCACCCCACGAGAACGACCTAAGGGGGAACAACTAAAGCCAAGTATTCCAACCCACTATAATCAAACATGATTGTGAGGAAACTCACAATCAACAGTAGTGTGCATTGATAACCATCCTCAAATCCTTTGTTCTAAAGGTTGGGAGGTTCCTTGAGGGAGTCTATCATGTGCTACACCAAACGGAAACCCTTACTAAGAACTTTAAGTATAGTAGCCAGCCGAGTTAGTTTTGAGCATTTTTAATATTCACAGTGTAAGGGGAGGGAAGAATTTTCCCCCAAGATACTCACCATATAACTACCAGGGATTACTAGCCAAAAGTGGAGGATTCGACTTTGGTTAAGACCTAGGAAAGGAAAAAACATGGGTGCCCTCTAGGAGGTGACATGGTTGTGTGAGCTGACATAGTTCTAAGATGTAGGTTGTGATGTTATTAATGACCCTTTACATTAGAAAAGTGATTGATCTATTTGCTATTGTTTAATACCTATGGAAATCAAAGGGATTGGACCAGATCCTTGAACATACACTTAATGTTTAGTTCATAGGGTGAAACAATTGTTTTACTACTTGTTGTGTTTGAAATCATTTTCCAAGAGATCATCCATTGAAAACACTCAATTCACATGGTTCACAAACAAGAAAATCAGGAAAACTCACTATTCAAAAGATCTTTCATCTAGAAAACACCTAATTCACTGAGTTGAAAACAAGAAAATTAGAAAAACTTTCAAAAATGGTGACCATTTCTAGTTTAGCACATCATCTTTCTATTCTAGCACATTTGCTTCATTTTTTAGTGCATCTAGGTTCTATTGTAGTGCATCCATCATATCTTTCAATGCATTTAGGCCATATTATAGCGCATCTAAGTTCTTTTCTAGCGCATTTAGCTCATACTCTAGCACATCTGGTTTATGTTTCAGCACATCCATCATACCTTTCAATGCATTTAGGCCATATTCTGGTGCATTTGTCCCATCTTCTAGCACATTTTCAATTTGTTTAGCACATTTACCTGATACTCCAACAGAGCTAAGTTGAACATCTATCAAATAACTTAAACCATATTTAGGGGTAGTCTAGCACATCTTTGGCTTTTTCTAGCACATTTCGCTCATATTACAGTGCATCCAGGGTCTTTTCCAGCACATTTGTAACATCTTTAAGCACATACATAGTCTTTTACAATGCATTCATCAGATCATTCAATGCATACACCTTCTGTTTTGGTACATCTAGGGAATAGTCTAGCGCATCTAGTCTATCTCTTAGCGCATTTTTGCCATCTTTTAGTGCATTTGGTTTCTATTTTAGTGCATCCATCTAATTCACAAACAAAGAGCTAATTTGAACGTCTGTCAGATAATTAAAACTAGATTTAGGGATCCTTTCCATGCAGAGTTTATTCCTCATTCAAACATCAGTTTAAACTTGAAGAAACTGGCCTTTGCAAGTAAAATTCCATCAACTAAACTTGGATCAAACCATCTTAAAGTTCCTAAATCATTAAATCTCATCATTTGATTGTTAGTTGAGTTTCATCATCATGATCTATCATCCATCATCATGAAAAAAAATGTTGTACAATCAAATTCACTTTGGTCTCATCAATAGAATCCATCATTTTGTTTGACCTAGGAATCTCCTTGGCACTCCTAAACAAAGATCAAAGTTATAGTAAAACTTTATCACTTGTATGCCAGTTTTAACAAGAACCCAAAAACAAAAACTCATAGAAAAGGAAATTGAAACTCAAACCACCATGGTTGAAGGTGAAGAGAATCCCTTTCATAGATTCCACCAACCTGAAATAGATGAAATCACTAATGAGGACATTCAACAAGCTCAACAAGACCCTAAATTCCACAAGTTCAAGGAGAATATTTTATAAAAAGATGGAGAAAAATATTTTTTGATGTTGGCCAACCAAGGTGTCAAACTACCAATTGATTTTGATGTCAATCAATTAAAAGGAGCTCCCAAGAGAACAAATGTTGACTCATGAAACATAGATCCAATGAGTGCTTTGACCCAACAAGTGCAAAACCTTCAACAGGAGATTCAAGACATGCAAAGAGGAACCACAAAAAGATACTTGTTGCAAGACATATTTTCTTATCCCTTTCATAGAAATTTGAACATGATACCATTTCCACCAAATTATGATCTTCCAAAATATGACAAATACAATGGTAAATCTGATCTTATAGATCATGTAAGATAATTTCGCACCATGAGCTTGGAATATGCACATGAAGAGACTTATTTGATGAGATTGTTTCCATGAAGTTTGGGTGATCATTGCATGGAATGGTTTGAAAAATTTGCACTAGGTATATGATCACTTGAAGAGTTGGTCAATAAATTTATCACCCAATATTCCTACAACATTCAACATGAGATAACCATGAAAGATAGATTTGCAACACAAAATAGAAAAATGGTGAATCATTTCTCATATTCTTACAAAGATGGAGAAGATTGTTTGCTAGATATGCTCATCCTATACCTGAAAAAGAAAAGATGGAGATATTGATAATCTAAACAATGAGATGAGTTATAGGTTTCAATTACAATGTCCACCCAACTTTGAAAAGATTATTGAAAATGGACTCAAAATTGAAGAAGCCTTGGTTAAAAGAAGAGTCTTAAAAATCTACAATGAAGGATCAAATAATACAAAATCTTCCGACCATTATAACAGTAATGAGAAATCTAAATTTTGGACAAGAAATAAGAATGTTGGTCATGATGGTGCAACTAAAACACATAATGCAAAACCAATCTTCAATCTATTAGGAATTACACCCAAGGCCAATCAAAACACCAATCAAAATAACACTAAATTTAAACCAACTCCACCACCATATCGAACACCATCAAATCATAGAAAAATAACACCTTTGGGGCAATCACTTGAATTAGCAATAAAGGAAATTATTGTGGCCAAACTCATAACATTACTAGAGGCACGAGATTTGGAACCAAGAGTTAAACCACCATGGTGGAACGATGCATATTATTGTGATTTTCATAGAAACAAAGGTCACAAAACAAATGATTACATGCAAATAAAAAATTTGGTACAAGACTTGATAGATAGGCATGATATATCAATAGAGGGACCTCAAAAAAATGTTGATCATGGAGCATATAAAAATCCTCTACCTAACTACGAAAAAGGGGAATCCTCTTCAACAAACACTAAAGGGAAAAATGTGAACTATGTCTATGATTCTACAATTCTTCATATTTCGGTAGTTGACAATCAAACCAATGTCATGGAAATCAATGACAAATAGGACATGGTTGTAGCTAATAATCAAATTAATGACATCACAATTGGGCATGAATAGGACATTGTTACAACTGAAAATCAACTCAATGACATCACCATCAAATCAAATCAAATCCATGACATCAAACTGTAAGGAAAGTCAAGGTGTGGAAACAACTCTCCTAACATCAAAACCTTGAGGAAGAACACATATACTCTTTAAAATTCTCAATTACAATCCAATTAAGATGCACTTGAAATAGATAACAGAAACAAAGAAATAGACAAACACAAATGAACACTAGATTTACGTGGGAAAACCCTTATGGGAGAAAAACCCACCACACCAAGAGAAATCACTTTTTATTATAGTAATAAATAATTACATATAGAGTTCTAACTTATCTCTCTGATGCCAAATTATAGCAGCTTTCACAATGATCAATCTTGTTACAGAACATTCACATTACAATCTTCATAGAATAGAATTCATCCACTGATACAATTTGAACTGATACTACAATTGTTGAATGAACCAACCGAAGCACTATAGAGATTACAAACTATATTCATGTTATTCCTGGCTGTAGAGCTTCCTCATAGAATTTCCACAACGAACTATCTTCCAACAGTTCCAATTCGACTCCTCTGATTGGTCCACGAGATGCCACATAGGATAGTCTTCACCCGGTCAAAAGAATTCAAACTTTTTTGGCATCTCTATGAGACACTAACAGTGTCTTGCCGATGCCAAAAAGTCTTCATATCAATGTTGGCAAGAGATGTTTCCATCGGCAAGAAGTTCCACCGAGCTTACAACTTGTACCGTCTTCAATTTTCCTTTCGGCAAGACTATCACTCTCGCCAAGACATCCCAACGAGCCTTCTTGTGTTACACCAAGTTTAGGAGACTATCGTAAGACATCCTTATGTGACTAGGACCTCATACCGACATTCACCACATGTATCACTATCGCCAAGACTCATCACTTTCAGTGAGATGTCATAACGAAGCTTCATATGTCACATAGACATGAGTGTTCTCATCAGCCAAACAATCAACTTTCGTTGAGAGATCATATCGAAACATTAAGAGTTACTCTGAAGTGTTCACAAGTCATACCAAGCACCAAGCAACAATCAGTAAGACTTATCACCTTCACTGAGAGTTCTTATCGAACACATATATGTTACACCGATGATCACCATTCACCAAGAGTTATACCAAAGACCCCTCATCATCGGCGAGACTCACCAATGTCATTGGGACTTCTCCCCGAAGCCCTTTGAGTTACCCCGAGTGAACACGGTCGGTGTGAAATTTCCACATCGATAAGACTTCTTACCAATAGCATTTCTTTCGGCCAAGTCTCCCCAATGACTTCAAACTAAATGTTGTCGATGAGACATTAACACATTGTTGAGAGCTCATAGCGAACAACCAAGACTCTCCCCGATATCCGATAGAATGGTCTATCAGCCAGAGATCTCCACATTGACAGGACTTCTCACCGAGACACCAAAGGTTATCCTAATGACTCAATGTATACGCATTCAACAAGACTTCTGCAAGGTCACAGTGACCTGATCCAATCAACAAGATTCCAACTACTTAGTTGGCCAAACATCAATAATGTCACAGTGAATTTTCCCTTTAGGAGTTATATGCCAGTAAGGATTGAGGCACCTATTCCAACACAAACAAGACATTGTTGCAACTGATAATCAAATTAATGTCATCAAAATAAAAGAAAAACAAGACAACATGCCAGTAAATGTGACCATAATAGCTCAGTCTAAGTATGTGTTGAAAGGAAGTACATCTAAAAAACCCGTTGCCTCATCAAATCAATACAACATCGTAGACCAATTGTAAAAGATCCCAGCTCAAATATCCATACTAGAACTTCTCAAAATTTCACCAACCCGTAAGGATATTCTGGAAAAGGCTCTAGTGGACACTAAAATACCTACCAATCTGGAAGTTTGTCAATTCCAAGCCATGGTGGGACATTTGATTGTACCTCATTATCTATCATTCTCAGAAAATGTTGATGCATCCCTTACTCATCCACATAATGTTCCAATTCATATTGAGGTTATAATTCATAAACATCAAGTTAAATGTGTTTTAATAGATGGAGGAGTTGGTCTAAATATCTATACTTTAAAGCTTGTCTGTGCACTAGGATTCTCAGAAAATGCAATAGATGCTAGAAGAAAAATCGCTATAAAAGCCTATGATGATGAGGAAAGATCCTCTCAAGGACTGATAGTGTTTCCAATTCAAGTGGGACCAATTCAAAAAGATATAGTTTTTCAAGTTTTAGACAAAAAAATGACATACAACATACTCTTGGGAGGACCTTGGATACATGAAATGCAAGCAGTACCATCAACATACCAACAATGCTTGAAATTCCCTTTCAATGGACAAGAGATTAGCATTTCAACTAATTCCAACAATCCTCAATACTACAATACTCTCAAGATAGTCTAAGATGTTTTTGTGCCGCACAATAGAGAAGCTCAAACTTCTAGTTCATCAAGCAATGAAAGCCAACTAAATTCTTTCTCAAATCAATCTGAGAAAAAGGTTTAGTCAAAAGATAAAGGAATTGGTGATTCCACTTCCTCAATTCATGAAAGTCAACTAAATTCTTTGTTAAAACAATTTGAGAGAAAGATCTAGTTGAAATATAAAGGCATGGGTGAGTATTCTATTGAGTAATCCTTATGTCTCTCACAACTACTACCTTCTCTGAAACCATATCGACAACCATCAACATCAAGACAACAATCTTCAAAACCTATCATGCTCTTTGATGGTAAGTTTGTAAAAGAAGGCACTCTAGTTGATGAATCTAAAGACATGGATGTTTTAAATTAGTTATACAAAGATGAGGAAACATCCCAAGCATCAACTTCCAATGTACTAATAAAGCCATATGGTAAAGGGTTTACAATCCTAGAGAAAATGGGATATGAAGGGAAAGGCCCTATTGGAAAAAGAAAAGAAGGTATCATGGAACCAATTTAACCTATCATAACCAATGCAAAAGACAAGACAGGACTGGGATACAAAGAAGAGACAAAAGAAGAAACAAAGCAATAGATTTGTGAGAGAATCCTTCAACTACAAGCTAGTTCTTGAACAGATTCAAATGAATATGAATGGGATTCACTGTCTGAAGAATATTTTCAAGACAAAGAAATTGATGTGATATAGATATATGCACCCATACATATGGAGGGACAAAGTTCAAGGTCTAGACCACTTGAATTTGGATCACTACATATTGATGAATCTAGTGAGGACTATCAGACATCAAGCGAGATAGATAATTCAAAAGAGAGTAACATTATAGACCTCGACATTGCTATCAAACACTTTGACAACATTGTCATCATGACACTTACCACCTTTGACTTAAACCAATTTGATGATTCTTTTCCTTTGGTACATCCCGAACTCATTGACTAGGAACAAACTAAGCTGCTTGATATCCCTATCTTTCCAAATGATGATGCCATAGTGAATTTCCTTTGTTCTAACAATCCTAAAACAAATTCCACCAATGAATTTCATAATGAAGCTTCACATCGGGGGAGTTCCAAATCTCTTAGCTGCAAAATGATAAATACAAAAAAATGATCTAATGGTGAAAACCATTCAATGGCAGTATTAGATCATGAAAAAGTAAAAATAAAGAGTGTATCCAATGGTGGAAACCTCTCTGAGGCACTGAAAGATGGAAGATTTGACACTCTTCCTAAACATTATCATGAGAGATCTTCAGTACTGATTGAGCCTACACAATCCATAAATATTGGTACTACAGAAATAGTCAAGACTCTACATCTACTAGCATCCATGACAGAGCAAGAAAAGCAAAGCTTCACCAAATTATTTGAAGAAAGACAAATCAATTTTGCTTGGTCCTACACTGATATGCCAAGAATAGATCCAAATCTTGTAATGCACCATTTATCCCTACCACCTGGAGTGAAGCTAGTAAATCAGAAATTGAGAAAATGCATCCACACATCACCCTATTGGTGAAAGCAGAACTAAAAAATTTGTTACATGCAAGATTTATCCAACCAATTGATTATGTTGAATGGATCTCAAACATTGTACCATTCTCCAAACTACACAACAGTATCAGAATATACACAAAATTTAGACATCTTAAAAAGGCTTATCTGAAGGATGACTTTCCTTTTCCCAATATAGACATCATCATGGATTTAATAATAGGAAACATGATTTTATCACTCATGGATGAATTTTCAGGCTATAATCAGATAAAAATTGCACCTGAAGACCAAGACAAAACAACCTTCACATGCCCATGGGGTAAATTTTGTTGGAATGCCATGCATTTTTATTAAAGAATAAAGGAGCCACCTATCAGTGGGCAATGGCAACAATTTTTCATGACATGATGCACACATTCATGGAGGAATATGTGGATGACTTGCTAGAAAATTCATTCACCAGGGAAGGACATATAGAAATCTTGGATAAGATCTTTACTAGGTTGGAAAAGTTCAATGTGTGCTTAAACCCAAAGAAGCGTGTATTTGGAGTAACATCATCAAAACTCTTAGGCTACATAGTCTCAGCTAAAGGCATCGAAGTAGATCCAGTGAAAGTCAAAGCCATCATGGAAATGCTACCGCCTAAGAGTATCAGCCAACTAAGATATCTACAAGGAAGATTCCAAGCCATCAAAAGATTCATATCTCAATTGGTAGACAAAAGTCACCCTTTTACTCATTTGCTACACAAGAATGTTTCTTTCAGATGGGATGAAAAATTTGAAGTTTCTTTTAATCAATTGAAATAATATCTGATGAGTCCACCTATCTTGGTATCACCAAGAGAGGGAAAACCACTCCTACTTTACATAGAAACTACTAAGGTATCTTTGGGAGATTTGCTAGCACAAGAAGACTCTATAGGAAAAGAAAGGGTGATCTATTACATCAGCAGAACATTGAATGGCTATGAACTTAACTACACATTCATTGAAAAAGCATGTTTAGTCGTGGTGTTTGCTACCCCACAATTATGACACTATATGCTAACATACGCCATCAAACTAATAGCCAAGATAGCTCCATTGAAATATCTACTTAGCAAAGCCAATTTAATAGGAAGATTAGCAAAGTGGGTGATGATATTGAGTGAATTTGACATCCAATATGTGGATAGAAGAGCAATCAAGGGCCAAGCAATAGTAGATTAGTTAGCTGAAGCACCATTGCAAGATGATCATCCCATGCACATTGAATTTTTAGATGCAATTGTCCTCACAATGACAACACAACATTGGACATTATATTTTGATGGATCTTACACTCAACATGGATCAGGTGTTGGAATTCTATTTGTTACTCCTCAAGGACACACTATTCCAAAATCTTATAGGTTGATGTTCCCTTGCACTAGCAACACAACTGAATATGAAGCATTAATCATTGGTATCAAGGTAGTAGTGGAATGGAAAATTATAGAGTTACAAGTCTATGGAGATTCTCAATTGGTCATAAATCAGGTTAATGATGACTATCAGACAAAAGATGACAAGCTGATGCCATACAAGAGAATGGTGGATGAATTCAAGAAATACTTTGTTGAAATCAAGTCTGGAAAAATTCCACAAGTGGACAACAAAGTTACAGATGCCATGGCAACCATTGCTTCTCTTCTACAAATACCAGAAAAATGAGCTCATTATGAATTCATGGTGGAACAATTGTTTAATCCCACCTGTGGCAATCTTGAATCTCAAGTCATGTACCATCTAGTTGAGGTTGATTCTTCAATCTATGGGAATATCTACACCTATTTGAGAGACAATACCCTTCCACCTAATCTATCCCGAAACCAAAAACACAACTTTATTCGTCAAGTAGCTTGACACACCCTGATAGCCAGTATACTTTATCAACGAGGTCTCGATGGTACTATCCTTTGATGTCTTGAACGTAATGAATTTGAAACCACTTTACAAGAGGTTCATGAAGGTATATGTGGCACTCATTCAAGTGGTCTTACTCTCGCTAAGAAACTCCTATGCTTGAGATACTATTGGTTGAACATGGAAAAAGAATCGTTCCAATTTGTCAAGAAGTGCAAGAAGTGTCAAGTCCATGGAAACCTTATACATGCACTGGTATAGGAGCTGCAACCATTCACATCAACTTGGATTTTCCGTCAATGGGGACTTGATCTTGTGGGTAAGATTCATCCATCTCCCTCTAATGGACACAAATTCATCATCACAGCTACAAATTATTTCACAAAGTGGATTGAAGTCGTACCATTGACCACCATCACAGGTAAAAAAATTGCCTCTTTCATCCTGAACTACATTATCTATCAATATGGTATCCCTAGCTCCATTGTCACTGACAATGGTAGACCTTTCAAATTAGGATGTAGAAGAACTTTGTGAAAAATTCTATATCTAGCACTAATTTTCCACACCTTACTACCCTCAAGGGAATGGCCAAGCAGAAGCATCAAACAAAATCATCTTGAAAATCTTGAAGAAAATTGTCAACAATGTTGGACATGACTGGCATGTTCAACTAAACCCTACTTTGTGGGCATACTGTACTAGCATTTGCACCCCTACAGGAGCCACACCATATGCCCTTGTGTATGGAGCAAAGGCCATTTTACCTATTGAGGTTGAGTTACCTTCACTATGAGTTTCATTGAAAGGAATCATTTCAGAGGAAGACTATCGGGTATCCATATTATAGGAGTTGGAATTGTTAGATGAATGTCATCAGCATGTTGTGGATCATCTAAAGTCCTATCAAAAAATAATTTCAAGAAGTTATAATCACAGGGTCAAACCAATAACATTTCAAGTTGGCAACTTGGTCCTAAAGGAAAATCCCCATAATCAACAGGATTGAGAAAAGAAAGGAAAATTTGAACCTAATTGGCTAGGTCCTTTTATCATTGTATCAATTTATAGATCTGGAGCATATTAGTTATCTACACTTGAAGGGGACCTATTTGAAGAACCCATCAACATCCTTCATCTCAAGAATTTTTATACCTAACTCATCCAATGCATGGTCAAAAAGTAGAAAAATACAAAACAAAATCAGAAAAAGAAGAAAAATACAAAAAAATCAGAAAAAGAAAAAATATAAAAAAAGGAAAAAAGGAAAAAATACCAAAAAAGTGAAAAAAAAAATCATTACCTTGATGAAAACCTAGAAAACAAGTGTCTTGGTGACAATAAAAAAATTATAAAATTTGAAAAAGTTCAATAAAAACAAGTAGTGAAAACCTAGCAATAGGTGTTATTTGTGATAGGTTAGCTTTTCCATCTATTGGAGCATGTGTTGGCCATCCACTTTTCACCATCACTATGCCTGATCATTGAAAGAACCTCGTGTACATATCTGGGTGTTGTTGTTGTGTCTCATCCTAGCTTGGCTATCATTGTGCATATTTCACAATAAATGGTTGGTTTCTCACTGGAGGAAAAATCCTAAACTCATTGGGGGAAATCTACTTTGAGCTTAAAACAACAGACAAGCAAACAATAAGACAACACATCAAAAACAACAATCACAATGAAAACTCAACATTGAACATCCATCACACAAATTAAAAAAAAAATCAACAATCCAAATCAACAACACAATTAGTCAAAAATATATCAAATTGGATGATGCTCTTCTAAAGCATGGTTTTATCACTTTGGCATGAATGTTCAATTGTTGTATCTTGATTTTTGTTATCATTTCTTTGGAGCAACTCAAGGATGTCATGGACTAGAGAAGCTATGAAGAAGAATGATATTTTCTTCATCTATTGTTTGTGAGTTAATCATTACTACTATGCAATTTTTTTACAACACGTGCTCTACAAAGTATCGTTGATGACATTTTGAATTTGCATAGGAAAAGGATTAACTCTTTTTTGTTTTATGCAAGCAATACTCAGGTCATCTTGGTTCAATTATACCTAGATGCTTGTATTACCTTGCAATATCAAAAATCCATGGAAGTTGTACTCAGGTCATCATGGTCTAATTATACCATCAATGTTTGTACTAACTTTCAACATATTAAAATCTCAATGATGATACCAAGCACAACAAATTGGCTGACAAAATGACAACATTGCATACTTAGATTTGCATGGTTAAGATAAATTGCATCCATATTAGTTTTGCATCTACATTATAGATTTTTCCAAGGCTGGAAAATTTCAAAATGATTTTATCTCTCTCATCAAAATATTGAGTACATTCGACATTAAAAAAACAAGATCATTCACATATACTTGCATAAACATCGTCATATCATGCATACATTAGAAAACATTATCATACATACATTAGAAAGCATTATCATTGATCATCCATCCATGCATTAGATCATATATTTGCATTAGAAAAATGCATTACATTTTAAGTTGCATAATCAAATTCATCCCATATAGCATAAAAGCATCATGCATAAAACATATAGCATCATAATCCATACATCATTATTTCATTAATGCATCCATACATAACCATGGCATAATCATATAAAAAATCACATAGCATATAAAATGGAAATCAAATGCATTCATCATAAACATCCATCATAAAAAGCATATAGACAACATATAGATTGATAATATCGGATGCATCTTATATACAATCTCAAAATAAATGTCAAGTGTACAATGATATCATAAAAAACATCAAAAGATACATCAACAAAATGTGGCAAAATACCACAAAATCCCCAATTGAACAAGTGAATGCATCATTAAGTGTCAATACATCAACTCTAAGCATAGAAGCTATGTGTTGCTCCCCCCAGACACTGTCGGCCTAACTAAACCTCTTGTTGCACCACCAGATGGACCTGCACCTAGATCCCTAGGAGGTGGCCCAGCCACACCCCTACTCATGGTCTGCAAATGACTATGACCTAATCTGGCACTAACCGACTGTGCATAACTCAAGGCACGCTGCTCTAGAGGAACTACCTCATAATACCGTAGTCTCTAATACTCAGCCTCTCTAGCTAAATTCTGTACCTTGAGCATATCTCATGTGGTGGTTCCCTCGGCAACTCTCTGTAACCTCTTAGATAAGGCCTCTTCCTACTCGCATCTCTATCTCAAGGTATCTCTCTCTATTTTTAGAGAGGCAATCTATGCATGTGCCTAAGATAACTACCCCTGTAATTTTTGCACATGTGTTTGTAGGCCATCTATTTGTGCCTACTGCTGACGAGAGGGCACACGAATCTAAATTGGTGTTGGCCCTACCTTTTGTTGTCCTAAGGGCACCGTAGATCTCCTCCTCTGAGCCATTCTGACATCCAATACCATCCCACCACCTCCACCACCTCCATCACCCCATCTCCACCATGTCCATCCCCACCATCACTCTCCTCCTCATCTCCATCTCCTCCATCCCTCCTCCATCTAGGTACATGCAATGTTGCCCTCTCATCATCATCCAAAGCTGGTACTAGATCCTCTAGATTGGATATCCTCTAGAAAGGATGTGTAAAGAAATATGGTGCATAATCATCTATCATCAATGCATTTGCAATCTCTGGATGGTAATCCCATATCCATGGCTATAATTTGAAATACTCCTAACAAGCAGCATCATAGGATAAGACAAGTCCCCACTCTGGAATATCCTATCATCTCCATGCATACAAGGCAACTCCTTGGGAATAACCTAAGCTCTACCATACTATCGAATCACTCTCATAACCAGGAATATCTTAATAACATATGGTGTCCACCCAATCAGGTACTTGGAAGTGAAAACATATGGCATCTCAATGTCATCCTCTGGCCACTGCTCACAATCCAAGTAGGGTCTCCATGTGACCGTCTCTAGATCATCCAACACTCACTGCCACTACTCCAATTTGACCAGCTTGTGCTAGACAACTAAACCCATATATCCAAAAATAAAGGGCCTGCCAACTAGACAGTCTCTATCCGTCATAGGTCGAGTAATAGCTATGTGATCCCAAGTCCAAATCTGCAGTAGTGTAACCCTAGTTGATAAACTAGTAGCTCCAAGATAAACTACCTGATGAAGATCGTGATACAAGTGTGCTAGCATGCAAGATCCCCATGCATATTTGATCCCCTACATAATCATGCTCTCTAAAATCTAACCCCAACTGACTGATAGTCCCTTTGACCTATGGTCAGGACATAGAAAACACCTAATGAATCTGGCTATAACACATGGTAATGGCTGATACAAAGCAACCATCTCCCACCACGAGATCTCATATCCTCTAATATCGTCATCATGGAAAATCCTCTGCAATGCATCAGTACCTCCTTGCTCCGTGTGATCGTAAACAACTAGCTCACCGACACAAGAATCCCCAAGATACGAATACATCCTCTAGCGTAACTGTCATCTCAACAAAGGGCTAAATGAAAGGTGGTGTGGTCACTATGCCACCTCTTAGCTAGATTAATCAAAAGTCCCATGTTGATCCTATATTGGGGCATATCCATCAAAGACAATAACCAGCATCGTGAAATCACATCTAAATCGGCCTGCACCAGTTGTGGAATCATGTCCCAGTTCTTCGAGAAGCACACCCAAGACTGAAGAACTTTAAAATCCTCCTATAATCATGACATATCACAAATCAACATCTTATCAAGCAACCTATCAATCAATATAATCATCTCTAATGAGATTTTGATCAAATCTCATTGAGGGTCTATCATTGATCCTCACCTATCATGAGGTCAATCATTATCTATCCTATCATTGATTCTCACCTATCATGAGATCAATCATCAAACATCATCAAAGCATTGGTTGGCACAATCATCAAACATCAAAATCAAGGAGAATAACCAAAATTTCATCAATCTGGTGTAAATGCGTTGAAATAGTGCTTCTATGCACTGAAATCATGGAGGCGCTAAAAAATTCTATCAATGCACCAAAACAAGGTCCCTATGCGCCAAACTACCAAATGCGCCATTCTATAGTCTCTATGTTCTAATAAACTGAATGAGGAAGAAAAATCACCTGATGCGCTACTTCATGACCTATATGCACTAAACTACCCAATGCGCTAGAAAATTTCATCTATGTGCTACTTCAAGACCTACATGCGCTATATCTCTAAATGCGCTAAATCATAACTTATATGCACTAACTAACTAAATGCACTAGAAAAATAACTCAATGCGCTAATTCATGACCCAAATGTACTACACTACTATATGTGCTACAATAGATACTCAATGTGCTAAAAAACTACATCTATGCACAAAATTACCATATGTGCTAAAACAACTACACAATGCACTATATCAAACCCTAAATGCACTAAAATGCGTGAAACATATTTCAAAACATAAAAAACGTGAGAAAAAGAAAATTCAAATTTCATGAAGCAGTTTCTTGGTGTATGTATCAGAGGTGTATACACAGTCGAGCGGTTGTGACGTTGAACTCACTCAAAGCAGTGGGTTTGGTAGGGGATCACCCTTTTGCTCCAATCTCTTAATCAACTCAATCTCCAAATGCAAGTGAAATCAAATGATCTCACTTTTTCACCTTTTCATCTTTTAAAGGGGGTAATTAAGTGGGATTTGGGTGGGATTGTTTTTTTTTTTTTTTTAACTAGGGCATCAATTAATCAAATATGGCAGGATCAATATTATTTATCAAGAGATAAATCATCTCAACACCATAAAATTTGCAAATCTTAAAATTTTAAAAAAATTCAAAAAAATTCCAAATTTATCTCCAGAGGGAGCATATATCCATCATCACTCGAAAGATCAATGTCTGGGGCATATCGAAATTTTTTTCAGCACTAACAAATTTTTTCTTTGAAGCAATGCATTGCAAGCACATCACTTCAAAGAGGGGAAAAATATATACACCTAAATTTGGTCTAGAGGAAATTAATTAAATAAAATTTATTAAATTAATAAAACCTTTAATTCTTCTACTCATAAATAAATCAACAAACTTATTTATATAATTCACTTTCTTAAATTCTTCCTATCTTAAATCATTTTCTTCATGTCTTAATTAAATAAACAACTTTAATTAGTTTTTTTTAATTTAATTAACTCCCTTTTATTAAATTCTAATTTTAAATTTGAATTTAGTCACATTTCTACTAACTTCTCATATTCCACCTCATGTGTCTCATAAAATTAAATATTCTTAATTGACATTTATCTTCAACAAATTCTAACTAATTTTGACACTTGGCTTTCTCCTCCATTTGATTCCTCTTCACACTTGGCAATTTTTTCTTCTAAAGGGAACACTCTCCTTGATTCTCTCTAACCTCTTCACATTCGACCATCCATCTCTCTAGATCAAATCCAGACTGTTGAATCCTACAACATAGGCTTATGCCTTGGAGAAATCTATAAATACAACCTCATTTACAACATTTTCATATAGAGAGCTAGCATAATTAAACTCTGCAAAATTTTAGACAGCATTGTCATTAGAATTATCTTAGCATTAGCATTTTAACAGTTGCATCTTAGCATCATTTAGTTTAATCGTGGCTTTACCATTAGCTACATCTTAAAATTACTGTAGTTGCATCATAGCATTTCCATTATCAATATCATAGCATTATCATAATCTTTGCACAATCATCTACAACATTTTAGCAATTAATCATGTAGAAAGGTTTATTACATTTCTAGCATCTCATTCTCCAGGCTATCATTTGACAAGTTATGTGCATACAAACAATCTAAGAGCTATAATGACTTGAAAAATATTTGGAGATACAGGACAATGGGATGACTTTAGAGAGTTTGTTTGTTTCAATTCGATTAGATTGTTATTTGAATTCTCTAATATAATGTTTCATTGGTGTGTTGTATTACTTACTTTTGCACTCACATATTTTATACACACATATAAATGTATATTAAGATAGTATAAATATGTTTGTTCATAGATATTTTTGTTAAACGAACCATACACATGTAATAAAATGATGACTTGTTCACAAGTTTATCTATTAGTTTATCAATCTTAGCTCACATGAAATGTGAGTAGTGATATTAATGGAGGGGTGAATAAAATGGATCCTATCCATAAATTGAAAATAATAAGGATAAGGATATTACAAAGAAAATTTTCTTGATCATTTAATACTCAAGAAAAGTGCCTACTCTTATGAGAAATAAATTCATAACCTTTAAGGAGGAAAAGAGCACACTTGTAACCCACACCTAGAACTAGATTTGTATTCTTAATAATCTATCACAAAGCAACACTAACCTATATGAAATTAAATAAATACAGTACAAAGGATTATAATTATTTAAAATTCTATTAGCGCATTTATTTAATTCTCATTATATTCATACCAATAAATTAGGCTAGAGGAAACCCAAAAATATGTTGAAATATTTGTTTAAATCATTTCAATCTACCATGGAGAAAGTCAATTTCATGCTTAGTTTCAATTACAACCCTTCGTATAATTTATATTTAACCTTACCACTTGTAGATTGGGCTTATAAAATTTTAAATTCTAGAGGAATCTAAGATTTTTGCAGTCAAGAATATAGTAAAAGGACCAACCCTTGTTAAATATTTCACTCCTATAGTTATATAATTTCAATCACAATGCAGTCTATTTCCTTTGAGGGTCACATAATTTCTCTACCAATAAAAGTAATTGTTGAATTATCTTGCACATTAATGCAAGACCATCCTTGGTTGTAAAGAAATCCTGTATCAACCAAAAACATTTATTTTCTAACATTTCTTTCCTGACAATTTAGTCTATAGTTGTCTCAGTAGTTTCTTCTGTATTTTACCATTATATCATTTCTCAACTCTTGAAGCAAGATATGGGTTCTACACGAGGTCATCTATGAGATATTTAGTTTTCAAAATATTTGCATTTGTTTGCAGAAATTCATTGTTCCTAGAACTTCACTATCAATTCTCAGACAAAGCATTCAGGGTCGACCTGGCTCAAATTAGTTGTGCAGACCTCTTATGGAATGTGCGGAGCTTAATGGAACATCATTCAAAGATTTTAGGTCCAAGGGGAACTTTCTTGGAGATTCATAATTCATTTCATTTACTGATGGGTTATCTTTTCATGCTCGTTGGTCGACCTACATGTTTGATCTTACATGGGGTTGTAAGCCCTTGAGACTAATGCGGATCATAATTGAGCTTGAGATTAATAATTAATATCATTTTTAATTCATTAGAAATTAGTGAATCAAGTAGATCATTAGCAATAGTTCGCAATTCAATCCATCCTTCTAGGTTGTGGAATGTAATAAGGCATTGTGTCAATTGTAATATCTGTAATGCCCTTGTGATAGGCTCGTGAGCCCTAGTTATTCTGCATATAAGGAAAATGATGCATGTAAGATTGGAATTT
Organism: Sequoia sempervirens; assembly: GCA_007258455.2. Lineage (NCBI taxonomy): Eukaryota > Viridiplantae > Streptophyta > Pinopsida > Cupressales > Cupressaceae > Sequoia > Sequoia sempervirens. Next base: position 196,639,856 of record VDFB02270651.1, read on the forward strand.
GTTGGATTAATAATAATCTATTTTTTGAGCATTTCTTGTGTTATTTTTGTTGTGTTCAACTCTAAGTTGCATACTTGGACAATCCTTTCTAAACCCTCCATCTATGACTACACCAAGATGGCTAGAAAAGGGTGCCTATGTTTGGCAAGTATTTTGGTAAAATCAAAAGTTTGAAAATGATCTACAGTGTCCTAGGGTCCTATGTCTCAGAGGTTCAAGTCTGAAAGTTAACATTTTTTTAGAAATGCACCAAAACCTAATTTTGCTATATGAATCACATACATGCATGCAATTTTGGATATTTTTAGGACAAATGAATATGTTCAAATTATAATTTCTATAAATTAAATATTATAATTGACATAATTTTCCAAAAAATATAGAAAAGCAATGCTTTTTGACCTTTTAAAGTATAAATACTGTGCATTTTTTTTTACTTTCCAATGTATTTCACCAAAATATGCATGCATAGATGCTCCAATAATTTTGTAATTAATTTTCTCAATGAAAATAATTTGGATCTAAACCCTAGACAAGGAAAATCATATATCAAAATTTTTGCAATTTTTTTATGATGGAAAACTAATGAAAGTGTTTTTTTTTTTTTAAATAAATGCAAATTATCAACAAGATTTTCAAGCAACCTAGGTTTGAATTCAATTTTTAAATTTTATGCAATGAAAAATTAGAAAAATTGCAAGTGTAGGAGATGTTGCGTTCACCAAAATGTTTTGATGTAAAAGGGATCCTATGTCTAATGCTTAGATCAGTAACATCAATCCATTCCATACAACATTAGGATGCAAATTGGCAAGGATATTAAATTGACTTCCAAACTTGAAGGTGAGTCAATTAGCCTTGAATCTAATCTTTTTATGCCTTGGAAATTGACTAGAATTGATTAGGCTTTATTGACTTGATGAAACTATATGACTTAATCTAAAAATATAAGTTTGTTATAACATAGAAATTGTAAAACCAAATTTCAACAGAAAATTTGGAAAGGGCAAAGTTATGTGTACCTGTAATACAAATTTAAGCCTAATTTTACAATACCAAGTTGCCCAGGGTACCTATGTCCTAAAAATTGAATTTTAAATCCGTCTTCACAGTCTTTAGGTATCTGATTAGAGGCTTCTCCCTTTCAAATCCCATAGTTGAATCTTTGGCGGTTGTCGAGATAATTGAGTTTTTGTATCTTTCCAAGTTGTATGGTTTGAATGCAACAATGATAAACATGTCTTTAATATTACTCCAATATTCTTTAGCTTTGTAACCTGCACATTCAAAGAGAGATGAATGGTTGTTCCATATAGGGTCTTGCCTCAATCAAACCCCATGTAGGTGTTTTCAAATGGAAAATTTGATAATAGAGAGCTTATCCTTTTGAGGGATAGAGGCTAAATGATAAATGAATGATGAATCAACAATGGACTATAACTCACCACTCATATCTATTTCCTTGAAGGAATGAAGGCATGCACATCTCCTGAAGGCTTTATTGCAATTTGGCTTGGCTTGCTTTGAAGACCTACAAGGGTTAGTTCTCACAAATAAAATGTATGCATAAACATGAACAAGCTCACATAAAACTTGACAAGATGCTTTGACAATGAAATTTTACAATAATCTTACTCTTGATTGCTCTTGAATTGATAATAATTGCTTGATAGTGTTCTTGATTTCATATTCTTGTTAGATATCTTCAAATGGTGATATGACTAGTATTTATACATAATAATTCTAATTCCCACAAATCAAATTCCAATAGCCAACATTTGACATTTGAAATTAAAATAATAAATTTCCCACTCTAACATATTAAAAATTGGAGCCAAAATAGGGAGACAAAATCACTTAGGGTGCCCTTGTCCTAGCCCTATTTTGTAAGGTATAAAGTTTTGGGAGTAAACTTTAATTTTTTACCTCAATTTTATAGATGTGGTTTTTGGATAAATGTCCAAATGGGCCACAAAATGCATAATTTAGGGCATTAAATGTACAATTAGGTCCATGCACATAGGAGGGAGCAAAATCTAGTTTGAAATTATCAAGGATGAAAATTTACAACTCTACACTATTATTTTCTTAATAAAATATTCAATATTTCTTGATACAAGCACCTACTATTATGCCCTTAAAGAAAAAATAGATAGTTAATTTCCTACCTTTAACCCTTAGAGGAAAAATAATGGATCTTTTATATCTAAGTAAATTTTAGCAACATAATGGCATGTAAGTTAACACTTTAAGAATATGAAAGAAGAAAAAAAATAGATAGAAGAGAAGAAACATAATTATGCATGAGGAAAACCATTTTGGATATAAAACCCCATACTCTTCAAAATTGAACCAATGTATTAGTCTACAATAAAAACATGTTAGAATACACTTGTAGACTCAAAGTCTTAACATAGAAATCTATGTATTACTCTTTTGGAGGAAAAATAACAAGATAACCTTGCATAAAAAAATCCTCAATGCCTCCATCTCAAACCCTCTATATATAACTCATGGAGGGGAAATATACCACCAATAGATATTACCATGGTTCTATTGTTCCTAAAAACATAGCTCCATAATATTATAACTTCTTCCTACCTTCAAGGGTAGGGATTTATCATTAAAAGTGTAAAATACGGGTTCATCAATAATTAAGGAATAAAGGGAAATGTATGAGAGTGGGTAGTCTCTCCTACACTTTGGGTGAGCTTAGACCCAAGAGGGTATTCCTAGAGGTGACCTTGATATGGTTTTGAACCAATTAAGATGTAATGTTGATTGTAACAAATCAACACTTATACCTAATTTTACACTTGACCCCTATATCTATCACTTGATCAAGATAAACTAGCTCCATAAAACACATTATATGGATGATAAAATGCCATGCACACACACCTATAGATGATATTGATATTCTAATCCATTTAAATTATTTTATTTGGATCTGTACACATAGTTCCAAGATTCTAACAAGCATGAAATTATTTTATAATGATTTATCCATTATATTTTCTTAGATTGATTTTTTGGTTTATAACACTAAATCATGAATAACATGTATATCCTAAATTACTCATTATATACTCCTACTTATAACAAGGATGGAGGGTGTATTAATGATGATTCTTTTATCCTTCACCAATGTAGACTAGTGCCTACTCCATTAGGTAACATAGCCATGAACAACAAAGAGGAAAGAGATATCATTAGGTAAAGTATTAACAAAAGTAGATTTCATTTACATGCAAATCAAATATTATATTCTATGTGATGGATATACTTAATAATCTATCTCAAAACTATAATAATCCATATGTAATAGAGGAAAAACCATTGAAAACCATTTATAATGCATTAATATTTGTCACATTTACATCTAACCCTTCTTACAATCACACCAACAAATGTAGTGAGAGAAAATATACAACTTTGACTATACATTTCCCTTAATCATTACCAATTTCCATGGAGACATACCAATACATGGATATGTGCTATTACAAACCCTTCCTACTCCTCACCAAATTTATCCCTTCATTTATAACTCTAACATGCATTATTTGATGCCATAAAATCAACTATAGACCTTTCCAACCCCAAAAAATAGCTTGACAACTAACCCTTTGAATGAATAACAAATTGGTATTTATAAATATTTAGTTTAGGCAGCTAATTTATGTGTGGGAGCCTCAAGATAATGATAAAATCATAGATTGGATGAGGAAACCCAATTGTAATCATCATTCCCTTTTGATTTGTGCCTAAAATCACATGAAAAACTACCTAGATTTATATGTCCAAAGTATTGTAGGAGATATAGAGGAACATCCTCCAAATATGTAAATCATCCTTTGATTTATCGTGCCTCTAGTTTTGGCATGCAGGCCAAGTAAGAGCCCACAAATCTACATGATTTATGGTTGGGAGCTAACATGAGAACCATCAAGAGCTTCAAATTTCAACCACCACATTCATAGAAAAATGATTGTATTTGTTCTTCCATCACTATAGTTACATATGAATCCACACCCTTAATATTAAATAAATTTTTTTATGGAAAAATATAATTGGGTAGTTTCAAGGCCATATTAGGAAATTAATGGAAACTTAGGTCATGTAGGAGGTATGTGGGAGTGAATAGTGTAAAACACATGATTTTTGGAGTTTGAGGATCAAAGGCTAGGGATACCTTATAACCCATACTACTATTAAGGAATTAGGGATCAAAAGCAAGAAATAATTCATTCTAAAATAAAAGGTACCGAGATAAAGGTACGGTCAAAACTCTAGTGCCAATAAGTAAATTAGTGTATATGGTTTAAGTTTTTATGAAGATAATTTTGGTAAGATAAATTTTGAAACATTAACAAAGGTTAGGAATAGATGAAATGGATGTTGGGAAGGATAACTCTAAATGTTTGACAAGGAAAAGGGATGAAGGTGGGGAACCAATGAAATGTATTCCTAGATGGTGAAGTCCAATATCTTGACAAAGACAAAGGAGTAGAGTGGAGTTGGAAGGAAAGGCATGCCAAGATGGGAAAATATAAAACTCTAAAAAAATCATAGTCCCTTATAAATTTTAATATAAAACACCACAAACTTAGAAACTTTTAGGATCCCTAAAACTTCTAACATAAAGTAGGCACATGAGGAATGGAAAAGAGAAACACTTAAGAAAGATTGAAAAATGGAGAAAAATACAAATATTTCTCATATTGGTTATATGTAATGAGAAAAATGAGGCCTAAGTTCCTAGAAGAGCTAGGACTCTAGTAAAATTTGGCACTATCAAATTGATTCCTAAAATGGTGCAAACAAGATCCAAACATACCAAGATAAAAATCCATACAACCCATTCCTAAATTTGACTATCATTTGTTATTTACTTCCTTTAGAAATATTTTATATTATGCCTAACAACATGTATCATAAGTTATATTATGTTGCTTGCTCTAGCCAGTGTATAAATTATAACAAAAGCATGATTTACTTCTTCATCAGCACTCCTCTCCAAGCTCGGGTGACTGTTGTCATAGGTTGTGTGAGTGGCCCTCTCCCTTCAATGTATCTTTGGCTTCCCCTTACTATCAAGGAAGTCACTCCTACATTTTGGAACACTATTCTCGAAAGGATCCAAAGGAAGTTGGTGGGGTGGAAAGGCTCCATTCTCAACCATGCTAGTAAACTTGAACTTTTTTCTATTGCTCTTCACGGGATCCCTGTCTAATTCCTTTCTATATTTAAGATCCCCGGATATATTCCTGAGAAGTTTGAAAAAATTCAAAGGAACTTCTTATGGTTAAGGACTAAGTAGAAAAAGAAGTTTTCTCTAGTCAACTGAGACAAAGTTTGTATGCCTAAATCTTGTGGTGGGCTTGGATTAGGAATGTCCAATACACCAATAAAGCCTTACTTGCTAAGGTTGGTTGGGACCAATTAAGGAATAAAAAAGACTGGTGCAAGATCATGAATACTAAGTATCTTGGAAATAGACCCATGATTAAATGCCTCTCTGGTGATCACCCTTCTGGATTGTTGGCATGGAAGAACATTTGTAGAATGTAGGGGTTGCTCATGTCCGAGATGAAATGGATGCTTGGGAATGGTAATAACATCAAATTTTGGGAGGAACCTTGGTTGCTTGACTCCCCCATTTCACACTCTGATTTCAGGAACCTAATGAGATCTTCACAAATCTTCTCTGGTGAGTACATAAGTGACTACCTTCTTGGTTTGTCAAGAGCTAGGTGGTGGAAAGATTTACTTCTTTGTTGTCTCTTGTCCCCAAAGTTGCTTATTATGGCTAAGTCTATGCAAGAGTTGCTCTCCCTCACTAGATTACCTCTATCCAACTTTGAGGATGAATTTCATTGGATCAAATATAGGCAAGGCAATCATCCAGCCATGAAATATCAGTTTGAACAAGATGCCACTTCACAGGACTGAGATTTTGCAAACAACAAAATACTCCCAAAACCCTCTAGCTTTGTGCTTCAAAATTCTATCAAAACTCATCACACGAAGATAAAATAAAACATACATGTTCACATATGACAAATGAATACACTCACCAAGGGATTTGACATGAAATCAAATGGGCTCTAAATTATGACCCTCCAAAGTAGGTCACTAGGGTATATTTTTTCAAGTGCATTTTTGAGTGTGCAAAGTAAATTTTTCAACATGGGGACTTAAAATTTTGCAAAATTTTACAATACCAATAGTGGCTCTTTTTGAGGACATCTATTCCTCAGTGAACAATGTGAAAATTTGCAATCTTCTGGAAGAGTAGACCAAGTGCCAGATCCATTGGGCAACGGAGTTCTTTATTCAAATTTTCAAACTTTATTTGATGGCCCTAGGCCATCAAATGAAAAGAAGAACCAATGTTTGCCTCTATCAAACACCAACCTATTGAAGGAACTAATTTCCCTCAACCCAAATTTACCTCTGCCATACCACTACAACAAGTATAGCCCTCTTCTTACAAGCATAAATATGTGCTTACCACTAAAAATTTCCTAATTATAAACATTGCCACTAACATCTCTCACAGTTTTTTTGAGCATACCATTGTTAATGTAATCTCTATCATTCTACATTGTACAACCAGGCATAAACTAAAAAATTTCATCATCACATGACACATATGTGTTATATTATGTATACACCTAAAAATGGTCACATCACATTGTCTGGTAATTAATTAAATATTTTTAAATATTTAATTAAATCCCCGAATTCCATCTGCGTATAAATAAATTTAAATAATTTATTTATATTTGTTCATTCTTTCATTTTGATTAAATAAATAAGTTTATTTAATCATTTTTCTTATTCATTTCTTAATTAATTAAATAAACATTATGATTTATTTATATTAATTATCAATAATCCTGGTTTGAATATTTTATTCAAATAAAGATTAAATATTCCTTTCTTCTAAATAAATTCGATTCTAATATTCATTCATAATTAAATATTCCAAAAATATTTAATTAAATTCTTCTAATATCTATTCACAATTAAATATCTCAAAATATTTAATTAATTCTTCTAAAGTCACATCATAATTAAATATTCCAAAATATTTAATTAAATCTTCTATAGTTCTAAAAATAAAAAAGCAAACTCAATAAATAAAATTAAATAAATTTATTTAATTAATTAATTTGGGGATTATCTTCAACAGCCGTGAAGCAAACGGCTGAAATAGAAAAAATAAATTCTTTTGTTCTCGTGCAGGCTTGTTCCCGTGGGTTGAAGACAAGGCTCCATTCTCCTCTCCAACCTCCCAACATTCTCCATCTTCCTCTCAACCTCTTCATCTCTCACCTTTCAATTCTACCAGACAATCTCACAGCCATTGATCTTTGCCAGCCAGGATTTTGTCTGAGAAAAACTATAAATAGGACTGTCGGGTCCTTCAAATCATATAGAAGCTTTTAGCAGGAAAATTATAGTCAATTTGCAATAGCATAGCCTTCATAAGCCTTTTAGCATTTTCATTTCATAAGCATATTGTAGAATCATGGCATATCGTAGCATATCCATAGCATACTCCATTTATAGCCCCTATGCATAATTCATAGCCCTTGTTCATATCTATTAGCAATCTCACCTTCACCAGCATATAGGATAGAGATTTTCATTTGCATACTCATTCTGTAGACTGCCATTTGGAGAAGTTGAGCTTACACAATCTGAGAGCAGCAGTTTCGAACAAATCTCTGGAGATAGAGAAAGATGGAACGCTTTTGAAGATTTCCTGCTTATTTTAATTTGCATTTCAAATTTCTGTAGTTTAAAGTTCCATCATTTGTATTTATTGTTTTCATTTAGATTACATATTAACATATACACATTTTTGGCGCCCACCGTGGGGCTCTTGCCCCTGTTTCTCACATCTTTTTGCAAGTTTCTTTGACAGGTTACAGCCAAAAACAACGGATTAGCGCAAGAAACACGTTTCAGAAAGATCATACCTAGTTCAGCGCATTTGAGAGTTCCTGCAGTGCCCTTGAAAGTTTCTACAATGCATTTGAGAGTTCCTACAGCACTCTTGAGAGTTCCTACAGCACATTTGAGAGTTCCTACAGTGCCCGTGAGATTTCTTGTAGCGCATTTGAGAGTTCCTGCAACGCCTATGAGAATTCCTACAGCACTCATGAAGATTGTTATAGCACATATTTCACAGACCTGCAAACTGTAATTTGTACTTTGAAAATAGTTTAACTGAATCCGACGCAACCGCAGACAATTAATAGTTTTAAATTAAAACGAACCAATCCTAGGGTAGACATATAAATAAAATGAACCAATCTTAGGGTAGACATATAAATGGAATGAACCAATCCTAGGGTAGACACATAAAGTAAAATGAAGCAATCCTAGGGTAGACATTTCACATTTCATTTTGGGCTAAAAAGAAATTTCATGTTTGTGTGAAGCAACACCTTCACTTAGCATAGAAAATTTTTATTTTGGGCTTAAAATAAATTCTTTTTGCTTTGTTCTTGGTGATAGGCCTATGCTCTCCCCTTAACTGGGTGATCAAAATGCCAAACTCACCTATTTTACTTTATGCATTTTATAGTTTTATTAACACCTTTTAGAAGGCCTGCCGTAGTGGGAAAAAGTACTCACCCTATGGGAACGACCTAAGTGGGAACAACTAAAGCCAAGTTTTCCAACCCACTCTAATCAAATGTAGATGGTTGATGAAAATCCCATTCGATGGTAGTGTGAATTGCTAAAGCCTTTGTTCTAAAGGTAGGGAGGTCTCTCGAGGGAGTCTATCATTTGCTGCACCGAATGGAAACCCTTACTAAGAACTTAGTGTAGTATCTTACCGAGTCAGTTTTCGAACATCATATTAATCACAGTGTAGGGGAGGGAAGAATCTACCCCCAAGATACTCACCATATAACTGCCAAGGATTGTTTGCTTAGGGGATCTGGTATCCACTTCTGTCACTCTGAGTACGCACCTGGAAAAGACAAAAACATGGGCGCCCTTTCGGGGGTGACACGGTTGTGTGAGTCGACGCATTTTTAAGATGTGGGCTATTGATTACTATGATGACCTACTTGAGAACTAAGAGTGAGTCTGTTTGAAGTGTTTATTATGTGTAAAACTCGTTAAAACAATTTTTGAAAAACATTTTGATTATACACTTGATGTTTAGCATAGAACTTAAGACAACTATTCTACAACTTGTTTGATGTGTTTTCAATACACTAATTTAGATAAGATCATCCAACACTCACTGTCACATTGATTAATTTCATGTTACAAGATTGGAAATCCACAAATTTTGTAAAGAAATCCATTTTCAAAAGGATTAAAAAGCCAAAGAAACCCCTTAACCACAAGAAACTATTGAAGAAGAGACGATTCTTGTATCAAAGCCGAAAATTTTTACTCAAATATAGAACCTTTCTTCATAGGTATCATGATTGTGTTAGAGGTCTTTCTGATGATTATGCTATAGAACTTTTGTATTCACAAGCTTACTTTCAAAGAAGAGCTCTTTCTCAAAGGCATAACCATAGTCAACGCATTCGTTTCAGTTATATTCCCCAACCTGCAATTGAATATTCAACTTGTCCAAATCAAATTTTGCAATAGAGAACTTAGATTACATTAGGCATTCATTACTAAATCCAACCTTTTACAAAGCTATGATCAAAACTTTATAAAGTGCAAAATCATTCTTTTCTCAATCTTTTGCTTAAATTCCCACCAACAGGATTTTCATCCTTTTACTTAGGGAACAACACAAGCTAAAGGTTAGAAACTTTTCAAGTCACAGAATTTTCATTCTATCCTGACTTTCATATCTATCACATAATTGCACTATTTTCACTCTATTGATCAAAAGTGAGTAGAATTTGGAACAAAACCTATGCCTGTCTTCATGAGATCTCAAAAACACATGGAAAAAGACAAGGGAGAAACCACTACAAGTAAAATGGGTGACCGTAATGAAAAAGAAGAGGAAACATTTAATGTTGACGAATTTACAGAAGAAAAGCTTCAAGAAGCAGAACAAGATCCCCAATTCCATACTCTTATGGAAAGGATTTTAGAACGAAACAAAGAAAGATACTTTCTTTCATTAGCTAATCAAGGAGCTAAGTTACCTCACAATTTCAATATAGAAGGGATTAAACAGAATCCTGAAACTCCTCCTAATGACTTTAGTGCCCTTACTCAACAGATAAAAGAATTACAAGGGCAAATAAAAGAGATGCAAGGGGGTACAACAAAGAAGTATGTTTTGAAAGACATATCTCCTTATCCATTCGATAGGAGTCTTCAAATGATCCCATTTCCAAAACATTGTGAAATCCCTAAGTATGATAGATATAATGGAAAAACTAATCCCATTGATCATGTGAGGGATTTCCAAAATATGAGTCTAGAATTCGCCTATGACAATACATACTTAATGTGATTATTTCCACGAAGTCTAGGTGTCCAATCCATGGAGTGGATTTCAAAGATCACTCCACCCATCAAAGCCTTTGAGGAGTTAATAAATCAGTTTATATCACAATACTCCTACAACATTCAACACCCGATAACAATGCTTGATCTTTGTAAATTGAAACAAAAAGTAGGAGAACCCTTCACTACATTCTTGCAAAGGTGGAGAAGGTTATTTGCACGATATTCCTGTCCTATTCCTGAAAAGGAAAAGATGGATATATTCATCAATAGCCTACATCCAGAATTAAGCTATAGGCTTAATCTTCATTGTCCTCATAACTTTGAAAAATTGATTGAAAATGCAATCACAATTGAAGGGGCCTTGGTTAAACGAGGAGTGATAAAACTTGATAATCCAAGTACATCAAACCAAAACAACAATGATAAAACAAGGTTTTGGAACAAGAACAAAAATGTTGTCAATGATGGTATAGTGGATGCAAATAATCTACGAACAAGACCATCTGTCTTCAATCTATCAAGTGCTCCATGAAACAATCAACAAGGAAACAACAATCAACAAGGACAAACCTCCAAGCAAGAAAGCATGACCAATCAAAATACCAATAAAAATCATGGTAATTTCAATAACAATTTTGGCAATACCCAAACATCAAATCCGTCCAAACCTCCATTATTTTCATATCGACGGAATTTTACTACTTTGGGTCAATCTCTTGAGTCTGCTCTCAAGGAGCTTCTTGATAATAAGGTTATCACCTTACCTCCACAAAGAGATTATGAGCCACGAGTCAAACCACCATCATGGAATGACTCGTATTATTGCAATTATCATCAATGTAAAGGTCATAGGATGAATAATTGTCAAGCTTTGAAAAATCTAGTACAAGATTTAATTGACAATGGTACCATTACAATTGAAGGACATCATACCAATGATGATCATCAAGCATTCAAAGATCCTTTACCAAACTATCAAAAGGGGGAAACATCAGATGCAAAAGCCAAAAGCATACATAATGTTGAAGACAATATAATCCATCACATCTATGTTGATGATCAACAGGTTAATATTATCAAAATCAAGGGAAAACAAGAATATCAATAGGTTAATGTGACTACGAGAGGACAAGCAAAATTTGTTCTAAAAGGAAGTTCATCTAAAGCAACTATTTCTTCTCCAAGTCAATATAATCTGGTTGATCAATTGAGAAAAACATCAGCTCAAATCTCCATCCTTGAACTTCTCAAAATATCCCCTATACACAAGAATATTTTAGAAGAAGCTCTCGTAAACACAACTGTTGATACTAATCTGGATGTAAAAAAAATTCAAGCCATGGTGGGACACTTGTCTGCCCCTACTTGTCTTTCATTTTCTGATAAAGATGATGCTTCCATGACACATCCACATAATTCATCGCTCTATCTTGAATTCATGATCCATAAACACCGAATTAGACGTGTCTTAATAGATGGAGGAGCCGGTTTGAATATTTGTACCTTAAAGCTAATAAATGCCTTGGGAATATAAGAAAATGAAATTGATCCACGAAGGAAAATAATTATCAAGGCATATGATGATGAAGAAAGATCTTCTAAAGGATTAATATTGTTACCTATTAGAGTGGGACCTGTTGTGAAGAACACATTTTGTTAGGTTCTAGATCAGGATCTTTCTTATAACATACTTTTGGGTCATCCATGGATTCATGATATGCAAGCAGTACCATCAATGTATCATCAATGCATCAAGTTTCTGTATGATAGATAGGAAATAACTATACAAGCTGATTACAATAGCACCCAAACTTGTTCAAATCTTTGAGCAACTCAAGATGCCTTTGTGCCACACAATAGGGAGGCTCTTGCTATTTCTTCTTTCAATCTACAAGATTGCAAGAATTGACAAAGAATCTTGACACTAGGCTAAATTTTAAAGACAAAGGGGTAGGTGAATAGTCACTATCTCTTTCTACCTTACCTCCTTCTCTGAGGTCACATGGGCAGCCAACCTTATCAAATCAAAAGATTGCAAAAGCCTCTACATCCAAAGCTTATGTGCTAGTCACAAAGTTTGATGGAAAATTCATTAGAGCCAATACTACTGAAGAAGAAGCTAAAGATAGGGACATCCTAAATTGGCTATACAAAGATGAAGATGAATCTCTCTTACACATTAAGTTACCTATAGAAAAATATGGTAAGGGGTACGCTATCATGCAAAAGATGGGTTATGAAGGAAATGGTCCTATAGAAAAGAGAAGAGAAGGAATTATATAACCAATTCAACCTGTTTCAATACATCCAAGTGATAAAACAGGACTTGGATATGGTAAAGGTAAAGAAGAACCTACTTCACAGCAAGCACAATCAACTCATGAAGGAGAATCAATGACAGATAAACCTCATGAATCAGTTTTTCAATTGCAGAATAGTTCAAATACTGATTCTAATGAATATGAATGGGATACCATTTATAATAATGAATTTTGGACAGACAAACAAGTTGATACCATACACAAATATACACCTATTCTCATACAAGGAGAAGGCTCAAGGCCTCCACTTGATTATGTTTTACAAAGCGATCATGACTCAAGTGAGGATGAATCAGATTCTAATGAGATTGACAATCAACAGGAGAATACCATCATAGACCTTGTCTACCATGAAGATGATAGCCGTGTCATGACTTTGACAATTCAAGACCTTACCCAACCTAATGATCCCATGCCTTTAATTTATCTGGAACTTATTGATTGGGACATTGATGCACCTATCCATATCCCTACATTTCATGATGATCAGGATATTATAAACTTCCTTTGTTCCCCTAATGAAGAAAAAAATTGTTTCATCCAAGAATTACATACTCATGATTTTGATAAGGAGGGTGTCAAGTCTCTTAGCTGCAAAATAAATGAAATAAAAGATGGATCTATTGGTGAAAACTGGAAAATGGCAGTGATAGATCAAAACAAGAGAAAAAAAAGAGTGAATCCGACAGTGAAAACCTTTTTGAGGCACTGAAGGATGAGAAACTTGACACTCTTCCCAAACATTATCATGAAAGATCTTCTATTCTGATAGAACCAATAGAATCAATCAATATAAGTACAGCAGAGCAGCCAAAAATCTTACAACTTGCAGCATCATTAACAATTGAAGAAGTCCTAAAATTTATGGGATTCTTGAAGGAGAATCAAATCAACTTTGCTTGGTCATATGCTGATATGCCAGGGTTAGATCCAAATCTGATAATGTATCATTTATCTATCAAAGCAGGGGAAAAACCTGTGAAGCAAAAGCTCAAAAAAATGCATCCACATGTTGCATTATTGGTCAAAGAAGAATTAAAGAAGCTTTTGGATGTTGGATTCATTCGGGCTATTGATTATGCCGAATGGATTTCCAATATTGTACCTGTTTCAAAGCCAGATGGAAGGATCAGAGTTTGTACAGATTTTAGAGATTTGAATAAAGCTTGTCCCAAAGATGACTTCCCTTTGCCCAACATAGATATGATTATTGATTTAACTGTTGGCCATGCAATGTATTCATTAATGGATGGATTTTTAGGATATAACCAAATAAAGATTGCACTAGAGGATCAAGATAAAACAACATTCACATGCCCTTGGGATACCTATTGCTTGAATGTAATGCCATTTGGGTTAAAGAACGCTGGAGCCACTTATCAAAGAGCAATGACAACCATTTTTTATGACATGATGCACACATTCATGGAATATTATGTTGATGATTTACTTTCCAAATCTCACACACGAGAAGAACATCTAGAAATATTGTCAAAAATCTTTACCAGAATGGAGCAGTTCAATGTTCGACTCAATTCAAAGAAATGTGTCTTTGGCATTACATCTGGAAAACTCCTAGGATACATTGTTTTAGAAAAGGGTATAGAGGTTGATCCAGAAAAATTACAAGCTATAATGGACATGCCGCCACCATGAAACATCAGTCAACTTCGATCATTGCAAGGACGACTACAGTCTATCAGAAGGTTTATAGCTCAATTGGCAGACAAAAGCTTGCCATTTACACATTTATTGCATAAGAATGTCCCATTCAAATGGGATGACAAATGTGAAGCAGCATTCAATCAGATCAAGCAATATCTTATGCACCCACCAGTTTTAATTCCACCTATTCCAAGAGAGCCACTCATACTTTATATTTCAGCAACAGAAGTATCCTTGGGGGCATTGCTAGCTCAAGAAGATTCTACAGGTAAAGAAAGGGCCATATACTATATCACCAGAACTCTAACAAAGCATGAGTTAAACTATAGTTTCATTGAAAAATCTTGCCTTGCAGTGGTGTTTTCTTCTCAAAAGTTGTGACACTATATGTTGGCTCATACAGTTAAGCTGATAACAAAGATTGATCCATTAAAATACCTATTAAGCAGAGCTACTTTAACAGGAAGACTTGCAAAATGGGTAATGATTTTAAGTGAGTTTGACATTCATTATGTAGATCGAAAAGCTATTAAAGGACAGGTCATTGCAGATCAGTTGGATGAAGCACCTTTACAAGAAGAAAATCCAATGCACATTGAGTTTCCTGATGCGGATGTTTTCATAGCAACAATTCAGAAACCATGGACATTGTACTTTGATGGATCTTATACACAATATGGCTCGGGGGCAGGGATTCTCTTTGTTACACCTGAAGGACATATCATTTCACGATCATATTGGTTGATGTTTCCTTGCACAAATAACATAGCTGAATATGAGGCATTGCTCATAGGATTGAAAATAACATTAGAGTGGCGAATTACAGAGCTCTAGGTCTATGGTGTATCACAACTTGTCATTAATCAAATTAATGATGATTATCAAACTAAAGATGATAAGTTGCTACCTTACAAGAACATGGTGGATGATTATAAAAAGTATTTTGTGTCAATCAAGTTTTCACAAATATCAAGGATTGATAATAAAGTTGCGGACGCAATGGCTACAATTCTTTATTACAATTATCAGAGGATCAAATCAAGCATGAATTTTTGGTGGAACAATTGTTTTCTCCCGCCTATGATAATCCTGAGACCCAAGTCATATATCATTTAACTGGATCTTATTCACCTTTATATGGCAAGACTTATACCTACCTGAAAGATAACATCTTACCTTTAGATTTATCTCGAAACCAAAAAAGGAACTTCATACGCCAATCATCTCATTATACTTTAATTGCCGATATCCTTTATCGACGAGGTCTTGATGGTACACTTCTTAGATGTCTTGAAAGTGACGAATTTGAAAAAGCCTTACAAGAGGTTCATGGTGGTATTTTTGGAACTCATTCAAGTGGTTTGACCTTAGCCAAGAAACTTGTCAGAATGGGATACTATTGGCCTACCATGGAGAAAGATTCTTTTACTTTTGTTAAGAAGTGTTCTAAATGCCAGATTCACGGGAATCTTATTCATGCACCTGTGCAGGAACTGCAACCTTTCATTCCGACATGGCCTTTTTCTCAGTGGGGACTAGATTTTGTTGGTAAAATACATCCTTCATCATCAAATGGGCATAAATTTATCATCACAGCTACGGAGTATTTTGCAAAATGGATTGAAGTTGTTCCTCTGACAACAGTGACTGGTAAACAAATATCTTCATTTATCCTGAATTACATTATTTGTCGATACAGAATTCCTAGTTCTATCATTACTGATAATGGAAGGCCTTTCAAGAATCAAGATGTGGATGAACAAGTGAAAGATTTCACATCCAACACAGGTTCTCTACACCTTACTATCCACGGGGTAATGGTCAAGCAGAAGCTTCCAACAAAACAATCTTGAAGATCTTGAAGAAGACAGTAAATGATGTCGGTCGTGATTGGCATGTCTAATTAAATCCAGCTTTGTGGGCATACAGAACAAGCATTCGCACACCAATATGAGCTACACCATATGCCTTGGTCTATGGAGCAGAAGCAATCTTACCACTAGAGGTTGAAATACCTCCGCTTAGGGTCTCACTCAAGGGATTGATAAGTGATGAGGACTATAGAGTATCTCGCCTCCAAGAGCTAGAACTGTTAGATGAAAGACGTCAACATGCAGCTAACCATTTGAAGGGTTATCAACAAGTTATGTCTCGTAGTTATAATCACAAAGTTAAACCTCAAACATTTCAAGTGGGTGATTTAGTCTTGAGAGAAAATCTACGTAATCAGCAAGACAGAGAAAAGAAAGGAAAATTTGAACCTAACTGGCTTGGTCCATTTGTCATCATTGCAGCATACGGTTCTAGTGCATATCAGTTATCCACGTCAGAAGGGGACCTGTTTGAAGAGCCAATCAATAGCATTCATCTGAAGAAATTTTATGTCTAAATCAGAAAAAATCCTAAAAAAATAAAAAAAATCAGAAAAAGTCTTGAAAAAATCAAAAAAATCAGAAAAATCTTGAAAAAGTGCAATAAAAACAAGTGGTGAAAACCTAGCAAATAGGCGCTACTTGTGATCAAAATAGGCTCCTTCATCTATTAGCTTATGTCTTGCATTCACTTTAGGTATCATCTATTCATATCTATCATTTTGTATATATCTTTCATATCCATATCATATGAGGCATCCTTATGTTTCATCATGGCTTGATAAAATTTGTACATATTCATACTCTTTAGGTTGTATTTACACTGGGGGAAAAAACACAGAAACATAGAGTGAAATAAGAGAGGGGCAACGAGCTTTTCGAACATCACAAACAGACACAAAACAGTTTGCCAAAATACAACAAACATTGCCATATTGAATCAACTACAACATGCTTATTCAATGCCAATTGACATCAAAACAACATGATCTAAACAATTATTGAAATGAGAACATTAATGATGACAACTAAGTTGGATGATCTTAATCTGAATAATGTTTGAAATACTTTAAGCAAGATTTGAATGGTTGTTTGATTTTTTTTTATCATATCTCTGGAGCAATTCGATGATGTACTGAACTAGAAAAGCAAGGAAGGAGTATGATTTTTCTTTGTCTGTTGTTTGTGAGGAAATCATTAGTACTATGCAAATTGGTCGTGAGACATGCTTTACTACGTATCATGGATGACATTTCAGAAATTTGCATGGGAAACGGGTTAACTCTTGTCTGTTTATGCAAGCAATACTTAGGTCATCTCAGTTCAATTATACCTAGATGCTTGTATTAACTTGCTATATTAAAAATCATGAAAGCAATACTCAGGTCATCACTGGTGCTAACATACCATTTGATGCTTGTATTAACTTTCAACATTTCAATGCTCTATGATGATACAAAAATCACAAATAAGCTCTCCAAATGGCAATATTGTATGAATGTCATGCATGGTTAGTATAGATTGCATTCATGTTACAATCTGCATTTTGTATTCATAGAGTTCCCAAAAGCTGGAAAAGTATCAAATTGTTCATATCTTTTCACATACATGACTGAGTATATTTTGACATTCACAAAAACATCATTTCATACATTTTTCATACATATTTGCATCAAAAAATTATAAAAATAAAGCATACATCATAAACATTCATAAACATGTATAAATTGTATTATATATCATATTTATACATTCATTCATTAAATAGATTTCATCTCACAAATCATGTATACATATACATCATAACCATGAAACTATCATATCATAACACATCATGCATATAGAAAATAGATGTATTTATCTCATCATAAATCATCGCTGCATTTCATATATCTCAAAAATGAATGTCAAAATGTACAAGGATGTCAACTACAAATGATATAACATCATCAAAAATGAGATCATCTCAAGGTGTATACAAAATGTCTCAACGGAGTATCATAAAAATATCATCTACAATGCACTAGGCAGTGCTGTCCTCTAATGGAGCTGGTATGGGACCTGTACCACCTGCACCTGATGGACCTGTACCACCTGCACCTGATGGACCTGCTCTGCCTATCCCTGATAGCCCTCTTGGAGGTAATGGCTATGTCACACCTCTACTGGTAGTCCGAGAGTGACTATGGGTAGACCGTGACTGAGTATAGCTCTCCCTCCGCTCAGGTGGAATAGCATCATGATATCTGGTCCTGTAATACTTGGCCTCCCGAGTGGCTCTAGTCACCTCTCTCATCATGTCACTAGTCAAGATGCTAGTTGCTACTCTCTGTAGACTATCTACCAAAGCAATAGCCTACTCACCCCGTTGTCTCGCTGCATCTCTCTGAGCAGTAACTGAAGTCAACTGTCCCTGCAACTGTGTAATCAAGACCTGTGCCTATGCTAGCTGAGTCTATAAACTCTGTACTATACTCTGTAGAGAGGATATCTGACTTGATACTGCTGGATCTACTGAAGGAGATGGGTCTATGTGTCACATCTGTGGTCCACCTCTACCACCTCTCCTACCACCTCTCCTGCCACCTCTATCACCACCCCTACCACCACCACCCCTACCTCCACCCTCCTCATCATCATCTCCCTCTGAATCATCATCTCCTCCACTCTCATCATCATCTCCCTCTGAATCGTCACCCTCTGAAGCTGAATCTCTCTGTCGTCATCTCTGTGTAGCAACAGGAGCAATAGGATCATCAGGATCAAACATACGTGGTGTAGGATGATCTAGGATATATTGGCTATACTCTGATGTCGTCCCTGCATTGAGAACATCAACTTGGTAATCCCACATCACTGCTCCTAAACTGGTGAACTCTGCCACTGCTGTCTCATATGAATTCCATGGACCCCACACTGCAAGCTCTGGCTGACGTCATGCATAAATGGCAGAACCCATAGGCATACCCTGAATCTGACCAAACTACCGACATACTCGTCCAACAAGAAATCTCTCAATGATCCATGGAGTATGCCCAATCAAAAATCTGGACGTACATACATAAGGCATCTCCCTCGCATCCTCTGGCCATGGCTCACAGTATAAATATGGTCACCAACATATTGTATCCAAATCATCTAAGAGACGCTGACAATGCTCTAGTTTTCCTAGTCTCGGTTGAGCAATGATATGAGCATATCTCCATCTGTACGATCGACCAGCTAGTCGCTATCCTTGAGTCAATGGTCGTAAAATAGCAAAGTGCTCCCAAGCCCATATCTGTAATAATGAGCATTCAACAGCAAAACTTTGGCCTCTATCATAAACAATATGATGTAACTCATCATATAAGTGAGCAAGAATGCATGTCCCCCATGCATACCGTGTCCCCTGCATCACCATACTCTCCAAAACATGACCCCACCCAATCGCGAACCCCTTCGACCTATGGTTGGGGCATAACACACCTCTAATGAATCCTGCAAGTACAGCTGGTAAAGGTGGATATGTATCTGTCATCTCGGCCCATGGGATAAAATATCTGGTAATCTGATCATCTCTGAAAATCCGTCTCAAAGCATTAGTGCCTCCAACCTCTCGGCTATCAAATACCACTATCTCTCCCATCACTGGGATCCTCAAGATGCAATATACGTCCTCAGGGGTCACTGTAATCTCTCCGGTTGGTAAATGAAATGTGTTGGTGTCACTATGCCACCGCTCTGCGAGTGTTGTCAATAAAGCCCTGTTGAGGCGAACCTCAGGCATGTCAAGCAATGAACTCAATCCACAAGCATCAATCACATCTCGATCTGACTGTAACAGATGTGGAATCAAACCCCATGTACTAGGGAATGCCTCCCGTGACTGCAAAACCCCCAATCTCTCCTGTTGATACATCATCAAAGAAAAATCAATATCAAATCTGAATGACTTATAAATCAAATATGAGCATCAAACTATTTGTTTTTCATTTTCATGAAAGCAGATAATCAAAATCACGTTTGTTTTTAACAACCTTAGAAGCAAACAAATCAATCAAATTGTTTGTTTTTCATCATCATGAAAGCAAATAATCAAAATCACGTTTGTTTTTAACAACCTTAGAAGCAAACAAATCAATCAAACTATTTTTTTTCATTTTCATGAAAGCAGATAATCAAAATCACGTTTGTTTTTAATAACTTTAGAGGAAAACTTATCAGTCTTATTTGTTTTTAACAACTTTAAAAGCAAATTTATCCGCTATTCTTTATTTTCCAACAACTTTGGGAACAGATTTATTTATCACAAACAACATCCAATTAGAGGTGCTATAGAAAACATCATATGCGCTATTCTTTTTATCATAAGCACTACTGTATCAAATGCGCTGCAAAAATGATTAAGGGCGCTAAAATTTTCATTAAGAGCGCTACAGGATCAAATGCGCTACAAAAATATTAAGAGTGCTACAGAATCTATCAAATGCACTACGAAAATAAATGCGCTATGGAAACTCTTAAAAGCGCTAAAACACAGTTTTCTATAATCAAAACATCAAAAAACGTGCAACAAACAAATATTTTCAAAAAGCAGAAGTTTCACGGGGTACATACAAGAGGTCCATAGTGTGTTGGTCACTGATGTCATCGAATGCGCTCGAAACGGTGCTGGTGAATCGAAAGTGCCATCTTTCTCACTCCAAATCTCAAAATTTGCAAATTTTACTAGGTTAAAATGGAAAATGACATTTTTAACCTATATAATGGTAAAATTAGGGCATTTTATCACATTTTAACACAGTAGGGGCAATTTTAGTCATTAATTTTCATTTCACATCTTTCCGGGTCAATTTCTTCACATCATTATTTTCAAAGGATGAATCGACATCTTTAAAATCATAAAAATCGAAAATTCCACAAAAATTCCAAAAAAAAAATTCATAAAAATTCAAAATATTATCGATTCATTGTTCACGGGGGCATATACCTATTAACATTTTGACAGTACACATTTGGGGCAAATTTTAAAAATTATTTGAAGTAATGCGTAAAACACATCACTTCAAAGAGGGCAAAATGTATACACCTAAAAATGGTCACATCACATTGTCTGTAATTAATTAAATATTTTTAAATATTTAATTAAATCCCCGAATTCCATCTGATAAATAAATTTAAATAATTTATTTATATTTGTTCATTCTTTCATTTTGATTAAATAAATAAGTTTATTTAATCATTTTTCTTATTCATTTCTTAATTAATTAAATAAATTTTATGATTTATTTATATTAATTATCAATAATCCTGGTTTGAATATTTTATTCAAATAAAGATTAAATATTCCTTTCTTCTAAATAAATTTGATTCTAATATTCATTCATAATTAAATATTCCAAAAATATTTAATTAAATTCTTCTAATATCTATTCACAATTAAATATCTCAAAATATTTAATTAATTCTTCTAAAGTCACATCATAATTAAATATTCCAAAATATTTAATTAAATCTTCTATAGTTCTAAAAATAAAAAAGCAAACTCAATAAATAAAATTAAATAAATTTATTTAATTAATTAATTTGGGGATTATCTTCAACAGCCGTGAAGCAAACGGTTGAAATAGAAAAATTAAATTCTTTTGTTCTCGTGCAGGCTTGTTCCCGTGGGTTGAAGACAAGGCTCCATTCTCCTCTCCAACCTCCCAACATTCTCCATCTTCCTCTCAACCTCTTCATCTCTCACCTTTCAATTCTACCAGACAATCTCACAGCCATTGATCTTTGCCAGCCAGGATTTTGTCTGAGAAAAACTATAAATAGGACTGTCGGGTCCTTCAAATCATATAGAAGCTTTTAGCAGGAAAATTATAGTCAATTTGCAATAGCATAGCCTTCATAAGCCTTTTAGCATTTTCATTTCATAAGCATATTGTAGAATCATGGCATATCGTAGCATATCCATAGCATACTCCATTTACAGCCCCTGTGCATAATTCATAGCCCATGTTCATATCTGTTAGCAATCTCACCTTCACCAGCATATAGGATAGAGATTTTCATTTGCATACTCATTCTGTAGACTGCCATTTGGAGAAGCTGAGCTTACACAATCTGAGAGCAGCAGTTTCGAACAAATATCTGGAGATAGAGAAAGATGGAACGCTTCTGAAGATTTCCTGCTTATTTTAATTTGCATTTCAAATTTCTTTAGTTTAAAGTTCCATCATTTATATTTATTGTTTTCATTTAGATTACATATTAACATATACACATATTCATCACATGAAACATGTTCATAATGAAAATAACATTTGTTTCTCTTCATCTTATTGACATGCTCCATCAAAATATCTCCCAATTGAATTGGAAACTGAAAGTGTTCATACTCTTTCAAGTAGTTGGCATCATGATACTCAACCTTACCAGCAACAGTTGTATCAAATGTGAAACATTCATAGGCAATTCCCTCAAGGAGTTGATCAATATGTTTCTTTTTTTGCTCAAGGCCACATTCTAACCCCATGTCAGATGCATCATCAGAGTTCTTAGCAAAGAGTGGATTATCTCTACACCAATAAGGATCATCATTTCTATTAACTAATGAAGATGGAGGCTCATCAAATAAGGGGTTTTTTCTTACACTCATTTTTGCCATAAAAGCTTCTGCCTCCTTGGCATGAAGGCCTAAATCTTTCATATCATCATTGTATTCAAAATTATTACAAGCACTAGAAGAGCATACAGATAGATTTTCAACTTCATTCACATAATCAATAATTAACATCTTTGACTCACATTTGAAAACTCTTCACAGGAAGAAAATTGTTCCTTCTCGAGCAAATATGTGTTCCCATCATTATCAACATATTTATTATGTGAAGCAAATGATTCTAGCTCTACTTCATGAGGATAATCATAATTATCAAAGGAATGACCATACTCGATGCCATCATAGTTACTACAGCAAGGGGACTCATCAACATTGAAACTATGTTCAGAAATTTTAGATTGAATACACAGTTTTATGTCTTCCATAAGACTATAGATATTGAAATCTTCAAAAGAATTGAAACCTAGGAGAACACCAATCATGTATTTAGGCTCCTTCTCTTTAGATTGGCCATTTACACACACTACCTCAGCATCACCAATCACTTGGGTTGATTCACCATGTTGAATACTTGGGCCCATTTCTATTCCCTAATTATTAGAGTTACAACAAGGGATAACTTTGCATACCTCCTTTTGTTCTCTAGACCATGCATTTGAAAAATGATTACTATAATCATTATCTACATAACCAATGAACTTATCCCACATTTCATTTGCTTCACTGAGGTATGCATTTTCAACCTTTTCTCTACTCTCTTCTTCTTCATGTGATATCTCATTGCTTGACTCATATGGAGTAGTAGAATCATTATCATTACAGGTTGAAAACATAATAGTTTTTAATGATAATCTCTAATCTTTTTTAAAAGAGAAAAGTATTCACACACTTGGTCAAGCTTAATAGGCTTCAACTCCTTTAGTAGAGCACTTAAACCTGGTTCATAAGATTCATAAAATAAATCAATGCATACTAAATTTTTAGGTCTGTGATACTCAAAAATTGTAGACATAGTATCCATAAATCATGCATAGAGATCATATGATGATTCTCCTTCATGTCTCGTTATGCAATAAAGGTCTTGAATAGAGACCATAGGATCACAAATGCGTGTAGCTTCTTAACAATGTGTTTGGGGCTATATCTGATCAACATTATGGAATGATGTATAAGTTGAGACAATAGCGGTGTAAGTGTTCTAACATTAATTTTCAATTTTTGACTTACACCTTTCATCAACATTTGGTGCCCCGGGGCAGCAAACACTTGTAGAAAAATAACCCTTGTGCATTCCATATTTCTGACTGTTTTCAATGTTCATGGCTATATCATAGGCTTGATGCAAGTTGTAGGATCCTTATCTCTCAACAAATAGCTCATTTCTTCATCAAATGCACCCAAGTATACAACCAAACACACTACAACACTTAGTCTCATACCTTCAGGAATATCCCTCAATGTTTTAGCAAATCTCAGGTTAAATGTTAGGACCAGCTCGTCGTCTTCTTTCTCAATGCTCATAAATTTATTGATCATCGAAACAGCATTGATTCTTTCACCAAATTACTCCATGAACACTGCTTTGAACTCCTCCCAAGAATAGATAGAGCATGTTGGTAAATGAGAGAACCAATCTCTTGCATCTCCCTTTAGAGACTAAACAAATAGCCTCATAATCACATCCTTGTGATCTACCTCATAGTCATCCATTAAATTATTGAATTCTTGTAGATGCTTATTAGCTAATTCAGACTTCTGGCCATTGAATTTTGGCAAGTGTTCCCTAACTTTACTAGGAATAACATTTGGAAACCTAAAAATATCATTGAAATGTATGACTCTATATCTTTCAATAGAGAAATTTCTTTGATGACATGGCAGGGGTTGCACACTATGCATTGTTGCATTTGGGTCCACACAGGGATGCATAGGTTGATGATACATTTTCTTACACCTATACAAACCTTTTTCATATTAACTTTGCAGTTACAAAGAGTAACTCAAACTCCTTTTACAACATGATCTTAAGCTTTTACAATGCAAATTTCTATCTTAGCTTGCTTAAGATCTTCTAAATGAGTTTCTTCAAGAATATTGCATACTTCATTTCCTAATAGAAACTACAAATTATAACTCAAAAGTATGTAGAATAATCACTACTATTTCCCTTAGTGCTTAGTTTCACTCAATAGGGAACCAAAATTTTTCAAGACTTTCAAATATGGTTTTTACACATTAATTTATCCTTCCTGTAAACCAAAAAATGAAAAATACTTGGATATGTTGTAGCTACTACAAATTATTCTTCCTCATAGAAATATTTATTAATTTGAAACACTCTTCACGTCTTCATCAAGTTCTTTGATAGAGTTTCCACCTCTCTTTGAACACAGGACTAAACTTCAAGCAATATGAAGCTCTTTCAAAGATGAATTCCATTCTAGGTCTCCTCCAATAGCAAAGTCACACATAATTTTTTAAAAATTTGCTTCAACAAAACCACTTCCAGGTCTGAAAATTTTCAATATCTAAACTAGATGTTGAGATTCACCAAATTCTTGACTCTTTCCAAAAGGATACTCTTTTAATGTTCCCCAGC
Source organism: Sequoia sempervirens (assembly GCA_007258455.2). Lineage (NCBI taxonomy): Eukaryota > Viridiplantae > Streptophyta > Pinopsida > Cupressales > Cupressaceae > Sequoia > Sequoia sempervirens. The sequence continues at coordinate 196,665,374 of VDFB02270651.1, forward strand.
AGAGTCACCAATTTGTTGGTTCCCCAAATCTACTATCCACTTGAACCCTAAAGGGCTGCTAGGCCTAATGGTCAGATTCAAGGAGAGATTTGGCCAACGAATGAGAGATTGAATAAAAACCCCTTTCTCCCTATACCTCAAGCTCTGTTAAACCTGGGAGGATGATCCCAATAGTATGCTTGTAGATACTTGTGTGCCAAAGTATCAAACACATTGTAAACAGATGATTCTCCTTTAAATGCTTAATAAACACAATACCCTAAAGGTTTGGCTAAACTTCATGGTAATGTCTGGTTTAAACATGAGAGATGTAATATGCACTAAATTCCACACACAATGATACCAAGATAAATAAGTAAATTTGATTTAAAATTGTAGCTACTCACAAAACAATCTCAAAAAATTGCAACATTAAAATACCAGTGCCATATTCCAGGGTGGAGTCACCTAAGCCATGTAAATTAAAATACATTACAACATTCATTCTATCATAACTGTGCATATCAATAATGCCTTGCATCATTAATACAAGAGACTTAACCAGAAATACTTAATAATCCTTGCATACAATTGCATAAATCTTCATTCTAGTTAATACAATTTGACTCATTCTTTGAATAAGAGTAATAACAGTGAACAAACATTTAGGGAAAGACAAGAAGCTGAACAATAGAAACCCTTGATTACTTATATTCAGAACTTATGCAATGTCTACAATGGAGAAAACTGACTAAGAATATCTTGCCATTTATTTATCTAACATGACAATGTCGTAATTACATTCTCCATTACAAAACTCATAAAATAATCTAGAAACCTAAAATAGACACTATACATTTGAGACCCTGTTACAAAATGGTATTCCCATGAGAACAAAGAATGAGCAACCTCCCTTTGAAAGAAGCAGAAAATTACACTTAAGGAAGAAGAAACCCTAAATGACAATCTTCATCAAACACTTGGCATACTCAACTTTGTTGATCAATAACCGCCTCTTTGCACTTGAAGAATCTTCAATCTGCATTTTGAATCATGCCTCTTGCACTTGCCCTATTCACCTAGCAACAAAAAATATGCTTTTACTTTTACCCATTTTACTTTGTAGCTGAAAATACTGTCTTTACCATGAAAATCTCTTTTACTCCACCGAACGTAAAAATCCCTTTCACTCTTCTTGCTTTGCCCAATAGTTGCAAATAGTTTTTCTTTTAATGAATGCCTCCATTCATTTTATACCCATCCCTTTTACATTTTCACATTTTACGTTTTATCATATTGCAACCAAAGTCACATATTTTAGCAGTGGAGGCTTTTAATTTTTAATATTGGTTGCACTTCACTTTTTACCCATGCCTCTTTTACCTTTAATTATTTCTCATCATTTAAATCGAGCCATAGAAAACTTTCTTTTTCCCATGCACTAGCCATTTATTTATTTTCCCAACAAATAAAAGTTTTACTTTTGTTTTTGCATGTAAAGGATTTAATTTATATCGGATTATAAAATCCCTTCACCCATTTCCCTTTATATTTTAAATATTTTCACCTAAGCTTTTTACTTTGCACTTCATTTAAATTTTTGTTTTAAATGGTGAAAGATGCTACTTTTTGTTTCATCGGCAACTAAAACATATCCCTTACATATTTGCACAGGCCCGCCATAAGCCATTCCCCGCACCCCCATTGCTTTCTTGTGACAACATCAAAAACCCACACGGCTAGAGGGAAAACACTTTATTAAGCCAAAAATAAAATATTTGCAATACAAAGGAAGGCTTCATAAAATAATATTAAAAATATTAAAACCTTTTGTAAACTCCTCCCCACTTCTCTGCCATCCTCTATTGATGTCATCAAGGCTTCATAAAATAATATTAAAAATATTAAAACCTTTTGTAAACTCCTCCCCATTTCCTCGACATCCTTTGTTGATGTCACCATTTGTTCCCATGGGCAAGTAGGGAAAGCTTCCTTAAACAGTGCTCGGGCCAAATATAATAAAATTTGGGTGCCAGTGCAAAAACGGAGCTTCTTCAAACAATCTAATACATTGTAGTTGCAAGCTCGAGATGTATTTATCCATACTGGAGGCAATTTAAAAGAGCCAAGATGATTTTTACTATGGAAGGGGCGTTTTTACAAATGATGGGTCATTTTTATGGTTGCAGGCACCCAAAAAATGACTAGAACAATGGTGAAAGTGTTCCCAACACATGTGGATAAGTCCAAACATCATTTGAAAGGTGAAAAACATCATTTGCAACACATATATAGCTTCAAAAATCTGCCCCAAAGCCAAATAAGTGATTGTAATCTAAAATCTGCTCCCTCTACAATAAAATATCTCCTCACAGTGATGAAATGCATTCAAACAATATGGAAACAAGAACAATGAAATTCCAACACCAAATCTTGCAAAGTCATGGTCAGAAAATGATTTTCGCTCACCTCTTCGCTTCCTCATGAGCTTTCTTTTCACATGCAATTTATGCTTGCAAACTTTTTTAATGTTTACATTTTAAACTTTAGGAAGTGAGTGAAAATTTAATTTTGGCTACAGTTCAAATAGAGAAAATTCACTATGGGAAAACTAGGACACTTGGAGCCACAAAAAATTGTGTAGGGAAATTATCAATTATTTAGAGCAAACTCATTTCCTCAAAACTTGCATCGTTGAAAGATTTCTAGGACCTCCTTTGTAAACTAGCTTGCGGATGGCTTCACCACAACTGAAATGCATTAAAATAATGCATCATATGATCTTTGATTTTGACAAAAATGGAGTTGGAGATGTTTTGGACCAAAAAAAGAAATGGGTTGCCTTTAGAATTGCAAAGTTTGAAACTTTTTGGAACACCGATTTTGACCCTGGTTGCAATTAGAAGACAATTAAATGACCCATCAAAACTCATCCTGGGGACCTGAAACTGAGCATGCATGTATAAATTTGAACCAAAAATTTAGTGCAATAAATGGCTTGGAAAAATTCATCCTAAGGTGCAATATATTAACATCCAAAGTGGCTCAATCAATCTTTTTTGTAACTACACCTGCCAAAAACCAATTAGGGCTCACCAAGTCACCTCCTTGGAAAATTATCAAATCACCTCTTGTGAAGCTACCATTGGAAACACCAAATCATCTAGGTCCATTGAGTATGTGTCCAATAGTGATTTCATTCAATCCACATTCTTCACAAGATATTAAAGGTCAAAGTTGACCTCCTTGAAACATTCTAGAAATGCAGATGTAAAAATTGAACAAACTGCATTTGCTTTTGACCTGGTAAAAATATCAAACTTGATCCTATGGATTTGAAACTGGACCAAGGAGCATATAAATATGAGGGGAATGTAGAGAACCAATACATTTTCCATGATAATCATTCAACTGTGAAATATTAGTCTGAACAAGAGGCCACTTCGTAGGACTGAGAGTTTGCAAACAACAAAACAATCCTAGAACCCTCCAACTTTGAGCTTCAAAATCTTTTCAAAACTCATCATAGGAAGCTAAATTCAAACATACATGTTCACATATGACAAATTAATACACTTACCAATGGATTTGTCATTAAAGCAAATGGGCTCCGAATTATGACCCTCCAAAGTATATCATTGGGGCATATTTTTTAGGTGCATTTCTGAGTGTGCAAAGTAAATTTTTCATCATGGGCACTTAAAATTTTGCAAAATTTTATAGTCCAACACAATCAATTAACCTTTTATATCTTTGAGCCCCACTTAACACATTGTGTTATTTTGTAGACTATTTTTCATATCGCATGTGCTTTTCATTTATGTTGCATCTCACCACGAACATGCAAAACAATGACACATATTCCATCATTACTGACTTGTATGGGTCCTCTACTCATTAAATGATAAAATATTGCTTCTCTTTATTCTTTTCAATTGGTTACTTACTCTCTAAGTTGCAAGATTTAAGAAGAGGATGTTATCATGAAACTTTTTGTAAGGTCTTTAGAAAATGATGCTAAGGATTGGTTTTCTAGTTTTCTAATTCATTGCATATTTTCATGGCAAGAACTTAGAATCCTATTCATTGATAAGTTTGAAGGAATGAACAATGAATTCTCATTTGACATTAAACTCTGCATATTCAAGAAAAAATTGAAAAGGAATTTGAACATGAATTTGAGTATATATCACCTATTGATGCATTGTTTGATACAAGAAAATACAAGGGTGAATCCTCATATGATTTTTATGATAGATATATGAAGCTTTTATTTGCAATGTCATAATCATAGACCTGATGAATCACTATGTATTGATTTATTTTGTGAGAATCTTGAGCTATGTCTAAGTACTATATCAAAAAAATTGAAGCCTCCTATATTTGAATGGATATACAAATGGCTTTCAATTTTGTAGAGATAAAAAATGATTATGCAAAAGGAATCATATCTTCAATATGTGATGGTAATATTATTTTTTCCCTATGTGATCAAAAGAATGAAGATAATATGAAAAAAATTAATTATGTATCTTGCAATGGTAAAGATGGTGTCTATGATCAACATATGAATGAAATCTATCAAGAGGAAGACTGTAGCTATTGTTGGAAATAGGATGCCATTTAATTGCAAATCCTAAACATTAATTATTTCATGTATCTCCTAGATTCTTGGAATTTGTTCAACAACACTAAGATTAGGATGAGATTAATATTTGATGAAATATATCATGAAATTGACATTTGTAGTTATTCCTAAATAATAGGAGCATGTGGGTGCACACATGGTAAGGTGAAACTCACCTTGTGTTCAGTTAACTATACAGAGTAACAGTTAACACTTATAAAGTTCAGTTCAGTTCAGTTCAGTTCAATTAAGTTTAGTTATGGTTAAGTTATCTTCAGTTGCATGCATGTTGGTTATTTTGAGTTGCATGTAGTTAGCTTCAGTTAACTTGGAATGCATGGTTAATAACTTGAGTTGTATGACAATAACAGGGACTACCTCCAGTTAACAGGGGATGGCCATTCTTGTATGAATGGTGTTGAGTAAATGTTTCAGTTAACTATAAATCACTTGGAGCCAACTTGGGCACCCAAGATGCTTTATTGGATTTACCTCTCATGCATGATAAGATATTTCTTGAAGGCTTAGTTAAGTAGGATTACTTAAGGGCACCAACTTTTAGGAAGAGCTTTGGAATTATCACCAAAGTGAAGGAGAGTTGTAGCTTCAGTTTGGGACACCCAAATGGATGAAGTACATGTTTTAGCATTATTATTCACAAGATAACTCTGTGCATGAGATATGGCATACCTTTTAGGGATAGAGCTTGTGTATTGTAATTGTAACTCATGTTGAGTTTACAAAAGTTGATTAAAGCCTATATATCTCAAGCAAGTTGAATAGAGTTGTGATAATTGTTATTGCAAGTTGTGAAGAAGATTGGTAAAGACAAAAGAAGCATTCTCAAGAAAGAATTGGAGCTATCATAATTCAGAGATTGAATAATAGAATAATTATTGGTGGAGTTTTTTCCTGAAAGGGTTTCTCCATGGTACATCTTGTGTGATCTTTCTAATATCATGTCTAGTTCTTCTATCAACTTCTCTCTACATTCTACAACAGTAAAATGGATTAATCAAGATAATCACCCACAGAGAATATATGTAACAAAGAAATAGCTTACTTAGATCAGAAATATTAAATTTTTATAAAGTATTAAGCTAAGAAAACACCTCATTTTTCAATAGCTATAATCATCAAAGTCTGATCCAACCAATTGTAAGGCATGAGGGCATTCCTTTTTAAACTAGAGATGATATTTGGTAAAGATGAATATTATTTTCACTTTGAAGTATTACAACATAACATGAAGGAAAGTGAGTATATTTGTCTTGGTAATCATGATTTTTCTCAAGAAATAGAAAGAAAAATCTCTATCTCAAAAGAAAATTGTATTGATGCATATGTTGTTAAAAACACATTCTTACTCATTGATGAGAAAAGGATATTCTATGATGAATCTTTTAAATCAAATACTTTAATATCATTTGAAAATGTACTAGAAATTGAGAGTTTTTTTTTGGGTCACCTTATTGATTATATTAATTCTGAAGTTTCAAATCTTCATGATGACAATAGTAGTGTTGTAGATGCAAGTTTCTTGCTAGAAGAGGAATGTCTTTATAGATATTAGCATAATATGGGATATGATTAGACATGATCTTTGTAGGTGAAGCCTATACTTTTCCTTTTCGTTGTATACTTGAGCATGCTAATTCTACAAGTTTTGAGGATAGTATTGTTGCAAGTGTACATGGTGATGAGATAAAGGAGTTTGTTGACTCATGGAATACTCATGAGGCTAACAACCTGTACGAGGATCATGACATAGAAGAGATACTACCTAGTTCAAAGCTAATGTATAATGATACTATTTCTTATGAACTCTTCAATTTTGACATGGAAATGGAAGACATGAACAATGTGTATAGAGACTTATATTTTATAGAGTATAAGTATATTTATTTTCGTATTCATGTTGATAATTTTCTGATGTTGGATAATGGTGAATTGGTTACTAATGAATTTTAACATAATTATGCTTCCAATATTTTTGATAAATGTGACATTTGTGTTGTGCATCATGAGAAATTTCAATTGATGCTTGAATTTCCCAATTGAAAAGGCCTAGAAAATATTGAAAGGTATGTACATGAAGGTACCATGAATAATGAAAATGGAAATTCCAATGAGGAGATGGATGCCAAAATTATCAATTTAATTCCAGAGCTGCATTCTTCTAAGAACAAGGTATTTGATAGAGTCAAACTCTTATTTTATGTTTTTGGAAGCCCAGGGCCACTAGGAAATGTATGAATTTCCAAGCCCTAGATTCTTTGTATATTATGTAAATAATTTTATGCATTATTTTTTCCCTCTTTCTTTGTTTTTTGTCCTGGTATGTGTTCTTGGTAGTTTTGGATCCTCACATTTCTTCTCTAAAACAATCATCCCCAACTAGAGCCATTGATAGTGCTTTTCCAAAATTTGACTCTCTGCCTATTCCATGCCTTTGAAAATTAGGGGTGTAAGAGAAAATTTATTAGGGCTAAGAAAAACCCTAAATCCTAGTTGAGCTCTTGCACTTTATTTTTATTTTCTTGTTGACTGCCTACCTCAGTCACCTAGTTCCTTAAGTTGTTTCTTCAAGGGCCCCACTTTGTTTTCTAATGAGTCCCATTTTCTTAAGTGTTGGTTAATCCCACTTCCTTTTATATTCTTTTAAACAATCACTTAACCTTTGGTCTCATCAAGCCCCACTTGACAAATTGCATTATTTCACACTCTTTTCATATTGTGTATGCTTTTCATTTATGCTACATATCCCCTCAAACATGTGAAACAAAAACACATGTCCCATAACCATTGACTTATATGGGTCTTAAGCTCATTAAATGATAGAATCCTACTTCCCTTTGTTCTTTTCAATCAGTGACTTACTCTCTAAGTTGTTAGATTGAAGAAGATAATGTTATCATGAAAATTTGTGTAAGGTCTTTAGAAAATGATGCTAAAGATTAGTTTTCTAGTTTGTCAATGCATTGCATATTTTCATGGAAAGAACTTAGAATACTATTCATTGATTAGTTTGAACGAATGAACAATGAATTATCATTTGACAATAAAAATATGCATTCAAAAATAATTTGAAGAGGAATTTGAACATAAAGTTGATTATATATAACCTATTGATGCATTGTTTGATAAAATAAAATATGACGATGAATCCTCAGATGATTTTTATGATAGATTTATGAAGCCTTTATCCAGAGTACGAGAATCACAGAGCCCTGATGAATCTCTATATATTAATTTATTTTGTGATAATCTTGAGCCAAGTCTGAGTACTATATCAAAATAATTGAAGCCTCCTAGATTTGAATGGATATACCAATGGCTTTCAATTTTTATAGAGATAAAAAAGGATTATGCAAATAGAATCACATCTTCAATATGTGATGGTACTATTATTCTTTCCCTATGTGATCAAAAGAATGAAGATAATATGATAGAAACCAATGATGTATCTTGCAGCAGTAAAGGTGGCATTTATGATCAACATATGAATGAATTTTTTTGAGAAAAATAATGCAACTACAATCATCAAAGTTTGAGCCAACTAATTTTAAGCCATTGGGGCATTCATTTTCAAACCATAAATGATATTGATAAACATGAATGTAATTTTCACTTTGAAGTCTCAGAATATAGCATGAAGGAAGGTGATTTTATTTCTCTTGGTAATCATGATTGTTCTCAAGAAATGGAAAGTGAAATCTCTATCTCATAAGAAAATTATATTGATGCATATGTTGTTAAAAACACATTCTCACTCATTAATGGGGAAATGATATGCTATGATGAATCTTTTAAATAAGATGCATTAATATCATCTGACAATGCACTAGAAACTGAGCATTTATTTTTTGGTCACCTTATTGATTATACCAATTATGAAGTTTCAAGTCTTCATGTTGACAATAGTAGTGTTATAGATGCAAGTTTCTAGCTAGATGAGGAACATCTTCATCTAGCTAATCAAGGTGAATACAATTATATTTGTAACCCTATTCACTATGAATTCTTTCAAGAGGAAGAGGTAGAATTGTTTTCCTTAAGTGATAAATGCTTTAATGAAAATGATGATGTATGCATACCTAAAAGAGAGGAAGCATTCTCTAGTGATGGGTTTCAAAAGAGTGGTTCAAAATTGTTGATAACTAATAGTGTAGGTATAATTATTGGTCTATTTATTGATCACAGTGGTTATAACAATGATAGTATTATTGAAGGCTCGCAGTTACACAGTGATATTATGATGACATGATAGTCTTGGTAGCACTTTGAAGAATTATATCAGTTCAGATTATGTTGATGGTATAAGAGTTTTAGAACTTTGTATGGAAAATTCAAATTCTAAAATCCAAGGTGAGTTAAATATCCTCTCTTTGAATAAGGATTATGAAGTTATAAGTATCAATGAAACTCCAAGTTTACTTGGATATGAAGTTATAAGTATCAATGAAACTCCAAGTTTACTTGGATATGAAGTTATACGTATCAATGAAACTCCAAGTTTACATGTTCTTTGTAGATGAAGTCTATAATTTTCCTTGTTGTGGTATACTTGATTGTGCTAATTCTACAAGTGTTGAGGATAATATTGTTGCAAATTTTCACGGTATTGAGACAAAGGAGTTTGTTGACTCATGGAATACTAATGAGGTTGGAAACTTGTATGAGGATCATGACATATAAGAGATACTACCTAGTTCAAAGCTAATGCATAATGATAGTATTTCTTATGAATGCGTCAATTTTGACATGGAAATGGAAGAAATGGATGATGTTTATAGATACTTATATTTTGTGGAGTATAATTATTTTCATTTTCCTATTCATGTTGATAATTTTATGATGTTGGATAATAGTGAATTGGTTGATGATGAATGCCAATATAATTATGCTTCCAACATTTTTTATAAATGTGAAATTTATGTTGTGCATCCTAAGACATTTCAATTGATGCCCGGATTTCCAACTCAAAAGGCCTGGAAATATTGAAAGGCATGTACACAAAGGTATCATGAACAATGATAATGGTAATTCCAGTGAGGAGAAGATGAATTCCAAAATTCTCAATACGGGTCTGGAGTTGCATTCTTTTGAGAAAAAGGTATTTGATAGAGTAAAACACTTGTTCTATATTTTTAGAAGCCTAAGGCTACCAAGAAATTTTTGAATTTTCAAGTCCTAGATTCTCTATATATTATTTAAATAAGTTTGTACATTATTTTTTCCCTCTTTCTTCATTTTTTGGCCTGGTCTATTCCCCAAAGTTTTGGATCCTCTCATTGCTTCCCTTTGTTCTTTTCAATCAATGAATTATTCTCTAAGTTATTGGTTCTTTAAGTTATACTGCAAAGTCTCTTGGACCATGTGTTACCAATCCCTTTTCCTAATGCCCCAAGTTGTCTTGGTTATCGCACATGTATTTTAAGCCTTTCAATTTATTGAATACCAAGCTTGTAAGGTGTTCCCCACCTAATCCTAGTCATTGCCTCTTGTCCTCATTTGGTTAATTCGCCCTAGCTATGTGTTTCATGAAGCTTTTTATTTCCAAGGGATTGTTTTTCGTGAATGAGTGAATTGCTTTGGTTTGTGCTTTATTGAGGGGTTAAATTTATTTCACACAAAATTCTTCTGTCATGGGGACTTTTATGTTTTCTTTCTTTCTCTCATGAGTTCCTGAAATCAAGTCATGTGTCATTCTTCATTCTTTTCCTTAATTTTTTGGAAGTTTTCATCTTCGCGAGAGCAGCTTGCTAGTTATTTTTGTCTCCACAAAGCCCTAAAATGGTGATGTGTGTCCAATGTTGTAGTTTTAAAAAGACATTTCTCATTAGTGAAGGGAAATTCAAATATCCACAATAACCATTGATCTCTTAAATATCAACAATCCATATTCAAAATAGAAAAAAATTCTACTTGTAGGGCACGCCTTCGTGCATGCATACACTAATGGAGGATTTGGCCTTTACCTACTAATTCACTTCTATATCTCTGCATGATTGCATCCACATTTGTTATTTTGATTGCCAAAATATTCTCAGAGCAAAGGTTGAAAGATTGTAGCAATTTCTAGCATAATGAGGATTTTCAGAAGCTTTTTTCAAGGTTCGTTGCTACAATTAAAAGGTAAATGGTTTTTCCTTTTTTGTTGCTTTCTTACATCTAAAAGGGGTTGATTTTGGTTTGTTAAGGAGTTTTTAAATTGAGGCATACTTAGATCCTTAGATAAGTTGAATTGGGTATAAATTTTGAAAACTTGGTAAAGAATTGGAAGAAAACCCTAAGCCCTAATTCTATACTCAAAATACCCTAACCCTAGAAACCATGGCCATAACTTCTAGAGGGTTTAAGAGAGGATTAGATGAAGACATAATGGCTCAATTTCTAGGATCATTGAAGAGACCTATAATTTTTCAAGGTTCATGGACATTAGCCGATAGGGTAATGGAAAAAAATTGGCTACTGCAAAGATGTCATAATTTTGATTCATGGCTATACCATTTTCAAATATTATTTCATGAAATGTCTAGATGATAGAGCAATTTATAATATCTGGATATTAAGAGTTGGGAGATTATTTTTCCAAAAAAATTCATCAATGTCAAGCTAATTAGAGTTGTGGTTAGGGCTTATAACTTGCAAAAGAGGGCAATTTTCAATGAGAAAGGTATTCCTTTGGGAACCCTTGACAAAAATTACATTTGTGAGGTCTTCAATATTGACAAAAATGCTCAATTACTAGTGGAATTAGGAGCATTCACTAGAGAATACCAGAGATTGAGAGATGGCTATAGGGTGAAAAAGTTACCTAGTTTTAGGCCTAGAAGTCAAAACAAGGAATTGAGAAGGTTTGTCAGTGGGGAATTGGAACCCTTCAACTATGAAATTTTTGAAGATTACTTTGTGAAGACCTACTTTTCTCTTTTCCAAGTCTTGGGAATGGATTTCAAGACCCAAATACTAATCAACATGATGCTATTGGCGGTAGATATCTAAAGCGGGGATTTCAATAAGCCATATGATTATGTTACTTTCATTTCAGATGGGATCCACAAAGCCATATGTGCCATTAAAGAGAATGAGGAAATTTTCCACTTTAATTGGTATTCTCTACTGTGTCACATTCTAATTTATAGTGAGAGGAAGATTTTTTTCTCCTCATATGTATATCAGATCCCATGATGCCCAAAATAAATTACTCCATGTACAAGAATCAACTTATATCTAGGAAAGTAATTGTGACACATCCAACTACAACATCTTTGAGGAATTATTTGTCAAATATATTTTAAGGAATGTGGGCCAAAGGATAGATTGAGGTTTTTCAGAGGTTTTTAGGAGATTCCTTAGGCCAAGGGACCTCCATCCAAAGTTAGGATTTGAACACAATCGGGGTGATTGGTTTTTTTATTCAAATTCCATAGTTATAAGGGTTTATGGTTCCCCAATTGCACCCCACATTTGGCCTAAATTTTTCTTGGATAAAATTTCCTTCTTGGAGATCATCTTATTATTGAATGAGTTAGACAAGGCCCATTTTAAGAACTATAAGAAGCATGCCATCCTACCATATACATTGAGCTTCTCATATTTTCAATTCATTGCTAGAAAAGGTTTGTAATTGTTGCTAAATAAGTTGATACCCTATAGGATGAGGGTAGACAAAGTAAGAAGATGTGATCTTGATAATTTCATCCATGTTTCTAGGATAAAATATAAACTTTTTGCATTCATGCATGAACATGACCCAATTGAGGACTTGATTAGAAATTTATCCTTAGAACTAGAAGCTAAAAAGAGAAGATATCAATGAGTGAAGATACAAATTACAAAAGAGAGGAGAAAGAAGGTGGACCCTTCTTACAAAAATACATATACTAAGATTCAAGACCCGATCCTTAGAATCATGACCATTTTGGATAATGCATCCAATTTAATGGCTAATGTGCCCTTGACTCAACATCAGGTAGATAGACCTAGTCCATCCTCACCAATGGAAGAGCAATCAAGCCCACAACAGGTCACACAATTGCAACATATTTCTCCCATGAAAGAATCTTTGGTAGATTACCCTCTAGATTTTGATGACTTTCCATATGATTCACACATAAGGCATGTGATGCATCCCCCATCTAGGGTCATGGTTGAAAGACCCTCCAATGTCGTAATGCTGATGAATTTTGAAATTGGTGAGAAAGTGGTGGATAATGTCAGGGCCCTATCCTGCACTATTTTTATGTCAGATGATAAATTCATCACTACCCAAGAATTCAAAGAATTTGTCTAAAAGAACAAGGTTGAAGATTTTGGAAAGAAAATGGAGGAAGAAAAAACAAGAATCACAAAATAAAATAAAGATGAAATTGTAGCAGAAATATGGGTAGAGGTCAATGCTAACATGGAAAACATGACCCCAGAAAAGGGGAGGGAATTTTTTAGGAAAATTGGATGTTTTCTACTATGAGGATGGGATATATCATCTAAAATTACATTTGATACCATCAGGAGACAAGAGGGGGATGACTCAATGTTGTCATCTAAAGAGTAGGCAGATGCACTATACTTTGGGTCATGCTTTAATCCAAGGAATGAGACCTTGGAAATTTGTCTATTTTTCCTGAGACCAACAAACCCCAAGTGATAAATGATACAAATGAATTGATTGGTAAATTATTTATCATAAGATTGGGGGATACTAGTTCCATTTAGGAAGTAACATTAACTGTGAGCATAACCATGTTAACTAGAGCATCAGTATGAAAGTTGGAAGTAGACCTTGCAAAGGTAAATGCTCTTAATCTAAAGCTTTAAAAACATGCTAACATTGTCATTGGATTGCTTCCACATCCTCAAGCTATGGTAGGGGATAAAGAAAGTCATGACAAAACATCCCTTACTTTAGAGGTAAGTAGGTTGAAGAAGGAGCTTTTTGAGAGCAGGGAAGCAAATAAAAAGTCAAGGGTGGATAGAAAAGAAAAACTCTCAGAGGTTGTTGATAGCCTATTTGGTCAAGGGCTATCTTGCATTTTAGGCCACCTTGAGAATAATTGGAATGGTTACAATGTAATTATTGCTACTCATGCCATCCATGTCCCATTAAAGGTTTGGCTCAAGAATATGCAAGATATTTGGTGCCCTAGGATGAAGTTAATAGAGAAGATGATTGAGATATTATTGAGGACAACATGATTATACATGAAAGTTATCAACTTTATATGGACCAATCCTTGGAGTTTTTTGAAGATCTTAAGCATGGAATTATGTCTAAAATTTTGTTTGGTGATGGGATGGTAAAGGATTATAAGGTGTGGAGGGTTGAGTTTAGTAGTATTATCTCCCATCTTGAGTTTTATTTTTGTAGAAGATAATATAAAGATGGAGAAATACAATGCTGCTATATATAACTTGATAAATTTAGAGATAAATCTTGTAAAATTTTCTAATGATGTAAAGAAGTAGATTGAGGAGGAATATTATTCCGATTTGAATCATGTCAAGAGAATTATAGCATCTCCTTGACCTTCAAAAAATACATTTGCAGCATGGGTGAAGAAGTACAACTAAAAAATCATGCGGCTCCCATGTTGTCTCATCATGCAACTAAGAGGAATATCTTCTACAACTATTTTGTCTTCTAGCGATGTACCTTTTTATTTTTTATAAAGTAGTTGTACTAGTTTTGTTTTGATCCTTGGACAAGTTCTCAAATGAAAATGTGACATATATCCATGGCTTTAAGCTTATTGATCCCTTGTCTCTATAAAAGAGAATTTTGAGCCATTTTGCAAGGATATTGGATATTTTGTAAGTAAAAAATTTATGTCTGAGAATGTTCTAGTGTTATTTAGGTTTTTCAAGGAATAAGAGTAAATGTATTATAAAATTATTTATAGCAACATACACTTTCAAAAGATATGAATACATTATGAAATATTCAAAGCTAATTGTATCCAATGAATATTTTGTTCCCCTTATGAATAAAATTGATCAAGGATATTTTGATTTTCATCTCCGCATTTAGATACAAAAGAATGTTTCTTGTACAACTTATGTTAAAATAATATATTAAATTTTTATATCTAAAATATTGAGGATTACCAAGTATTTAGGGATTGTTAAGAAGAATTGGTTATGAATCTAAATCTAGTTAACATTATTGTAAGGTAGCAATGTGTAGGCTTTCATTGATTTTTTTCTCAATTTGTTGTTTAGAAAACCTTTGCATAATATTTTCGACTATGTTGCCTAGGATTTAAGGCACCAATCTAAGTAAGAATGTTGGTTACAAGTCTAAGGTCATTTATGGTAAAGATAATTTGAATTATGTTTCTTTTAGTTTTCTTTTTTTAATTTGTGTTTATGTTCTCAAAGCTAGTAATGTGTAAGTATCTAAGAATTTAGCCATTTAGACATATTTCTATACAATTATCTACATATTTCATGAGAAATTTTCTATTAAACCAATATCTAGGTATGAATAGAGTGTTAATTCAATGATATTGTTAAGGGTTACCCCTAGGTCTTGCAGAACCTAAAGTTTAGAGGAGAGTAGTATTATAGCTATCTCATGTTTGTTAGCTAACTACTTGAAATCTTTGAGCATAAGAACTAGATACTTTTTAGATGGTTTCAATCAATCAGTTCAAGGAATAAAAAACAAACCAAGAAATCTTATCCCTAATTTAGCTTTTTTCTTGGAAAGTTACCATTTTCAAGCACAAATTTGAGCTAGCATCAACATCATCATAATCCCTTGTGCTTGCACTCATCAGTCTAGTACAAGTGGAAGTCATCCTTAACACTTATCCAAAGGAATATCTAGACCAAAATTTGACTTATTATGGTTTATCTCACATCAATCAACAACATTAACACATCCTTTTTTGTCCAAATCTACCAAACATATTTTTTATAGTCCAATTAGAAACAACATTCATACCACATCATCCAACTACCATTTTACATGATTATCTCATAAGGTCCTCAAATTTGTATGCCTATTACAAGGTCGCTACACAAGAAAATCAAGGAGTCAAATCCAAGCAAATCAAATGTCACCACACCCGTGGGGGATACACAATTTAAGTTTGGAAGTCCTTTTCAATTATTCAATCCTGGTGAGTACGAAACAACATGACATCAACCCCCATAGATTATCATAGAAGATATCACAAAAAAATATAAGAAATTGATAGAAGAGAAAATATTAGATATGCAATAAGACCCCATAGTAGCAAGAGCATTGGATGCTCTCATTTCCATGGACCCAAACACATATTTTCTTAAACTCACACAAAATGGTGCTAAATTTCCTTTTGATATTTATATTTCCATACTTAGGGAAAAATCCCTTAAAATTTTTATGTCACCCCATATTCCACCTAATGCAAGTGTATTGATAGTTCAATATATCAACATAGCTATGCGACAATCTTCAATACCAAACATATCAAGTCAACCATCTATACCTTATCATAACACAGATTCAATGTCATTTTGAAACAATACATAAATTGACTTTATCAAACTCTCACTACATCTAAACACACAAACAAACCCATCTGAAATGCTCAAATTTATTCATCCATACCTCATAACACCAACATTCCTCTTACATCACAACCTATCATATCAAATCATAAAATCAACATTTCTTTTGCATCACAACCCATCACACCAAATCACAACACCAACCCATTTTATTCACAAACCATCACATATCATGTTCCTACACACATTCCATATGCATCACAATAATAAAATATAGGCATGAGAACATACAACCCTTTTCATCCCAAACAACCTTATATCCCACATCATTAAAAAAATTATTCATCTAATATACCTACAAACATGAACATCTCATATTCATTATAATTTCAATCCCAATCCATTCCATTCACCATCCCTACAAACACACATGTGCCTCAAACTCATAACTATTCATACAACATGCCCCAATAACAATCTATTCCACAAACCGAAAACCCCTCATTCAATTCATACAACATTCCACAAAACCAAAATCCCTCATTTAATTCATACAACATTCCACAACAATAATCAAGTCCTCAAAACCAAAATACCTCATTCAATTCATACAAAATTCCACAACAAAAATCAACTCCACCAAACCAAAATGCCTCATTCAATTCATACAACATCTCTCAACAACAAAACATCCCCCAAAATCAAAATCCTTCATTCATTCCACAACATCAAATGCGCATTCCTTCTAACCAACTAACCATTGAAACAACAAATGAAATGGAATCACAAATAAAAATCTTGCATCAAAATGTTAATGGCATGCAATTAGGAAAAACACAAAAAATATACATTCTTGAAGACACATGTCTTTATCCATTTGATAGAACATTACCCACAACTTTGAAATGCCAAATTTTGACAAATACAAGGGAATAGGAGATCCACAAGAACATATACGTGAATTATACATAGTGTTCTTAGAGATTTCCTATAATGACACATACTTAATGTGCCTCTTTCCTCAAAGTTTAGGAGGACAAGCAATAGAATGGCTCTCACATCTACCACATGGTATTAAGACATTCCACAAACTAGCTAAAATTTTTATTAGTTACTTCTCATATAACATTGAACATGAGATATCCATGATTGATTTATGTAACACACAATAAAATGGAGAATCATTCACTCAATTCCTACAATGATGGAGAACATGGCTAGTAAATTCTCATGGATTTTTCTCAAAAAACTCATGAGCGTCTTTGTTCAAAACCTTAATAATTATTTATAGTGATTTTATCTTTGATGACAAACTATTAGGGAAACTATTTTTGTGGTGCCTTAAGGATACCATATTGGATTGGTTATGCAAATTTCTTGATCACTCTTTTCACTTGTCTGACCAATTCATTCTACCATTGTTGGTGCACTTTCAAGTTAATTCATCTACAAGTTCACCTAAAAGTTATGAATCTAGTTCACTATAAGCAAGGACCTAATATAAAATCACTAACTTTATCTTTTGATGCCAATATTGAGTTCTTAGATTCCATATCCACTCCCTAATTCTAATGTGCAAGGGTTTTCATTAGAAACCTTCAATGCCACATCATGGATAAAATCATTCTCATATCCAATCTTTGCACTACCCTTAGATATTATCAATAGATGTCCAACTAAAGGTGACTCATTTTTTGACTCACTAACCCATGCCTCATCTTTAGGCCTCTATACATCATAGAATTATAAATATAAAAATAATAATATCTTATTCTCATGCAAAATAATCAAACCATTTCCATTGCCAACAAAACCAATATTGACATGTCTTCTTCTTCTTCTATAGTGCTAGTGATATATATGTAGTTGCAACATAATTTTTTGTTTAACAAAGTTGTCTAATCATTTATATTCTATATTTTAGAAACTTCTCTCAAATAATATTGTTTAGCTTCTTCCTATTCACCCTCTAGTTACTAATCTCCCCCTTCCCAAAGCCTATGAAGCTAAGTCCTTGTGTTAATATCATCTTGTGCATGGGCATGGTATAAAAAAGTGTGTATGTATTGTAAGGACTTTATTCAAGACTTCATTAACAATAATATTATACAAATTGTTACTGTCAACAACAAAGGTAATAATTTTATCACACCACCAAACCAAAATCTAAAAATCTATAGTAATCCTTTTCTTGAGCATACAAATCCTAATTTCATAGATTTTATCCCCTCACATGTCTCACCTCTTAAAATTCTAATCCCACATCAATCCTCTTTATGATAGTTGTAAATCCTTCTTTGATCCTATGGTGGACCTATAGTAGTTGCTAAAACTTGTGCCTCTTGATTTGAATCAATCCCTAAACACACCATTACTTTATTTTCTCTTGATGTGCCTATCAGTGTCTATGATAGTCCTTTGTATGTTTAGGAATTGGTTAATGACAAAACCATTCATTGATTTGTAGTGCATCTTATGAGCTTGGTTAATATTGTTATAGATAATTTTTATACATAAACCAATCACATAAATATTATTTTTCTTATTTAGACATCTTTTTGGACAAAGTCTTTCTATACTAGCTCTTAGTTTTATTTTATTTTATTTTATCTTTTATCCATTTAAATTGGCTCAAAATCCCTAAATGTTCTATATCACATTATCCCTACATTTGACCACTATCAAATCCTCTTGGCTGACCCTTGAATCAAAATAATGAAGGTTATGCCTTCAATTCTTGATATTTTTGTAAAGTTTCCCTATAATGATTTTGTGCAAAGTATTCCACTTAATGGGTATCAACCACTCTCCATCCATGATAACTTATTTCTTAACTATTTTTTCCTACACCTTTTAGCCCACTTGGTCATGTATCAATTATTTGTTTAAATTATATTAGAAGTGTAGGAGTTAACGGTGAACTCCCAACACCCCAGGAACAACTACTAGACCAAAATATATTCCACGAGAGAGAAAATTGCTAGAATAGCTTGCTATGATTATGGATGCAAGATTACAAGATTGAATATGTAATGTAATTAAGAGTACTTGATTATAAAGATTGAGAGATATGATTAGATAAGATTGTGACATGTGTCTTAATCCTATGTTATGAGACAACTAACTTGAAAAAAATTCAAAAAGATAAGATAGGATAAGATCTTATCTAGAAAACTAAGACTTCTATAAGGATATTTAGAACCTAAGTAAGATTAACATGTGAATAAGTCCCCCTACTAGGAATTAGCTAGGTACAAGACATTTATTCACACCAACAACCCCCCTTAAGTGCAACTTAGGAAGTAGATTATTATACAAAGATGCAAAACATGAAAAATATTATTATGGTTCTCGACTACTAGATCATGTTAGATACCCATGTACAATGCAATCTCTCAAAAATAGAGAAAAGAAGAAAACCTAATGGGACAAAACTCCTCTCCAAAAATGAGAAAAAATACAAATAAAGATGATGCACGGAGGACTCAATAATACCCCCAAGGACTACATCCATCATGTATATACAATCAATGACCCCCAAAGAGGTAAAAGAGAGACAAGATATCCCCCTCATAATGAAGAAGCTCCAATACCGATGAAGAATTCTTGAAAACAAAAGATGATCCAATGCTTACAAGCGACATATCTTCCCTTAAGAAGAAAAAAATCCATAGGTTGATGAAGAATCCACTCCATGTGCAACTAAGAGGAGGAAGGAAGAAGTCTCAAAATGCATGTCTCTAAAAACTAGTTAGGAGTCTCCAAGCTTGAATAAGCCACAACATAATCACGGTCAAACTCAACCAAGAAATATGAAAAATCAAGGAAATAAGGAAACCCATGAATGCCAATCTCTAAAGACAAAGAAGATGGGATAACGGTTGTGCTAAAAGTGTCATCAAAGAGGAGAGAAACTTACTCAAGTGCTTCCTCCAAATTTGTAGTATGAGACTCCACAAACAAGTTAGAAATCCCTACCAAATATTCATTCCACAAAGCAAGATCTAAAAAACTATGATAACCTTGTTGAATATAAGCATTGAATGAAGAAGCAAAAGGGGGGGGAGTAGGAAGCTCAATGCTAGTCTCTAGAATACCAAGGTTTAGATGACTAAACTTCTCCTCACAAACATGGTTCTCACTAAATGAATAAGTGTGAATAGTAGTCAAAGAAATATTATCATTAGTAGAAGCAAAGTGGGAAAAGGAATACAAACGATATGAATGATCAAACATCCCTATAGCAATGATCTCTCTAGTCTCCAAGTCCCTTATGTATACTCTATAAGGAGTGAAATGAAATATTTTACCTTGTCCATTATGGGTGATTTGATAAACAAAAAGGAGATTAGATGACAAGGAAGGAAAAAAAACTACATCATTAAAAGTGCCTTCTCTCATGTCAATAGAAACCTTCCCACACACCTTCAAATATTTATTGTTACCCATCAAAATATTAGGGGAATTACAAGACTCAAAAGAAGAGAACATTCCCATAGATTATGCCATATGATGAGATGCCCTTGAATCAAGAAGTCATCTTGCATATTCAGGACTTGTGGAGGCCAATAGTGCTTTTCCTTTCATTTTGTGTAGTCTTGTAACTCCCACTTTCCCTGACTATGATGATGAAGCTACTATAGATTGAGATGTTGAAGAAGAAGAAGACATTGATGAGGGAAACAAAATGTTATTCTTCTGAAGAAGGTGGGTTAGTTCATCAATATTCTTATCATAACATATATGCTCATCATGTCCTAACCTTTTATAATATGCATGGTTAAACTTCTTCTTTTTAGATGATTCCTCCTTAGAAGAGGAAGTAGACTTAGGAGTGCTCTTTGAAGGTGAATCCTTATCTTTCTCATTATACTCGGGGCCCTTATTTTTATTCTTATCTTTGCCACTTGAAGCCTTTGGATCTTTTGCAAGAATATCTTGAGATGCAAATGACTTCAATTTTCCCATGTGTGACAACTTGGCTTGTTTTGGGCTTGTGAGTTGAGTTACAAATCCATCAAGAGAAGACACTTTGTAGCATTGCATAGGGCATCCATTGTAGCATAAAATGTAGGAATAAACATTGAATAATTAGGACCTAGCTTAGGAAGAATAGAAAGAATCAACTATTCATCCTCTTTGGTGACCCCACAATCAGACAACTATAGTCTAAGAGAATTGAGCTTAGTGAAAAAATCTTGTATATTACCAAAATATGAAGGATTAAGACTCATAAGTTCATTCTCCGACTTAAATTTTCCCATTTTATCTAGTTTACCAAAGATACCCTCTAAGATAGTCCAAATTTCGTTAGGATGTGTACAAGATGCAACATGATATCTAAGATTTGGAGAAATTGACAAGATTAGAGTACTGAGGACTTCATCCCTTCTATCAAACCATTTTATTTTTTTTGTAGCTCTTGTGGGTTTTAGATATGTTCCAAATGTGATTCTTTGCAACTTTAGTTTTAACAATAAAACCCCCATTTGTGATTCCCATTCATGATAGTTATATGGGGTAATAAGTACATTTTTTTTTGTAAATCCATGATAAAATCAAGAAATACAATAGATGAACAATAAATTACCCTTCATAATATAAGCAAATAACCCCTTTGTGTGAAATAAAATGCCACTTTTTTTGTAAATTTACAAGTTATGCCAAATTACCAATTTGGCTTCAAACTAAAATTTTGAAATTCTAGAAAAAAATCTACAAAAAGTACATGTATAAAATTGAATTGCTCATGTATACCTTCCTGATGCCATAAGAATCAGGAAAAATAGAGTTAGGAGCAAAAAGTTATGAGCTTGGAGGCTAAAAAATATCTGAATTCAAGCTAAAAAATCAGGCATCAAACAAAAAAATTCTAAAAAATCACTTGCACCATTGGAAAATTCATAGAGCCAACTTTTCAATAATATTTCGCTTGCAAAATTTTGCATCATGAATTGCAAGTTATAGTGATTTGAAAAAATCCCTTATTTAGGCTATAGGGGAAAAAATTTGGCCCTTGGGTGCTAACACTTGGTCACTCTATGTGATCATAATGCTCTACAATGTAAAAATAAAGCATTGCTAAAGTGGCAACAGGCTAGTGGTGGTGGCAATGGTGGGATACCCATGCCACCCACTCAAACACCACCAAGTTTTAAAAACCCTTCCATGAGCCTTAAGGTCTGGCACTAGGGATACGCCTAGCCACCAGGACTAGACACTTAGCACCTAACAAATAAATATCACACAAACTAAAAATTTAAATCACAATGATTAAATTAAATTTTTGTTAATTAAAACCTTGTGATTTTGTACCTTGATAGACAATGATGATGTACATAAAATATTCTACGAAGAGAATATGTCATTTAGATAGAGAATATGCCATTGACTGCAAATCAGAGGCCAACGATGGTGTCATACTGTATGAACCATATGGATTTGTATGTTGTATGGACTATACAAACACTTTTCTGTAGATTTTTTCCAAACCATCCAAAAATGACCCAATTTTTTTTCACCCAAATATGAAGTGTTTTATATAAAAATAGGGGTTTTTGGGCCTTCTAGACTTGATCATGATATCTATTTCGCCCCAAACTACACTTATCAAAAGATCATGCACAAATCACCCTCAAATCTGTGAAGGAATAAAAAACACTAGAGCTTTGATACCATGTAGAAGTTAATGATGAACTCCCAACACCCTAGGAACATCTACTAGACCAAAATATCTTCCATAAGAGAGAAAATGGAAAGAATATATTGCTATGATTATGGATGCAAGATTACAAGATTGAATATGTAATGCACATGAGAGGCCTTGCTTATAAAGACAAGGTGAGAGATAGGATTAGACAAGATTATGACATGTGTCTTAATTCTATGTTATGAGACAACTATCTTGACAAAAAAGTCAAAAAGATAAGATAGGATAAGATCTTATTAGACAACTAAGACTTCTAGAAGGACAACTAGAACCTAATTAAACTTAACATATGAATAAGTCCCCCTACTAGGAATTAGCTAAGTACAAGACATCTATTCACACCAACAATAAGTATGTCATGATTAGGTTATTTCATTAAGATCCTTCTATGCCACTAGCTCTATATATATATATATACCTACTCAATCATCTAGTCTATCCTCCAATCCACTTGTCATTCCTACACCCCTATAACTATTGCTTCTAAGCCTCCTCCTACTCCTTCACAAGATAAAGGAAAACAAAGGGAGCAACATCCTTCACTGTCTTCTTCTTCTTCTTATCAAGGCAAGAATACAAGACACTCTAGACTTGTGAAGCATCATTGTTGTGCTACTACCCAACCTACCCTAGCCCCACCTACTTTGAACCTGCTTACTTTTGGCCTACCTTAATAAATTCAAGAGAAATTGCCTAAAATAATTGAGGTAAGTTTTAACTCATTCACTAATCCTTTGCTCATTCTATAACTTCCTAACATATTCCCATTCTTTGAACCCCTTGATTATAATGACATGTAAAATAAAGATCATCATAAGGTGCACCAATGTCGTTAATAGGTAATGAAGGTATAACATTATCCATATCATCTCACAAGGTGTACTCATCAAAAGGTAAAATTGCACTAAGTGAATTCTCACCACCATCACAAGCCATGTGGAAAATTTAATCAAAATGAAACTCATAGACAAATGATATGAAGATTTCTTAGAGGAAATGATAAGTGCTAACCAAATCAATAAAAGAGGGAAAATAAACTACATCATAAATAACACCTATATAGGGAAGATATGATAAGTAAACATAAAACGTAGGCAAATCAAAACCACAATTAAATTTGATAAGAAAACATGTGATAAAAATATCACATTTAAAATTGTAATGAGGATGAAGGATGAACCTTAAAATCAAACCAGGGGTAGGCCATGAAGGAATGCCAAGTTAACAAAAAATATAGAGGGAAAAACATCTCTATATTAAATAATATAGGCTAATTAAATAAATACAATCATTAGCGAATAATTAACTTGTACATTAGAGTTGAAAAATATATTAGAAATAAAATAAATGGGTTGGTTAAATAGGAGGATACATGTACTTGTCTCTATGATAGACAATAGATAAATGATGATGTTATTCTAGAATGACTCACCACTATCAAACACGTAACTTGTAATGAAGTAAAATTCACCTCTTCAAAGAAAAGACAAGCTTTCCTTGAGAGTGATTACAATATCACCACACTAGGGTCAACTAGCCTAGGTCTATATTTAAAACTAATATACTATTGAGACTATGCCAATTAACCCTTTTAATGCTTTAAGTTTAAACATATATTTATTTAATAAATGAAGCTATAACTTCTTAAAGAAAGGAACTAATGTTGATTATAGGAAATTAATAAACACAAATCATAAATTAAATGCAAAAAAAAAATACTAGAAATGAGGAGTCTAGATTGAAAATCTAAAGTTGACTATGCCAGATGCTAGCACTTTGTGTGGACAACAATGTGGTGAACTAACATCTCATACAAATAGAAAACTTAGGACACTAATTTGTATCTAAAATTATCACATACAAGTATGAAAAAAATATCGAGACTATGAAAAAATTTACTAGAAGCAAGAATAATCTAAGTATAACAAAATAAACTATTTTATTGAAGAAATTTATAAAATAATAACAAAGAAAAAATAAGATATCACCAAACGAGAAGAAAAATGGAGTGTTCTCTTCAATAAAACCTACAACACAAGAATACAAATAATATTTTTATGGCTATTTGGGTATTTTCCTTCAAGTCAAATCTTTGTTTTGGTATTTCTACCTCAATAATAATATGGTTTTTGATGAATTTTGGAAATGAAAAGACAAATGCAAGAACTATGCTAAATAGAGCATGAGATACAATGACAATAATAATATAAAAATGTAAATGCAATCCCAAATGCCAATAACACCCATGAAATAGAGTGCAATCCCATGACACCCATAACACCCATATAACACCCATGAAATATTTATTATTAAGCCTTATAACACCCATGAAATAGAGTGCAATTAAAAAATATACTTTTGCCAAGAGACCCTTTTTTAGATATTGCTAACGGAAGTGCAAGCCAACAAAACTTTGATAATTTAATTGATAAAAACCAAATATTTAATACAAATATATATATATATTGTCATTTAAAAACAATTCTTTCAAGCTAATTTGACTTGGCATTTTAGAACATCTTTATCAACCAATTGGAAGTAAAAGATTATAAACTTTTAGTTCATATGAAAATAGATTTTGTTTTAGAGATTTAATTGACATTTCACATTTAAAAACTACAAAATTATTTAAACTTGATTTTTAATTTGATAATTTGCAATATTCTTTCATTTAAATGATCATAATAGTCTTTACCATTAAAAGAACATAACTTCTACTTTTCTAAACAAAATGAAAACAATTCTTGACAAAAACAAAAATCAAATATCTAAAAAAAATTATACAAATAAATACTTTTAAATTATATATATAAGTTTTGAAAATAATTTAAAATATTTTAATTATAATGATCTTATAATTAAAAAAAATACAATAATTTTTTTCAAAAACTTAACAAAACACTAAGTATTATTTATTTTGTTTACATTTAAAACAGTATCAATAAATCTTATTAGTATTTTTCAATAATTTTGATGGGGCATCTAGGGGCAACCCTAGAATATCAGGTGTAGGATTAGCTATTTGGGATTGCAAGGGAAAACTTATTGGAACCAAATCAATTCACCTACCTCACAGTACAAATAATGTAGTGAGGCCCAAGCTCTCCTTCATGGGCTAAAAATGACAATAAGCTTTAAAATTTCAAAGCTCCAGATAGAAGGAGACACACTTGTGATAGTAAATGCATGTAAAGAAAGAAATGTACAAAACTAGAAACTGGAATATATTCTGCAACAAGTTTGGGTTCTAATGGAAAAGTTTAAAGCTTTTCAAATCACACACACCTATAGGTAGGGAAACAAGGTAGCAGATTGCTTGGAAAACATAGGATGTGAACAACGGGTGATCCCACATATGACAAGAAGTAGAAATAAAATATGATAGTACCTCTATCAACCTTCATGAGAAGGTGGTAGGCATACGTGCTTGTGAAAGTTCTAGGGAAGTATGGTAAATTTGATGTGTTGCAACAAACATGAGACCCTTACTAAAAATGCGGGGTAATAACTAAAACATGATACAAGACTCATAAAGGGAGGTGTAATACGAACTCTTATCAAAGTTCAAATTGCAATAGATATAAGTCTTAAATGGAAGGCTTAGAACAACTCATAGGTGTTTTGATATGTCATTGTCACCACCAAATAAATTTCCATATACAAAGGTGAAAAGGGCACGCTGGCGATTTGCTTCGGCCTACGTCATGTAAGGCATAATTACCATTTTTTGTAAAGCCAACTTTGTGTTTGCATAGGAAAATTATTGTTAACTAATTTCATACTTCATGAAGGGTGTTTCTTCTTGGTGGAGTATTTTTCCAAAATAGGGTGGCGGGTGTTGTTTTCTTGGTGGAGTGGTGCGGTCTATTCTGCATCCTTCTCAACAATCTACAAAATAGGGTGGTGGGTTAGCTTGGCGGAGTGGTGCAACTTCTTTAACATCCTTAACATGGCATACCAACCAAAAAATGGGTTCCTTTTCTTGTCCAATGCTAGGAGCATCCATTCACGAGGTATTTATCCAATTTAGAGTTAGCACAGTTTTTTAATGTCTATCAAGTCCAAGTGTGGTAGAATGCATTTAGACAATAATTGTGGAAGATATCTTTTGCCCGTACACTCCTCGACTAATTTTTCCTTCTCAAGTACTATCTATGTTTGTCTCAAACACAATGGATTTACTTCAATCTTTTGAGTCCCTAGAAGCCATTCTGAATGAAGTAGTCCACTTGCAATATCTGGGGATGATGCCCTATTACATAATGTGCAATTGTATGATTTCGACAAGGGAAAGAGTTATGTTGGTGGGCTTTTTCCTGGTGTTACTTGAAACACAAAAGGGTATTTGTAGCAATGTACGATGCCATAAAACAGGCATTGCAAATGAATTGTGTGTGAACCCTTCATAGGGTGTTGCAACAAAATGAAGATGAAATTGGCATGGATTTGGTTAACAAAATAAAAGATAAATATTTTTCTCTTTTTTGCTTTCAGGCATCACAATGAAAACAAGCCTCCATTACCCTTGTTTCTTGAGCATGTAAATAGAGTTGTCAATTCTGAGGAATGGCAAGACGAAAACTTGGTTGCAGACTACAATATGGAGGAATAGTGCACTTGTATCTTCACAACAAGTTGGCATAAGCATTTTGAATGTACAAATAAGGCTAAATATCCACTTTGTAGACATAGGTTTAATGATGTAAGCAAAAAGGGTAGTAGTTTAGTCTGTGCCAATGCTCCTTCTTGACAAGTTTTTGTAATGCTCATACACTAGAAATATTAAACTAACATTTTTGTAATTTTCCTTCTTAGTTAATATAATATATAGGCTTTGCCTTTTATGTAAAAAAAAACTTTAGAAAATTTCAACCACCCTTTAGTAATACGAGATAAAATAAAAACATAAAAACCAAATATATACTCAAATTTATAATAAAAGCGTGTACAATATAAAGTGCTAAATTTTTTTACATCAACGTTTTGTATCATACTTCATGATCCATCATGATGAAATGAAGATAAAAAAAAAGAATGAAAGAATGTGGTAGTAGACTTTAAAGCCCCTCTCACCTATTTATCCTTCCAAGTTTGCTACCACACACTTTATCTTCAAAGTCTGCTACCACACTCTTTCATCCTTCCAAGTCTAGTATCACATTCTTTCATTCTTCTGTCTATCTGCATTTCAACCTGATGATGGATCATAGACTATAATCCTAAACGTTGATTTAAAAAAAATTAAACAGTTTCAATCTAAAATTAATTTTTTTAACACTTTATTATCATAAAATGTGGAAATTTATGCTATTAATTGTTACAATATTATAAATATGAAAAATTATGCCCAAATTAACATGTGATTGGTGTGCGATTTACCAACTACTTCCCAGTGACCAAATCGCTGCTGATCTGTTGGCCTCGCCTCGCCTGACTCACCAAACGGCCGGAATGTGGCGTGTTTATCCTAACCTCATCTGCATTCGACATCATCCTCCGCCAAAATCGGTCACATAACTCATCTTCCGCTAAATTTAGCTGTTCTTCCAAAGCTTACAAAACCGCATCTGCAAAAAATAATAAAATTCTCCAACTGGGATTCGTCTCAACCTCAGCAGAGCAATCAAAACATTCGATGTTATCCCTCTTACTTTCTTCAAATTCCACCGCCAAGTAAATCTCGTTTAGAAATAAAATAAAATAAAATAAAATATTTTTGCCCAGTTATTGAAAAAAAATTCTAACCTTTATTCAACTTAACCAGTATTTTTTTAGAATCCATGTAAGTTTAAAGAGGTCCCGGCATCCAGTCCCACGCAAGGCCTTTTGTCATATTGTGGCGGAGCTTCGCAATCCGTGCCACTGAGTCCTCAATTATAGCTCAGATCTAGTGGCCACCTGTCATTATGCGTAAAGAATCTAGTTAATTAAAAAAAAAAGTACGAGCAGAGGAATATCAAGCAGGGATATCTGATGCTTACATTTGCCCGAGATCGATAATACACGACTTGATTTATATGCAGAGTTCCGACGTGCGCATTCCCAACCATTTTGGTAATTGTAGAAGATCTGCCAAATGTTAATTTTTTTCTGTCGAAATTTCTTTGTTTTTTGTTTTGCTCAGATTTAGGATTTTTTGATGTGGGGTAGAGTTATTTTAGTGGAAGGATTTGTTTCGAAATGATCAGGGTTTGTTTTCACGAGAATTGAATTTATTGTTTTGGAAGGGTTTCTTTTTAAATGGATACAACTTAGAAGGTAGTTTTTTTTATGTGATTTATATTTATTTTTGTGGGAGGAGGAGGTGGTTTTGGATTTGTTTTAGCTGATGTTTGACGGAGTGAATTTTTCTTGGATTTATATTTATTGTAGTGGAATGAGTATTATGTTTACGAAGAGTAGTCTATAGTTATTGTAGTGGAAGGAGTGTTCTTTCATTCGTGTAGAGTAGAGAAGGAATTAAATTTATTTTAGTGTAAGGAGAGGTTCTGTTATATCATGTGCATGAAGAAGGCTTTAGATGTTGGTTCTGTTTTTATATGAAGGATTTTAATTTATTTTAGTGGGAGTGAAGGATTTGGAGGTTTAGCGGGATTCATCGTGTGGGGAAAACATGGGCAAGGCTGCAGCGGGAGCAATAGTAGCACTATCTGCTGCTGTCTGTGCCGTGGCTCTACTCGTTGCAAGGCAGAGAATTCGCAATAAGAATAGATGTGGTCAGGCTCTGGCTGTTCTCGAGGACTTTCAGAAGGCCTCTGCTACACCATTGGATCTGCTGAAAGATGTGGCGGATGCCATGACTGCTGAGATGTGCGCAGGTCTCGAGAAGGAGAATGGAAGTAAGCTACAGATGCTACTGAGCTTTGTGAAAAATCTGCCTACAGGGTATTTATAATTTTAAATTCTTATTCTCAATTTTGTCTAACTTGCATATCAGAAATTTAATTTTATGTTTTCATCAAATTACATATGTGGATAAAATCAGTTGTATTTTTCTATATATTTATAATTTTATATATATTTTGGCAGTAGATCATGCATTAGAGTTTTTGCAGTACACCATAAAATTGAGTTTTTGCCCTGGATCATGGAATCGAGTAATTTTACAATTGACCATAAAATTGTGATTTCACAGATAACAAATTGGAACTTTTTTAAACAAAATTATTTTGTGATGGTGCGATTGTGGGCTGAGTTGTGGTTAAGAGCTGCCAGACCCCGTAGCGTATTTTTTGAGATACATGCATTTCTTAGGCCATTTCGGGCTTGTGACAAGCCGTCGGTAAACTCAGAAAAAATTATAATTAATTGAAAAATAATTCTAAACACTATCCATTAAAAGAAAATATGCTTTATCAAGATTCAGCTGCAAAGTTTTTGAGTAAAACTCAATGACCCATATTTCATGAACAATTTTTCACTTGAACCCATCTCTCATGAGCAAGATTGGTCCACTTAGCAGTCATTGCATCTAGGTGGTTGCCATAGGAGCGAAGCATCAGGACTTCTTGAGAGGTCACCTATCCCAGTACTTAGTTGAATCTTGATAAAACATCATAATTTGATGCACTGCAAAAAATACCTCCTACTTGTCATTTTTTCAATCCATTTTTATTTCTGTTTCCTGCTTCTGGTAACCTAGATCATTGTTATCAGTCCTATTTGTTCTGAGCGTTATGTGTTTGTGGGTAGAAGGCTGTCCTTGGTCTATAGGGAAGGTCCTGATAAATTTCTATCCTATCATTTGGTGTTCTCTCACTTGTTCATGCATGAATGATGATATTATTGTGTATAAAGTTAGATGGGTAGATCATTAAATTGACTTTTAAGTAAACAAACCAATGATTATTGATCTTTATTCTTGAATACCTAGATAATGTTCTTTTAATGTCAAATAAGCATTTTAATTATTTTTGGAATGGTGAAATATTCCATAGATCCAGTATGTAAGTTTTAGGATCAGAAATGTAATAAGCAGAAAAATGCAAACACATAGACAATGAACACAGCGGTTTACCCTGGGAAAACCCTCCTACTCGAGGGAGAAAAACCCAGCAACAATATTCTCTTTATATATTCGAAGAATAACAGGCCCTAGAAAGGGTGAATACAATACAATGA
>VDFB02270651.1:196696411-196731871 GCA_007258455.2 Sequoia sempervirens
GATTGTTTTGTTGTTTGCAAACTCTCAGTCCTACGAAGTGGCCTCTTGTTCAGACTAATATTTCACAGTTGAATGATTATCATGGAAAATGTATTGGTTCTCTACATTCCCCTCATATTTATATGCTCCTTGGTCCAGTTTCAAATCCATAGGATCAAGTTTGATATTTTTACCAGGTCAAAAGCAAATGCAGTTTGTTCAATTTTTACATCTGCATTTCTAGAATGTTTCAAGGAGGTCAACTTTGACCTTTAATATCTTGTGAAGAATGTGGATTGAATGAAATCACTATTGGACACATACTCAATGGACCTAGATGATTTGGTGTTTCCAATGGTAGCTTCACAAGAGGTGATTTGATAATTTTCCAAGGAGGTGACTTGGTGAGCCCTAATTGGTTTTTGGCAGGTGTAGTTACAAAAAAGATTGATTGAGCCACTTTGGATGTTAATATATTGCACCTTAGGATGAATTTTTCCAAGCCATTTATTGCACTAAATTTTTGGTTCAAATTTATACATGCATGCTCAGTTTCAGGTCCCCAGGATGAGTTTTGATGGGTCATTTAATTGTCTTCTAATTGCAACCAGGGTCAAAATCGGTGTTCCAAAAAGTTTCAAACTTTGCAATTCTAAAGGCAACCCATTTCTTTTTTTGGTCCAAAACATCTCCAACTCCATTTTTGTCAAAATCAAAGATCATATGATGCATTATTTTAATGCATTTCAGTTGTGGTGAAGCCATCCGCAAGCTAGTTTACAAAGGAGGTCCTAGAAATCTTTCAACGATGCAAGTTTTGAGGAAATGAGTTTGCTCTAAATAATTAATAATTTCCCTACACAAATTTTTGTGGCTCCAAATGTCCTAGTTTTCCCATAGTGAATTTTCCCTATTTGAACTGCAGCCAAAATTAAATTTTCACTCACTTCCTAAAGTTTAAAATGTAAACATTAAAAAAATTTGCAAGCATAAATTGCGCGTGAAAAGAAAGCTCACGAGGAAGCGAAGAGGTGAGCAAAAATTGTTTTCTGACCACGACTTTGCAAGATTTGGTGTTGGAATTTCATTGTTCTTGTTTCCATATTGTTTGAATGCATTTCATCATTGTGAGGAGATCTTTTATTGTAGAGGGAGCAGATTTTAGATTACAATCACTTATTTGGCTTTGGGGCAGATTTTTGAAGCTATATATGTGTTGCAAATGATGTTTTTCACCTTTCAAATGATGTTTGGACTTATCCACATG
Source organism: Sequoia sempervirens (assembly GCA_007258455.2). Taxonomy (NCBI): domain Eukaryota; kingdom Viridiplantae; phylum Streptophyta; class Pinopsida; order Cupressales; family Cupressaceae; genus Sequoia; species Sequoia sempervirens. The sequence goes on from VDFB02270651.1 coordinate 196,697,658, forward strand.
TGTTGGGAACACTTTCACCATTGTTCTAGTCATTTTTTGGGTGCCTGCAACCATAAAAATGACCCATCATTTGTAAAAACGCCCCTTCCATAGTAAAAAGCATCTTGGCTCTTTTAAATTGCCTCCAGTATGGATAAATACATCTCGAGCTTGCAACTACAATGTATTAGATTGTTTGAAGAAGCTTCGTTTTTGCACTGGCACCCAAATTTTATTATATTTGGCCTGAGCACTGTTTAAGGAAGCTTTCCCTACTTGCCCATGGGAACAAATGGTGACATCAACAAAGGATGTCGAGGAAATGGGGAGGAGTTTACAAAAGCTTTTAATATTTTTAATATTATTTTATGAAGCCTTGGTGACATCAACAGAGGATGGCGGAGAAGTGGGGAGGAGTTTACAAAAGGTTTTAATATTTTTAATATTATTTTATGAAGCCTTCCTTTGTATTGCAAATATTTTATTTTTGGCTTTATAAAGTGTTTTCCCTCTAGCTGTGTGGGTTTTTGATGCTGTCACAAGAAAGCAATGGGGGTGCGGGGAATGTCTTATGGTGGGCCCGTGCAAATATGTAAGGGATATGTTTTAGTTGCTGATGAAACAAAAAGTAGGGTCTTTCACCATTTAAAACAAAATTTAAATGAAGTGCAAAGTAAAAAGCTTAGGTGAAAATATTTAAAATATAAAGGGAAATGGGTGAAGGGATTTTATAATCCGATATAAATTAAATCCTTTACATGCAAAAACAAAAGTAAAACTTTTATTTGTTGGGAAAATAAATAAATGGCTAGTGCATGGGAAAAAGAAAGTTTTCTATGGCCTGATTTAAATGATGAGAAATAATTAAAGGTAAAAGAGGCATGGGTAAAAAGTGAAGTGCAACCAATATTAAAAATTAAAAGCCTCCACTGCTAAAATATGCGACTTTGGTTGCAATATGATAAAACGTAAAATGTGCAAATGTAAAGGGGATGGGTATAAAATGAATGGAGACATTCATTAAAAGAAAAACTATTTGCAACTATTGGGAAAAGTAGAAGAGTGAAAGGGATTTTTACATTCGGTGGAGTAAAAGAGATTTTCATGGTAAAGACAAAGTATTTTCAGCTGCAGAGTAAAATGGGTAAAAGTAAAAGCATATTTTTTGTTGCTAGGTGAATAGGGAAAGTGCAAGAGGCATGATTCAAAATGCAGATTGAAGATTCTTCAAGTGCAAAGAGGCGGTTATTGATCAACAAAGTTGAGTATGCCAAGTGTTTGATGAAGATTGTCATTTAGGGTTTCTTCTTCCTTAAGTGTAATTTTCTGCTTCTTTCAAAGGGAGGTTGCTCATTCTTTGTTCTCATGGGAATACCATTTTGTAACAGGTTCTCAAATGTATAGTGTCTATTTTAGGTTTCTAGATCATTTTCTGAGTTTTGTAATGGAGAATGTAATTACAACACTGCCATGTTAGATAAATAAATGGCAAGATATTCTTAGTCAGTTTTCTCCATTGTAGACATTGCATAAGTTTTGAATATAAGTAATATAAGGGTTTCTATTATTCAACTTCTTGTCTTTCCCTAAATGTTTGTTCACTGTTATTACTCTTATTCAAAGAATGAGTCAAATTGTATTAACTAGAATGAAGATTTATGCAATTGTATGCAAGGATTATTAAGTATTTTTGGTTAAGTCTCTTGTATTAATGATGTAAGGCATTATTGATATGCACAGTTATGATAGAATGAATGTTGTAATGTATTTTAATTTACATGGCTTAGGTGACTCCACCCTGGAATATGGCACTGGTATTTTAATGTTGCAATTTTTTGAGATTGTTTTGTGAGTAGCTACAATTTTAAATCAAATTTACTTATTTATCTTGGTATTATTGTGTGTGGAATTTAGTGCATATTACATCTCTCATGTTTAAACCAGACATTAGCATGAAGTTTAGCCAAACCTTTAGGGTATTGTGTTTATTAAGCATTTAAAGGAGAATCATCTGTTTACAATGTGTTTGATACTTTGGCACACAAGTATCTACAAGCATACTATTGGGATCATCCTCCCAGGTTTAACAGAGCTTGAGGTATAGGGAGAAAGGGGTTTTTATTCAATCTCTCATTCGTTGGCCAAATCTCTCCTTGAATCTGACCATTAGGCCTAGCAACCCTTTAGGGTTCAAGTGGATAGCAGCTTTGGGGAACCAACAAATTGGTGACTCTGCTGGGGAACATTAAAAGAGTATCCTTTTGGAAAGAGTCAAGAATTTGGTGAATCTCAACATCTAGTTTAGATATTGAAAATTTTCAGACCTGGAAGTGGTTTTGTTGAAGCAAATTTTAAAAAAATTATGTGTGACTTTGCTGTTGGAGGAGACCTAGAATGGAATTCATCTTTGAAAGAGCTTCATATTGCTTGAAGTTTAGTCCTGTGTTCAAAGAGAGGTGGAAACTCTATCAAAGAACTTGATGAAGATGTGAAGAGTGTTTCAAATTAATAAATATTTCTATGAGGAAGAATAATTTGTAGTAGCTACAACATATCCAGGTATTTTTCATTTTTTGGTTTACAGGAAGGATAAATTTATGTGTAAAAACCATATTTGAAAGTCTTGAAAATTTTTGGTTCCCTATTGAGTGAAACTAAGCACTAAGGGAAATAGTAGTGATTATTCTACATACTTTTGAGTTATAATTTGTAGTCTCTATTAGGAAATGAAGTAGCAATATTCTTGAAGAAACTCATTTAGAAGATCTTAAGCAAGCTAAGATAGAAATTTGCATTGTAAAAGCTTAAGATCATGTTGTAAAAGGAGTTTGAGTTGCTCTTTATAACTGCAAAGTTAATATGAAAAAGGTTTGTATAGGTGTAAGAAAATGTATCATCAACCTATGCATCCCTGTGTGGACCCAAATGCAACAATGCATAGTGTGCAACCCCTGCCATGTCATCAAAGAAATTTCTCTATTGAAAGATATAGAGTCATAAATTTCAATGATAGTTTTGGGTTTCCAAATGTTATTCCTAGTAAAGTTAGGGAACACTTGCCAAAATTCAATGGCAAGAAGTTTGAATTAGCTAATAAGCATCTACAAGAATTCAATAATTTAATGGATGACTATGAGGTAGATCATGAGGATGTGATTATGAGGCTATTTGTTTAGTCTTTAAAGGGAGATGCAAGAGATTGGTTCTCTCATTTACCAACATGCTCTATCTATTCTTGGGAGGAGTTCAAAGCAGTGTTCATGGAGTAATTTGGTGAAAGAATCAATGCTATTTCGGTGATCAATAAATTAATGAGCATTGAGAAAGAAGACGACGAGCTGGTCCTAACATTTAACCTGAGATTTGCGAAAACATTGAGGGATATTCCTGAAGGTATGAGACTAAGTGTTGTAGTGTGTTTGGTTGTATACTTGGGTGCATTTGATGAAGAAATGAGCTATTTGTTGAGAGATAAGGATCCTACAACCTTGCATCAAGCCTATGATATAGCCATGAACATTGAAAACAATAAGAAATATGGAATGCACAAGGGTTATTTTTCTACAAGTGTTTGCTGCCCTGGGGCACCAAATGTTGATGAAAGGTGTAAGTCAAAAATTGAAAATGAATGTTAGAACACTTACACCCCTATTGTCTCAACTTATACATCATTCCATAATGTTGATCACATATAGCCCCAAACACATTGTCAAGAAGCTACATGCATTTGTGATCCTATGGTCTCTATTCAAGACCTTTATTGCATAAGGAGACATGAAGGAGAATCATCATATGATCTCTATGCACGATTTATGGATACTATGTCTACAATTCTTGAGTATCACAGACCTAAAAATTTAGTATGCATTGATTTATTTTATGAATCTTATGAACCAGGTTTGAGTGCTCTACCAAAGGAGTTGAAGCCTGTTAAGCTTGACCAAGTGTGTGAATACTTTTCTCTTTTAAAAAAGATTAGAGATTATCATTAAAAACTATTATGTTTTCAACCTGTAATGATAATGATTCTACTACTCCATATGAGTCAAGCAATGAGATATCACATGAAGAAGAAGAGAGTAGAGAAAAGGTTGAAAATGCATACCTCAGTGTAGCAAATGAAATGTGGGATAAGTTCATTGGTTATGTAGATAATGATTATAGTCATCATTTTTCAAATGAATGGTCTAGAGAACAAAAGGAGGTATGCAAAGTTATCCCTTGTTGTAACTCTACTAATTAGGGAATAGAAATGGGCCCAAGTATTCAACATGGTGAATCAAACCAAGTGATTGGTGATGTTGAGGTAGTGTGTGTAAATGGCCAATCTAAAGAGAAGGAGCCTAAATACATGTTTGGTGTTCTCCTAGGTTTCAATTCTTTTGAAGATTCCAATATCTATAGTCCTATGGAAGACATAAAACTATGTAAATTCAATCTAAAATTTCTGAACATAGTTTCAGTGTTGATAAGTCCCCTTGCTGTAGTAACTATGATGGCATCGAGTATGGTCATTCCTTTGATAATTATGATTATCCTCATGAAGTAGAGCTAGAATCCTTTGCTTCACATAATAAATATGTTGATAATGATGGGAACACATGTTTGCTCGAGAAGGAACAATTTTCTTCTTGTGAAGAGTTTTCAAATGTGAGTCAAAGATGTTAATTATTGATGATGTGAATGAAGTTGAAAATCTATTTGTATGCTCTTCTAGTGCTTGTAATAATTTTGAATACAATGATGATATGAAAGATTTAGGCCTTCATGCTAAGGAGGCGAAGCTTTTATGACAAAAATGAGTGTAAGAAAAAACCCCTTATTTTATGAGCTCCATCTTCATTAGTTAATAGAAATGATGATCCTTATTGGTGTAGAGATAATACACTCTTTGCTAAGAACTTTGATGATGCATCCTGACATGGGGTTAGAATGTGGCCTTGAGAAAAAAAAGAAACATATTGATCAACTCCTTGAGGGAATTGCCTATGAATGTTTCACATTTGATACAACTGTTCTGGTAAGGTTGAGTATCATGATGCCAACTACTTGAAAGAGTATGAACACTTTCAGTTTCCAATTCAATTGGGAGATATTTTGATGGAGCATGTCAATAAGATGAAGAGAAACAAATGTTATTTTCATTATGAACATGTTTCATGTGATGAATATAACACATATGTGTCATGTGATGATGAAATTTTTTAGTTTATGCCTGGTTGTACAATGTAGAATGATAGAGATTACATTAACAATGGTATGCTCAAAAAAACTGTGAGAGATGTTAGTGGCAATGTTTATAATTAGGAAATTTTTAGTGGTAAGCACATATTTATGCTTGTAAGAAGAGGGCTATACTTGTTGTAGTGGTATGGCAGAGGTAAATTTGGGTTGAGGGAAATTAGTTCCTTCAATAGGTTGGTGTTTGATAGAGGCAAACATTGGTTCTTCTTTTCATTTGATGGCCTAGGGCCATCAAATAAAGTTTGAAAATTTGAATAAAGAACTCCGTTGCCCAATGGATCTGGCACTTGGTCTACTCTTCCAGAAGATTGCAAATTTTCACATTGTTCACTGAGGAATAGATGTCCTCAAAAAGAGCCACTATTGGTATTGTAAAATTTTGCAAAATTTTAAGTCCCCATGTTGAAAAATTTACTTTGCACACTCAAAAATGCACTTGAAAAAATATACCCTAGTGACCTACTTTGGAGGGTCATAATTTAGAGCCCATTTGATTTCATGTCAAATCCCTTGGTGAGTGTATTCATTTGTCATATGTGAACATGTATGTTTTATTTTATCTTCGTGTGATGAGTTTTGATAGAATTTTGAAGCACAAAGCTAGAGGGTTTTGGGAGTATTTTGTTGTTTGCAAAATCTCAGTCCTGTGAAGTGGCATCTTGTTCAAACTGATATTTCATGGCTGGATGATTGCCTTGCCTATATTTGATCCAATGAAATTCATCCTCAAAGTTGGATAGAGGTAATCTAGTGAGGGAGAGCAACTCTTGCATAGACTTAGCCATAATAAGCAACTTTGGGGACAAGAGACAACAAAGAAGTAAATCTTTCCACCACCTAGCTCTTGACAAACCAAGAAGGTAGTCACTTATGTACTCACCAGAGAAGATTTGTGAAGATCTCATTAGGTTCCTGAAATCAGAGTGTGAAATGGGGGAGTCAAGCAACCAAGGTTCCTCCCAAAATTTGATGTTATTACCATTCCCAAGCATCCATTTCATCTCGGACATGAGCAACCCCTACATTCTACAAATGTTCTTCCATGCCAACAATCCAGAAGGGTGATCACCAGAGAGGCATTTAATCATGGGTCTATTTCCAAGATACTTAGTATTCATGATCTTGCACCAGTCTTTTTTATTCCTTAATTGGTCCCAACCAACCTTAGCAAGTAAGGATTTATTGGTGCATTGGACATTCCTGATCCAAGCCCACCACAAGATTTAGGCATACAAACTTTGTCCCAGTTGACTAGAGAAAACTTATTTTTCTACTTAGTCCTTAACCATAAGAAGTTCCTTTGAATTTTTTCAAACTTCTCAGGAATATATCTGGGGATCTTAAATATAGAAAGGAATTAGACATGGATCCCATGAAGAGCAACAGACAAAAGTTCAATTTTACCGGCATGGCTGAGAATGGAGCCTTTCCACCCCACCAGCTTCCTTTGGATCCTTTCGAGAATAGTGTTCCAAAAAGTAGGAGTGACTTCCTTGATAGTAAGGGGAAGCCAAATATACATTGAAGGGAGAGAGCCACTCACACAACCTATGACAACAGTCACCCGAGCTTGGAGAGGAGTGTTGATGAAGAAGTAAATCATGCTTTTGTTATAATTTATACAATGGCTAGAGCAAGCAACATAATATAACTAATGATACATGTTATGAGGCATAATATAAAATATTTCTAAAGGAAGTAAATAACAAATGATAGTCAAATTTAGGAATGGGTTGTATGGATTTTTATCTTGGTATGTTTGGATCTTGTTTGCACCATTTTAGGAATCAATTTGATAGTGCCAAATTTTACTAGAGTCCTAGCTCTTCTAGGAACTTAGGCCTCATTTTTCTCATTACATATAACCAATATGAGAAATATTTGTATTGTTCTCCATTTTTCAATCTTTCTTAAGTGTTTCTCTTTGCCATTCCTCATGTGCCTACTTTATGTTAGAAGTTTTAGGGATCCTATAAGTTTCTAAGTTTGTGGTGTTTTATGTTAAAATTTATAAGGGACTATGATTTTTTTAGAGTTTTATATTTTCCCATCTTGGCATGCCTTTCCTTCCAACTCCACTCTACTCCTTTGTCTTTGTCAAGATATTGGACTTCGCCATCTAGGAATACATTTCATTGCTTCCCCACCTTCATCCCTTTTCCTTGTCAAACATTTAGAGTTATCCTTCCCAACATCCATTTCATCTATTCCTTACCTTTGTTAATGTTTCAAAATTTATCTTACCAAAATGATCTTCATAAAAACTGAAACCATGTACACTAATTTACTTATTGGCACTAGAGTTTTGGCCATACCTTTATCTTGGTACCTTTTATTTTAGAATGAATTATTTCTTGCTCTTGATCCCTAATTCCTTAATAGTAGTATGGGTTATAAGGTATCCCTAGCCTTTGATCCTCAAACTCCAAAAATCATGTGTTTTACACTATTCACTCCCACATACCTCCTACATGACCTAAGTTTCCATTAATTTCCTAATATGGCCTTGAAACTACCCAATTATATTTTTCCATAAAAAAATTTATTTAATATTAAGGGTGTGGATTCATATGTAACTATAGTGATGGAAGAACAAATACAATCATTTTTCTATGAATGTGATGGTTGAAATTTGAAGCTCTTGATGGTTCTCATGTTAGCTCCCAACCATAAATCATGTAGATTTGTGGGCTCTTACTTGGCCTGCATGCCAAAACTAGAGGCACGATAAATCAAAGGATGATTTACATATTTGGAGGATGTTCCTCTATATCTCCTACAATACTTTGGACATATAAATCTAGGTAGTTTTTCATGTGATTTTAGGCACAAATCAAAAGGGAATGATGATTACAATTGGGTTTCCTCATCCAATCTATGATTTTATCATTATCTTGAGGCTCCCACACATAAATTAGCTGCCTAAACTAAATATTTATAAATACCAATTTGTTATTCATTCAAAGGGTTAGTTGTTGAGCTATTTTTTGGGGTTGGAAAGGTCTATAGTTGATTTTATGGCATCAAATAATGCATGTTAGAGTTATAAATGAAGGGATAAATTTGGTGAGGAGTAGGAAGGGTTTGTAATAGCACATATCCATGTATCGGTATGTCTCCATGGAAATTGGTAATGATTAAGGGACATGTATAGTCAAAGTTGTATATTTTCTCTCACTACATTTGTTGGTGTGATTGTAAGAAGGGTTAGATGTAAATGTGACAAATTTTAATGCATTATAAATGATTTTCAATGGTTTTTCCTCTATTACATATGGATTATTATAGTTTTGAGATAGATTATTAAGTATATCCATCACATAGAATATAATCTTTGATTTGCATGTAAATGAAATCTACTTTTGTTAATACTTTACCTAATGATATCTCTTTCCTCTTTGTTGTTCATGGCTATGTTACCTAATGAAGTAGGCACTAGTCTACATTGGTGAAGGATTAAAGAATCATCATTAATACACCCTCCATCCTTGTTATAAGTAGGTGTATATAATGAGTAATTTAGGATATACATGTTATTCATGATTTAGTGTTATAAACCAAAAATTCAATCTAAGAAAATATAATGGATAAATCATTATAAAATAATTTCATGCTTGTTAGAATCTTGGAACTATGTGTACAAATCCAAATAAAATAATTTAAAAGGATTAGAATATCAATATCATCTATAGGTGTGTGTGCAAGACATTTTATCATTCATATAATGTGTTTTATGGAGCTAGTTTATCTTGATCTTGTGATAGATATAGGGGTCAAGTGTAAAATTAGGTATAAGTGTTGATTTGTTACAATCAACATTACATCTTAATTGGTTCAAAACCATATCAAGGTCACCTCTAGGAATACCCTCCTAGGTCTAAGCTCACCCAAAGTGTAGGAGAGACTACCCACTCTCATACATTTCACTTTATTCCTTAATTATTGATGAACCCGTATTTTACACTTTTAATGATAAATCCCTACCCTTGAAGGTAGGAAGAAGTTATAATATTATGGAGCTATGTTTTTAGGAACAATAGAACCATGGTAATATCTATTGGTGGTATTTTTCCCCTCCATGAGTTTATATATAGAAGGTTTGAGATGGAGGCATTGAGGATTTTTTTATGCAAGGTTATCTTGTTATTTTTCCTCCAAAAGAGTAATACATAGATTTCTATGTTAAGATTTTGAGTCTACAAGTGTATTATAACATGTTTTTATTGCAGACTAATACATTGGTTCAATTTTGAAGATTTTGGGGTTTTATATCCAAAATGGTTTTCCTCATGCATAATTATGTTTCTTCTCTTCTATCTATTTTTTTTCTTCTTTCATATTCTTAAAGTGTTAACTTACATGCCATTATGTTGCTAAAATTTACTTAGATATAAAAGATGCATTATTTTTCCTCTAAGGGTTAAAGGTAGGAAATTAACTATCTATTTTTTCTTTAAGGGCATAATAGTAGGTGCTTGTATCAAGAAATATTGAATATTTTATTAAGAAAATAATAGTGTAGAGTCATAAATTTTCATCCTTGATAATTTCAAACTAGATTTTGCTCCCTCCTATGTGCATGGACCTAATTGTACATTTAATGCCCTAAATTATGCATTTTGTGGCCCATTTGGACATTTATCCAAAAACCACATGTATAAAATTGAGGTAAAAAATTAAAGTTTACTCCCAAAACTTTATACCTTACAAAATAGGGCTAGGACAAGGGCACCCTAAGTGATTTTGTCCCCCTATTTTGGCTCCAATTTTTAATATGTTAGAGTGGGAACTTTATTATTTTAATTTCAAATGTCAAATGTTGGCTATTGGAATTTGATTTGTGGGAATTAGAATTATTATGTATAAATACTAGTCATATCACCATTTGAAGATATCTAACAAGAATATGAAATCAAGAACACTATCAAGCAATTATTATCAATTCAAGAGAAATCAAGAGTAAGATTATTGTAAAATTTCATTGTCAAAGCATCATGTCAAGTTTTATGTGAGTTTGTTCATGTTTATGCATACATTTTATTTGTGAGAACTAACCCTTGTAGGTCTTCAAAGCAAGCCAAGCCAAATTGCAATAAAGCCTTCAGGATATGTGCATGACTTCATTCCTTCAAGGAAATAGATATGAGTGGTGAGTTGTAGTCCATTGTTGATTCATCATTCATTTATCATTTAGCCTCTATCCCTCAAAAGGATAAGCTCTCTATTATCAAATTTTCCATTTGGAAACACCTACATGGGGTTTGATTGAGGCAAGACCCTATATGGAACAACCATTCATCTCTCTTTGAATGTGCAGGTTACAAAGCTAAAGAATATTGGAGTAATATTAAAGACATGTTTATCATTGTTGGATTCAAACCATACAACTTGGAAAGATACAAAAACTCAATTATCTCGACAACCGCCAAAGATTCAACTGCGGGATTTGAAAGGGAGAAGCCTCTAATCAGACACCTAAAGACTGTGAAGATGGATTTAAAATTCAGTTTTTAGGACATAGGTGCCCTGGGCAACTTGGTATTGTAAAATTAGGCTTAAATTTGTATGATAGGTACACATAACTTTGCCCTTTCCAAATTTTCTGTTGAAATTTAGTTTTACAATTTCTATGTTATAACAAACTTATATTTTTAGATTAAGTCATATAGTTTCATCAAGTCAATAAATCCCAATCAATTCTAGTCAATTTCCAAGGCATAAAAAGATTAGATTCGAGGCTAATTGACTCACCTTCAAGTTTGGAAGTCAATTTAATATCCTTGCCAATTTGCATCCTAATGTTGTATGGAATGGATTGATGTTACTGATCTAAGCATTAGACATAGGATCCTTTTTACATCTAAACATTTTGGTGAACGCAACATCTCCTACACTTGCAATTTTTCTAATTTTTCATTGCATAAAATCTAAAAATTGAATTCAAACCTAGGTTGCTTGAAAATCTTGTTGATAATTTGCATTTATTTAAAAAAAAAAAACACTTTCATTAGTTTTCCATCATAAAAAAATTGCAAAAATTTTGATATATGATTTTCCTTGTCTAGGGTTTAGATCCAAATTATTTTCATTGAGAAAATTAATTACAAAATTATTGGAGCATCTATGCATGCATATTTTGGTGAAATACATTGGAAAGTAAAAAAAAATGCATAGTATTTTTACTTTAAAAGGTCAAAAAGCATTGCTTTTCTATATTTTTTGGAAAATTATGTCAATTATAATATTTAATTTATAGAAATTATAATTTGAACATATTCATTTGTCCTAAAAATATCCAAAATTGCATGCATGTATCTGATTCATATAGCAAAATTAGGTTTTGGTGCATTTCTAAAAAAATGTTAACTTTTAGACTTGAACCTCTGAGACATAGGACCCTAGGACACTGTAGATCATTTCCAAACTTTTGATTTTACCAAAATACTTGCCAAACATAGGCACCCTTTTCTAGCCATCTTGGTGCAGTCACAGATGGAGGGTTTAGAAAGGATTGTCCAAGGATGCAACTTAGAGTTCAACACAACAAAAATAACACAAGAAATGCTCAAAAATCCAACAAATTCCAGTCTTACATGCATCATTTTCCTTATATGCAGAATAACTAGGGCTCACAAGCCTATCACAAGGGCATTACAGATATTACAATTGACACAATGCCTTATTACATTCCACAACCTAGAAGGATGGATTGAATTGCGAACTATTGCTAATGATCTACTTGATTCACTAATTTCTAATGAATTACAAATGATATTAATTATTAATCTCAAGCTCAATTATGATTTGCATTAGTCTCAAGGGCTTACAACCCCATGTAAGATCAAACATGTAGGTCGACCAACAAGCATGAAAAGATAACCCATCAGTAAATGAAATGAATTACGGATCTCCAAGAAAGTTCCCCTTGGACCTAAAATCTTTGAATGATGTTCCATTAAGCTCCGCACATTCCATAAGAGGTCTACACAACTAATTTGAACCAGGTCGACCCTGAATGCTCTGTCTGAGAATTGATAGTGAAGTTCTAGGAACAATGAATTTCTGCAAACAAATGCAAATATTTTGAAAACTAAATATCTCATAGATGACCTCGTGTAGAACCCATATCTTGCTTCAAGAGTTGAGAAATGATATAATGGTAAAATACAGAAGAAACTACTAAGACAACTATAGACTAAACTGTCAAGAAAGAAATGTTAGAAAATAAATGTTTTTGGTTGATACAGGATTGCTTTACAACCAAGGATGGTCTTGCATTAATGTGCAAGATAATTCAACAATTACTTTTATTGGTAGAGAAATTATGTGACCCTCAAAGAGGAAATAGACTGCATTGTGATTGAAATTATATAACTATAGGAGTGAAATATTTAACAAGGGTTGGTCCTTTTACTATATTCTTGACTGCAAAAATCTTAGATTCCTCTAGAATTTAAAATTTTATAAGCCCAATCTACAAGTGGTAAGGTTAAATATAAATTATAGGAAGGTTTGTAATTGAAACTAAGCATGAAATTGACTTTCTCCATGGTAGATTGAAATGATTTAAACAAATATTTGAACATATTTTTGGGTTTCCTCTAGCCTAATTTACTGGTATGAATATAATGAGAATTAAATAAATGCGCTAATAGAATTTTAAATAATTATAATCCTTTGTAGTGTATTTATTTAATTTCATATAGGTTAGTGTTGCTTTGTGATAGATTATTAAGAATGCAAATCTAGTTCTAGGTGTGGGTTACAAGTGTGCTCTTTTCCTCCTTAAAGGTTATGAATTTATTTCTCATAAGAGTAGGCACTTTTCTTGAGTATTAAATGATCAAGAACATTTTCTTTGTAATATCCTTATCCTTATTATTTTCAATTTATGGATATGATCCATTTTATTCACCCCTCCATTAATATCACTACTCACATTTCATGTGAGCTAAGATTGATAAACTAATAGATAAACTTGTGAGCAAGTCATCATTTTATTACATGTGTATGGTTGGTTTAACAAAAATATCTATGAAAAAACATATTTATACTATCTTAATATACATTTATGTGTGTATAAAATATGTGAGTGCAAAAGTAAGTAATACACCACACCAATGAAACATTATATTAGAGAATTCAAATAACAATCTAATCGAATTGAAACAAACAAACTCTCTAAAGTCGTCCCATTGTCTTGTATCTCCAAAGATTTTTCAAGTCATTATGGCTCTTAGATTGTTTGTATGCACATGACTTGTCAAATGATAGCCTGGAGAATGAGATGCTAGAAATGTAATAAACCTTTCTACATGATTGATTGCTAAAATGTTGTAGATGATTGTGCAAAGATTATGATAATGCTATGATATTGATAATGGAAATACTATGATGCAACTACAGTAATTTTAAGATGTAGCTAATGGTAAAGCCATGATTAAACTAAATGATGCTAAGATGCAAATGTTAAAATGCTAATGCTAAGATAATTCTAATGACAATGCTCTCTAAAATTTTGCAGAGTTTAATTATGCTAGCTCTCTATGTGAAAATGTTGTAAATGAGGTTGTATTTATAGATTTCTCCAAGGCATAAGCCTATGTTGTAGGATTCAACAGTCTGGATTTGATCTAGAGAGATGGACGGTCGAATGTGAAGAGGTTAGAGAGAATCAAGGAGAGTGTTCCCTTTAGAAGAAAAAATTGCCAAGTGTGAAGAGGAATCAAATGGAGGAGAAAGCCAAGTGTCAAAATTGGTTAGAATTTGTTGAAGATAAATGCCAATTAAGAATATTTAATTTTATGAGACACATGAGGTGGAATATGAGAAAGTAGAAATGTGACTAAATTCAAATTTAAAATTCGAATTTAATAAAAGGGAGTTAATTAAATTAAAAAAAACTAATTAAAGTTGTTTATTTAATTAAGACATGAAGAAAATGATTTAAGATAGGAAGAATTTAAGAAAGTGAATTATATAAATAAGTTTGTTGATTTATTTATGAGTAGAAGAATTAAAGGTTTTATTAATTTAATAAATTTTATTTAATTAATTTCCTCTAGACCAAATTTAGGTGTATACATTTTTCCTCTCTTTGAAGTGATGTGCTTGCGACACATTGCTTCAAAGAAAAAATTTGTTAGTGCTGAAAAAAAATTCGATATACCCCAGACGTTGATCTTTCGAGTGATGATGGATATATGCCCCCTTGGGAGATAAATTGGGATTTTTTTTGAATTTTTTTAAAATTTTAAGATTTGCAAATTTTATGGTGTTGAGATGATTTATCTCCTGATAAATAATATTGATCCTGCCATATTTGATTAATTGATGCCCTAGTTAAAAAAAATAAAACAATCCCACCCAAATCCCACTTAATTACCCCCTTTAAAAGATGAAAAGGTGAAAAAGTGATATCATTTGATTTCACTTGCATTTGGAGATTGAGCTGATTAAGAGATTGGAGCAAAATGGTGATCCCCTACCAAACCCACTGATTTGAGTGAGTTCAACGTCACAACCGCCCGACCGTGTATGGACCTCCGGTACATACCCCAAGAAACTGCTTCATGAAATTTGAATTTTCTTTTTCTCACGTTTTTATCATTTGAAATATGTTTCACGCGTTTTAGTGCATTTAGGGTTTGATATAGTGCATTGGGTAGTTGTTTTAGCACATATGGTAATTTTGTGCATAGATGTAGTTTTTTAGCACATTGAGTATCTATTGTAGCACATATGGTAGTGTAGTACATTTGGGTCATGAATTAGCGCATTGAGTTATTTTTCTAGTGCATTTAGTTAGTTAGTGCATATAAGTTACAATTTAGCGCATTTAGAGATATAGCGCATGTAGGTCTTGAAGTAGCACATAGATGAAATTTTCTAGCGCATTGGGTAGTTTAGCGCATATAGGTCATGAAGTAGTGCATTAGGTGATTTTTCTTCCTCATTCAGTTTATTAGAACATAGAGACTGTAGAATGGCGCATTTGGTAGTTTGGTGCATAGGGACCTTGTTTTGGTGCATTGATAGAATTTTTTAGCACCTCCATGATTTCAGTGCATAGAAGCACTGTTTCAATGCATTTACACCAGATTGATGAAATTTTGGTTATTCTCCTTGATTTTGATGTTTGATGATTGTGCCAACCAATGCTTTGATGATGTTTGATGATTGATCTCATGATAGGTGAGAATCAATGATAGGATAGATAATGATTGACCTCATGATAGGTGAGGATCAATGATAGACCCTCAACGAGATTTGATCAAACTCTCATTAGAGATGATTAGATTGATTAATAGGTTGCTTGATAAGATGTTGATTTGAGATATGTCATGATTATAGGAGGATTTTAGAGTTCTTCAGTCTTGGGTGTGCTTCCCGAAGAACTGGGACATGATTCCACAACTGGTGCAGGCTGATTTAGATGTGATTTCACGATGCGGGTTATTGTCTTTGATGGATATGCCCCAATATAGGATCAACATGGGACTTTTGATTGCTCTAGCTAAGAGGTGGCATAGTGACCACACCACCTTTCATTTAGCCCTTTGTTGAGATGACAGTTACGCTAGAGGATGTATTCGTATCTTGGGGATTCTTGTGTCGGTGAGCTAGTTGTTTACGATCACATGGAGCAAGGAGGTACTAATGCATTGCAGAGGATTTTCCATGATGACGATATTAGAGGATATGAGATCCCATGGTGGGAGATGGTTGCTTTGTATCAGCCATTACCATGTGTTATAGCCAGATTCATTGGATGTTTTCTATGTCCTGACCATAGGTCAAAGGGACTATCAGTCAGTTGGGGTCAAATTTTAGAGAGCATGATTACGTAGGGGATCAAATATGCATGGGGATCTTGCATGCTAGCACACTTGTATCATGATCTTCATCAGGTAGCATATCTTGGAGCTGTTAGTTTATCAACTAGGGTTACACTACTGCAGATTTGGACTTGGGATCACATAGCTATTACTCGACCTGTGGCGGATAGAGACTGTCTAGTTGGCAGGCCCTTTATTTTTGGATATATAGGTTTAATTGTCCAACACAAGCTGGTCAAATTGGAGTACTGGCAGTGAGTGTTGGATGATCTAGAGATGGTCACATGGAGACCCTACTTGGATTGTGAGCAGTGGCCAAAGGATGACATTGAGATGCCATATGTTTTCACTTCCAATTACCTGATTGGGTGGACACCATATGTTATTAAGATATTCCTGGTTATGAGAGTGATTTGACAATATGGTAGAGCTCAGGTTATTCCCAAGGAGTTGCCTTGTATGCATGGAGATGATAGGATATTCCAGAGTGGGGACTTGTCTTATCCTATGATGCTGCTTGTTAGGAGTATTTCAGATTATAGCCATGGATATGGGATTACCATCCAGAGATTGCAAATGCATTGATGATAGATGATTATGCACCATATTTCTTTACACATCCTTTCCAAAGGATATCCAATCTAGAGGATCTAGTACCAGCTTTGGATGATGATGAGAGGGCAACATTGCATGTACCTAGATGGAGGAGGGATGGAGGAGATGGAGATGAGGAGGAGGGTGATGGTGGGGATGGAGATGGTGGAGATGGGGTGATGGAGGTGGTGGAGGTGGTGGGATGGTATTGGATGTCAGAATGGCTCAGAGGAGGAGATCTACGGTGCCCTTAGGACAGCGACAGGTAGGGCTAGCACCAATTTAGATTCGCTTGCCCTCTCGTCAGCAGTAGGCACAAATAGATGGCCTACAAACACATGTGCAAAAATTACAGGGGTAGTTATCTTAGGCACATGCATAGATTGCATCTCTAAAAATAGAGAGAGATACCCTGAGATAGAGATGCGAGTAGGAAGAGGCCTTATCTGAGAGGTTACAGAGAGTTGCCGAGGGGACCACCACAGGAGATATGCTCAGAGGTACAAAATTTAGCCAGCGAGGCTGAGTATTAGAGACTACGATATTATGAGGCAGTTCCTCTAGAGCGGCATGCCTTGAGTTATGCATAGTGGGTTAGTACCAGATTAGGTCATAGTCATTTGCAGACCATGAGCAGGGGTGTGGCTGGGCCACCTCCTAGGGATCTAGGTGCAGGTCCATCTGGTGGTGCAACAAGAGGTTTAGTTAGGCCGACAGTGTCTGGGGGGAGCAACACATAGCTCCTATGCTCAGAGTTGATGTATTGACACTTGATGATGTATTCACTTGTTCAATTGGGGACTTTGTGGTATTTTGCCACATTTTGTTGATGTATCTTTTGATGTTTTTTATGATATCATTGTACACTTGACATTTATTTTGAGATTGTATATAAGATGCAGCCGATATTATCAATCTATATGTTGTCTATATGCTTTTTATGATGGATGTTTATGATGAATGCATTTGATTTCCATTTTATATGCTATGTGATGTTTTATATGATTATGCCATGGTTATGTATGGATGCATTAATGAAATAATGATGTATGGATTATGATGCTATATGTTTTATGCATGATGCTTTTATGCTATATGGGATGAATTTGATTATGCAACTTAAAATGTAATGCATTTTTCTAATGCAAATATATGATCTAATGCATGGATGGATGATCAATGATAATGCTTTCTAATGTATGTATGATAATGTTTTCTAATGTATGCATGATATGACGATGTTTATGCAAGTATATGTGAATGATCTTATTTTTTTTAATGCCAAATGTACTCAATATTTTGATGAGAGAGATAAAATCATTTTGAAATTTTCCAGCCTTGGAAAGATCTATAATGCAGATGCAAAACTAATATGGATGCAATTTATCTTAACCATGCAAATCTAAATATGCAATGTTGTCATTTTTTCAGCCAATTTGTTGTGCTTGGTATCATCATTGAGATTTTAATATGTTGAAAATTAGTACAAACATTGATGGTATAATTAGACCATGATGACCTGAGTACAACTTCCATGGATTTTTGATATTGCAAGGTAATACAGGCATCTAGGTATAATTGAACCAAGATGACCTGAGTATTGCTTGCATAAAACAAAAAAGAGTTAATCCTTTTCCTATGCAAATTCAAAATGTCATCAACGATACTTTGTAGAGCACGTCCTGTAAAAAAATTGCATAGGAGTAATGATTAACTCACAAACAATAGACGGAGAAAATGTCATTCTTCTTCATAGCTTCTCTAGTCCATGACATCCTTGAGTTGCTCCAAAGAAATGATAACAAAAATCAAGATACAACAATTGAACATTCATGCCAAAGTGATTAAACCATGCTTTAGAAGAGCATCATCCAATTTGATATATTTTTGACTAATTGTGTTGTTGATTTGGATTGTTGATTTTTTTTTAATTTGTGTGATGGATGTTCAATGTTGAATTTTCATTGTGATTGTTGTTTTTGCTGTGTTGTCTTACTGTTTGCTTGTTTGTTGTTTTAAGCTCAAAGTAGATTTCCCCCAATGAGTTTAGGATTTTGCCTCCAGTGAGAAACCAACCATTTATTGTGAAATATGCACAATGATAACCAAGCTAGGATGAGACACAACCGCAACACCCAGATATGTACACGAGGTTCTTTCAATGATCAAGCATAGTGATGGCGAAAAGTGGATGGCCAACACATGCTCCAATAGATGGAAAAGCTAACCTATCACAAATAACACCTATTGCTAGGTTTTCACTACTTGTTTTTATTGCACTTTTTCAGATTTTATAATTTTTTTGTTGTCACCAAGACACTTTTTTTCCAGGTTTTCATCAAGGTAATGATTTTTTCACTTTTGGTATTTTTTCCTTTTTTCCTTTTTTTGTATTTTTGGTTTTTCTGATTTTTTTGTATTTTTCTTCTTTTTCTGATTTTGTTTTGTATTTTTCTACTTTCTGACCATGCATTGGATGAGTTAGGTATAAAAATTCTTGAGATGAAGGATGTTGATGGGTTCTTCAAACAGGTCCCCTTCAAGTGTAGATAACTGATATGCTCCAGATCTATAAACTGATACAATTATAAAAGGACCTAGCCAATTAGGTTCAAATTTTCCTTTCTTTTCTCAATCCTGTTGATTATGGGGATTTTCCTTTAGGACCAAGTTGCCAACTTGAAATGTTATTGGTCTGACCCTGTGATTATAACTTCTTGACATTATTTGTTGATAGGACTTTAGATGATCCACAACATGCTGATGACATTCATCTAACAATTCCAACTCCTATAATATGGATACCCGATAGTCTTCCTCTGAAATGATTCCTTTCAATGAAACTCATAGTGAAGGTAACTCAACCTCAATAGGTAAAATGGCCTCTGCTCCATACACAAGGGCATATGGTGTGGCTCCTGTAGGGGTGCAAATGCTAGTACAGTATGCCCACAAAGTAGGGTTTAGTTGAACATGCCTGTCATGTCCAACATTGTTGACAATTTACTTCAAGATTTTCAAGATGATTTTGTTTGATGCTTCTGCTTGGCCATTCCCTTGAGGGTAGTAAGGTGTGGAAAATTAGTGCTAGATATAGAATTTTTTAGAAAGTTCTTGTACATCCTGATTTTTGAAAGGTCTACCATTGTCAATGACAATGGAGCTAGGGATACCATATCGATAGATAATGTAGTTCAGGATGAAAGAGGCAATTTTTTTACCCGTGATGGTGGTCAATGGTATGACTTCAATCCACTTTGTGAAATAATTTGTAGCTGTGATGATGAATTTGTGTCCATTAGAGGGAGATGGATGAATCTTACCCACAAGATCAAGTCCCCATTGACGGAAAGGCCAAGTTGATGTGAATGGTTGCAGCTCTTGTACCGGTGCATGTATAAGGTTTCCATGGACTTCTTGCACTTCTTGACAAATTGGAACGATTATTTTTCCATGTTCAACCAATAGTATCTCAAGCATAGGAGTTTCTTAGTGAGAGTAAGACCACTTGAATGAGTGCCACATATACCTTCATGAACCTCTTGTAAAGTGGTTTCAAATTTGTTACGTTCAAGACATCGAAGGATAGTACAATCGAGACCTCGTTGATAAAGTATACTGGCTATCAGGGTGTGTCAAGCTGCTTGATGGATAGAGTTGTGTTTTTGGTTTCGGGATAGATTAGGTGGAAGGGTATTGTCTCTTAAATAGGTGTAGATATTCCCATAGATTGAAGAATCAACCTCAACTAGATGGTACATGACTTGAGATTCAGGATTGCCACAGGTGGGATTAAACAATTGTTCCACCATGAATTCATAATGAGCTCATTTTTTTGGTATTTGTAGAAGAGAAGCAATGGTTGCCATGGCATCTACAACTTTGTTGTCCACTTGTGGAATTTTTTCAAACTTGATTTCAACAAAGTATTTCTTGAATTCATCCACCATTCTCTTGTAGGGCATCAACTTGTCATCTTTTGTCTGATAGTCATCATTAACCTAATTTATGACCAATTGAGAATCTCCATAGACTTGTAACGCTATAATTTTCCATTCCACTGCTACCTTGATACCAATGATTAATGCTTCATATTTGGTTGTGTTGTTAGTGCAAGGGAACATCAACCTATAAGATTTTGGAATAGTGTGTCCTTGAGGAGTAACAAATAGAATTCCAACACCTGATCCATGTTGAGTGTAAGATCCATCAAAATATAATGTCCAATGTTGTGTTGTCATTGTGAAGACAATTGCATCTGAAAATTCAATGTGCATGGGATGATCATCTTGCAGTGGTGCTTCAGCTAACTAATCTACTATTGCTTGGCCCTTGATTGCTCTTCTATCCACATATTGGATGTCAAATTCACTCAATATCATCACCCACTTTGCTAATCTTCCTGTTAAATTGGATTTGCTGAGTAGATATTTCAATGGATCTATCTTGGCTATTAGTTTGATGGCATGTGTTGGCATATAGTGTCATAATTGTTGGGTAGCAAACACCACGACTAAACATGCTGTTTCAATGAATGTGTAGTTAAGTTCATAGCCATTCAATGTTCTGCTGATGTAATAGATCACCCTTTCTTTTCCTGGAGAGTCTTCTTGTGCTAGCAAATCTCCCAAAGATGCCTTAGTAGTTGCTATGTAAAGTAGGAGTGGTTTTCCCTCTCTTGGTGATACCAAGATAGGTGGACTCATCATATATTATTTCAATTGATTAAAAGCAACTTCACATTTTTCATCCCATCTGAAAGAAACATTCTTGTGTAGCAAATGAGTAAAAGGGTGACTTTTGTTTACCAATTGAGATATGAATCTTCTGATGGCTTGGAATCTTCCTTGTAGATATCTTAGTTGGCTGATACTCTTAGGCGGTGGCATTTCCATGATGGCTTTGACTTTCACTAGATCTACTTCGATGCCTTTAGCTGAGACTATGCAGCCTAAGAGTTTTGCTGATGTTACTCCAAATACACACTTCTTTGGGTTTAAGCACACATTGAACTTTTACAACCTAGTAAAGATCTTATCCAAGATTTCTATATGTCCTTCCCTGGTGAATGAATTTGCTAGCAAGTCATCCACATATTCCTCCATGAATGTGTGCATCATGTCATGAAAAATTGTTGTCATTGCACGCTGATAGGTGGCTCCTTTATTCTTTAATCCAAAATGCATGACATTCCAACAAAATCTACCCCATGGGCATGTGAAGGTTGTTTTGTCTTGGTCTTCAGGTGCAATTTTTATCTGATTATAGCCTGAAAATTCATCCATGAGTGATAAAATCATGTTTCCTATTATTAAATCCACGATGATGTCTATATTGGGAAAAGGAAAGTCATCCTTCGGACAAGCCTTTTTAAGATGTCTAAATTTTGTGTATATTCTGATACTGTTGTGTAGTTTGGAGAATGGTACAATGTTTGAGATCCATTCAGCATAATCAATTGGTCGGATAAATCCCGCATCTAACAAATTTTTTAGTTATGCTTTCACCAATAGGGTGATGTGTGGATGCATTTTTCTCAATTTCTGATTTAGTAGCTTCACTCCAGGTGGTAGGGATAAATGGTGCATTACAAGATCTGGATATATTCCTAGCATATCAGTGTAGGACCAAGAAAAATTGATTTGTCTTTCTTCAAATAATTTGGTGAAGCTTTGCTTTTCTTGCTCTGTCATGGATGCTAGTAGATGTAGAGTCTTGACTATTTCTGTAGTACCAATATTTATGGATTGTGTAGGCTCAATTAGTACTGAAGATCTCTCATGATAATGTTTAGGAAGAGTGTCAAATCTTCCATCCTTCAGTGCCTCAGAGAGGTTTCCACCATTGGATACACTCTTTATTTTTACTTTTTCATGATCTAATACTGCCATTGAATGGTTTTCACCATTAGATCATTTTTTTGTATTTATCATTTTGCAACTAAGAGATTTGGAACTCCCCTGATGTGAAGCTTCATTATGAAATTCATTGGTGGAATTTGTTTTAGGATTGTTAGAACAAAGCAAATTCACTATGGCATCATCATTTGGAAAGATAGGGATATCAAGCAACTTAGTTTGTTCCTAGTCAATGAGTTCGGGATGTACCAAAGGCAAAGAATCATCAAATTAGTTTAAGTCAAAGGTGGTAAGTGTCATGATGGCAATGTTGTCAAAGTGTTTGATAGCAATGTCGAGGTCTATAATGTTACTCTCTTCTGAATTATCTATCTCGCTTGATGTCTGATAGTCCTCACTAGATTCATCAATATGTAGTGATCCAAATTCAAGTGGTCTAGACCTTGAACCTTGTCCCTCCATATGTATGGGTGAATATCTCTGTATCACATCAATTTCTTTGTCTTGAAAATATTCTTCAGACAGTGAATCCCATTCATATTCATTTGAATCTATTCAAGAACTAGCTTGTAGTTGAAGGATTCTCTCACAAATCTATTGCTTTGTTTCTTCTTTTGTCTCTTCTTTGTATCCTAGTCCCGTCTTGTCTTTTGCATTGGTTATGACAGGTTAAATTGGTTCCATGATACCTTCTTTTCTTTTTCCAATAGGACCTTTCCCTTCATATCCCATTTTCTCTAGGATTGTAAACCCTTTACCATATGGCTCTATTAGTACATTGGAAGTTGATGCTTGGGATGTTTCCTCATCTTTGTATAACTAATTTAAAACGTCCATGTCTTTAGATTCATCAACTAGAGTGCCTTCTTTTACAAACTTACCATCAAAGAGCATGATAGGTTTTGAAGATTGTTGTCTTGATGTTGATGGTTGTCAATATGGTTTCGGAGAAGGTAGTAGTTGTGAGAGACATAAGGATTACTCAATAGAATACTCACCCATGCCTTTATATTTCAACTAGATCTGTTTCTCAAATTGTTTTGACAAAGAATTTAGTTGACTTTCATGAATTGAGGAAGTGGAATCACCAATTCCTTTATCTTTTGACTAAACCTTTTTCTCAGACTGATTTGAGAAAGAATTTAGTTGGCTTTCATTGCTTGATGAACTAGAAGTTTGAGCTTCTCTATTGTGCGGCACAAAAACATCTTGGACTATCTTGAGAGTATTGTAGTATTGAGGATTGTTGGAATTAGTTGAAATTCTGATCTCTTGTCCATTGAAAGGGAATTTCAAGCATTGTTGGTATGTTGATGGTACTGCTTGCATTTCATGTATCCAAGGTCCTCCCAAGAGTATGTTGTATGTCAATTTTTTGTCTAAAACTTGAAAAACTATATCTTTTTGAATTGGTCCCACTTGAATTGGAAACACTATCAGTCCTTGAGAGGATCTTTCTTCATCATCATAGGCTTTTATAGCGATTTTTCTTCTAGCATCTATTGCATTTTCTGAGAATCCTAGTGCACAGATAAGCTTTAAAGTATAGATATTTAGACCAACTCCTCCATCTATTAAAACACGTTTAACTTGATGTTTATGAATTATAACCTCAATATGAAGTGGAGCATTGTGTGGATGAGTAAGGGATGCATCATCATTTTCTGAGAATGATAGACAATGAGGTACAATAAAATGTCCCACCATGGCTTGGAATTGACAAACTTCCAAATTGGTAGGTATTTTAGTGTCCATTAGAGCCTTTTCCAGAATATCCTTATGGGTTGGTGAAATTTTGAGAAGTTCTAGTATGGATATTTGAGCTGGGATCTTTTACAATTGGTCTACGATGTTGTATTGATTTGATGAGGTAGCGGGTGTTTTAGATGTACTTCCTTTCAATACATACTTAGACTGAGCTATTGTGGTCACATTTACTGGCATGTTGTCTTGTTTTTCTTTTATTTTGATGACATTAATTTGATTATCAGTTGCAACAATATCTTGTTTGTGTTGGAATAGGTGCCTCAATCCTTACTGGCATATAACTCCTGAAGGGAAAAGTCGCTGTGACATTATTGATGTCTGGCCGACTAAGTAGTTGGAATCTTGTTGATCAGATCAGGTCACTGTGACCTTGCAGAAGTCTTGCCGAACGCGTATACATTGGAGTCATTAGGATAACCTTTGGTGTCTCAGTGAGAAGTCCTGTCAATGTGGAGATCTCTGGCTGATAGGCCATTTTATCGGATATCGGGGAGAGTCTTGGTTGTTCGCTAGGAGCTCTCAACGATGTGTTAATGTCTCATCGACAACGTTTAGTTTGAAGTCATTGGGGAGACTTGGCCGAAAGAAATGCTATTGGTAAGAAGTCTTATCGATGTGGAAATGTCACACCAACTGTGTTCACTCGGGGTAACTCAAAGGGCTTCGAGGAGAAGTCCCAATGACATTGGTGAGTCTCGCCGATGATGAGGGGTCTTCGGTATAACTCTTGGTGAACGGTGATCATCGGTGTAACATATATGTGTTCGATAAGAACTCTCGGTGAAGGTGATAAGTCTTACCAACTGTTGCTTGGTGCTTGGTATGACTTGTGAACACTTCAGAGTAACTCTTAATGTTTCAGTATGATCTCTCAGTGAAAGTTGATTGTTTGGCCAATGAGAACACTCATGTCTATGTGACATATGAAGCTTTGTTATGACATCTCATTGAAAGTGATGAGTCTTGGCGATAGCGATACATGTGGTGAATGTCGATATGAGGTCCTGGTCACATAAGGATGTCTTACAATAGTCTCCTAAACTCGGTGTAACACAAGAAGGCTCGTTGGGATGTCTTGGCGAGAGCAATAGTCTTGCCGAAAGGAAAATTGAAGATAGTACAAGTTGTAAGCTCAGTGGAACCTCTTTCCGATGGAAACGTCTCTTGCCAACATCGATATGAAGACTTTGTGGCATCGGCAAGACATTGTTAGTGTCTCACAGAGATGCCAACAAAGTTTGAATTCTTTTGACCGGGTGAAGACTATCCTATGTGGCATCTCGTGGACCAATCAGAGGAGTCGAATTGGAACCGTTGGAAGATAGTTCGTTGTGGAAGTTCTACAAGGAAGCTCTACAGCCAGGAATGACATGAATATAGTTTGTAATCTCTATAGTGCTTCGGTTGGTTCGTTCAACAGTTGTAGTATCGGTTCGAATTGTATCAGTGGATGAATTCTATTCTATGAAGGCTGTAATGTGAATGTTCTGTAACAAGATTGATCATTGTGAAAGCTGTTGTAATTTGGCATCAAAGAGATAAGTTAGAACTCTGTATGTAATTATTTGTTACTATAATAAAAAGTGATTTCTCTTGGTGTGGTGGGTTATTCTCCCGTAAGGGTTTTCCCACATAAATCTGGTGTTCATTCGTGTTTGTCTATTTCTCTATTTCTGTTATCTATTTCAAGTGCATCTTAATTGGATTGCAATTGAAAATTTTAAAGAGTATCTGTGTTCTTCCTTGAGGTTTTGATGTTAGGAGAGTTGTTTCCACACCTTGACTTTCCTTACAGTTTGATGTCATGGATTTGATTTGATTTGATTTGATGGTGATGTCATTGAGTTGATTTTCAGTTGTAACAATGTCCTATTCATGCACAATTGTGATGTCATTAATTTGATTATCAGCTGCAACCATGTCCTGTTTGTCATTGATTTCCATGACATTGGTTTGATTGTCAACTACCGAAATATGAAGAATTGTAGAATCATAGACATAGTTCACATTTTTCCCTTTGGTTTTTGTTGAAGAGGATTCCCCTTTTTCGTAGTTAGGTAGAGGATTTTTATATGCTCCATGATCAACATTTTTTTGAGGTCCCTCTATTGATATATCATGTCTATCTATCAAGTCTTGTACCAAATGTTTTATTTGCATGTAATCATTTGTTTTGTGACCTTTGTTTCTATGAAAATCACAATAATATGCATCGTTCCACCATGGTGGTTTAACTCTTGGTTCCAAATCTCGTGCCTTTGGTAATGTTATGAGTTTGGCCACAATAATTTCCTTTATTGCTAATTCAAGTGATTGCCCCAAAGGTGTGAATTTTCTATGATTTGATGGTGTTCGATATGGTGGTGGAGCTGGTTTAAATTTGGTGTTATTTTGATTGTTGTTTTGATTGGTGTTTTGATTGGCCTTGGGTGTAATTCCTAATAGATTGAAGATTGGTTTTGCATTATGTGTTTCAGTTGCACCATCATGACCAACATTCTTGTTTCTTGTCCAAAATTTAGATTTCTCATTACTGTTATAATGGTTGGAAGATTTTGTATTATTTGGTCCTTCATTGTAGATTTTTAAGACTCTTCTTTTAACCAAGGCTTCTTCAATTTTGAGTCCATTTTCAATCATCTTTTCAAAGTTGGGTGGACATTGTAATTGAAACCTATAGCTCATCTCATTGTTTAGATTATCAATATCTCCATCTTTTCTTTTTCAGGTATAGGATGAGCATATCTAGCAAACAATCTTCTCCATCTTTGTAAGAATATGAGAAATGATTCACCATTTTTCTATTTTGTGTTGCAAATCTATCTTTCATGGTTATCTCATGTTGAATGTTGTAGGAATATTGGGTGATGAATTTATTGACCAACTCTTCAAGTGATCGTATACCTAGTGCAAGTTTTTAAAACCATTCCATGCAATGGTCACCCAAACTTCATGGAAACAATCTCATCAAATAAGTCTCTTCATGTGCATATTCCAAGCTCATGGTGCGAAATTCTCTTACATGATCTATAAGATCAAATTTACCATTGTATTTGTCATATTTTGGAAGATCACAATTTGGTGGAAATGGTATCATGTTCAAATTTCTATGAAAGGGATAAGAAAAGATGTCTTGCAACAAGTATCTTTTTGTGGTTCCTCTTTGCATGTCTTGAATCTCCTGTTGAAGGTTTTGCATTTGTTGGGTCAAAGCACTCATTGGATCTATGTTTCATGAGTCAACCTTTGTTCTCTTGGGAGCTCCTTTTAATTGATTGACATCAAAATCAATTGGTAGTTTGACACCTTGGTTGGCCAACATCAAAAAATATTTTTCTCCATCTTTTTCTAAAATATTCTCCATGAACTTGTGGAATTTAGGGTCTTGTTGAGTTGTTGAATGTCACCATTAGTGATTTCATCTATTTTAGGTTGGTGGAATCTATGAAAGGGATTCTCTTCACCTTCAACCATGGTGGTTTGAGTTTCAATTTCCTTTTCTATGAGTTTTTGTTTTTGGGTTCTTGTTAAAACTGGCATACAAGTGATAAAGTTTTACTATAACTTTGATCTTTGTTTAGGAGTGCCAAGGATATTCCTAAGTCAAACAAAATGATGGATTCTATTGATGAGACCAAAGTGAATATGATTGTACAACATTTTTTTTCATGATGAGGGATGATAGATCCTGATGATGAAACTCAACTAACAATCAAATGATGAGATTTAATGATTTAGGAACTTTAAGATGGTTTGATCCAAGTTTAGTTGATGGAATTTTACTTGCAAAGGCTAGTTTCTTCAAGTTTAAACTGATGTTTGAATGAGGAATAAACTCTGCATGGAAAGGATCCCTAAATCTGGTTTTAATTGTCTGACAGACATTCAAATTAGCTCTTTGTTTGTCTATTAGATGGACACACTAAAATAGAAACCAAATGCACTAAAAGATGGCACAAATGCGCTAAAAGATAGACTAGATGCGCTAGACTATTCCCTAGATGTGCGAAAACAGAAGGTGTATCCGTTGAATGATCTGATGAATGCATTGTAAAAGACTATGTATGTGCTTAAAGATGTTACAAATGTGCTGGAAAAGACCCTGGATGCACTGTAATATGAGCTAAATGTGCTAGAAAAAGCCAAAGATGTGCTAGACTACCCCTAAATATGGTTTAAGTTATCTGATAGATGTTCAACTTAGCTCTGTTGGAGTATCAGGTAAATGTGCTAAACAAATTGAAAATGTGCTGGAAGATGGGACAAATGCACCAGAATATGGCCTAAATGTGTTGAAAGGTATGATGGATGTGCTGAAATATAAACCAAATGTGCTAGAGTATGAGCTAAATGCGCTAGAAAAGAACTTAGATGCGCTAGAATATGGCCTAAATGCACTGAAAGCTATGATGGATGCACTACAATAGAACCTAGATGCACTAAAAAATGAAGCAAATGTGCTAGAATAGAAAGCTGATGTGCTAAACTAGAAATGGTCACCATTTTTGAAAGTTTTTCTAATTTTCTTGTTTTCAACTCAGTGAATTGGGTGTTTTCTAGATGAAAGATCTTTTGAATAGTGAGTTTTCCTGATTTTCTTGTTTGTGAACCATGTGAATTGAGTGTTTTCAATGGATGATCTCTTGGAAAATGATTTCAAACACAACAAGTAGTAAAACAATTGTTTCACCCTATGAACTAAACATTAAGTGTATGTTCAAGGATCTGGTCCAATCCCTTTGATTTCCATAGGTATTAAACAATAGCAAATAGATTAGTCACTTTTCTAATGTAAAGGGTCATTAATAACATCACAACCTACATCTTAGAACTATGTCAGCTCACACAACCATGTCACCTCCTAGAGGGCACCCATGTTTTTTCCTTTCCTAGGTCTTAACCAAAGTCGAATCCTCCACTTTTGGCCAGTAATCCCTGGTAGTTATATGGTGAGTATCTTGGGGGAAAATTCTTCCCTCCCCTTACACTGTGAATATTAAAAATGTTCAAAACTAACTCGGCTGGCTACTATACTTAAAGTTCTTAGTAAGGGTTTCCGTTTGGTGCAGCACATGATAGACTCCCTCAGGATACCTCCCAACCTTTAGAACAAAGGCTTTGGGGATGGTTATCAATGCACACTACCATTGATTGTGAGTTTCCTCACAATCATGTTTGATTATAGTGGGTTGGAATACTTGGCTTTAGTTGTTCCCACTTAGGTTGTTCTCGTGGGGTGAGTACTTTTTCCCACTATGGAAAGCCTTCTAAAGGTGTTATTGCAATAAATGAAAGAGTGAGTCTGGCATTCTGGTCACCTAGTAAAGGGGAGAACATAGGCCTATCACTTTACAAGTGCAACATACATGGTGTTCACTTAACCTTGTAATTAAAATAGATGCCTAATTTAATCAAAGGAAAGCAAAAATGACTCCAACCCCTGCAAACACCATTAGTAGTTTTAGATAATTGTCTTTGAAAACATTTAAATCACTTGCAAAATAGAAAGAAATCAATCAATTTCTAAAATTTTGAATTTCTGCAAATAAAGTTGAATGTGCTAAAACAAAAACCATATGCACCAAAAGATTAACTACATGCGCTATTAAGCACCCTAAATGCACTAATTTGGAAAGAAGAGAATGAAAATCCAAATCCTATATATGCTAGAAGAGAAGACAAATGCATTGAAAGATGCCATGTATGCACCGAAACAGAGACTAGATGCACCAAAAGAACTGACAGATGTGTTAGAACAGAGATCATATGTGCCAAAATATCAAGTATATGTGCTGAAAGAAGCTTTAGGTGTGCTACATTGAAATTCATGATCAAACCTGTAAACACAAACTTTCCATAAAATGTTAAAAATGGGGCTAGGCCCCATGGTGGGCACAAAGTTTATGTGTGTATAAAATATGTGAGTGCAAAAGTAAGTAATACAACACACCAATGAAACATTATATTAGAGAATAATAACAATCTAATCAAATTGAAACAAACAAACTCTCTAAAGTCATCCCATTGTCCTCTATCTCCAAGGATTTTTTAAGTCATTATGGCTCTTAGATTGTTTGTATGCACATGAATTGTCAAATGACAACCTAAAGAATGAGATGTTGGAAATGCAATAAACCTTTCTACATGATTGATTTCTAAAATGTTGTAGATGATTGTGCAAAGATTATGATAATGCTATGATATTGATAATGGAAATACTATGATGCAACTACAGTAATTTTTAAGATGCAGCTAATGGTAAAGCCATGATTAAACTAAATGATGCTAAGATGCAAATGTTATAATGCTAATGCTAAGATAATGCTAATGAAAATGCTCTCTAAACTTCTACAGAATTTAATTATGCTAGCTCTCTATGTGAAAATGTTGTAAATGAGGCTGTATTTATAGATTTCTCCAAGGCATAAGCCTATGTGGTAGGATTCAACGGTCTAGATTTGATCTGGAGAGATGAACGGTCGAATGTGAAGAGGTTAGAAAGAATCAAGAAGAGTGTACCCTTTAGAAGAAAAAATTGCCAAGTGTGAAGAGGAATCAAATGGAGGAGAAAGCCAAGTGTCTCAAAATTGGTTAGAATTTTTTGAAGATAAATGCCAATTAAGAATATTTAATTTTATAAGACATATGATGAGGTGGAAGATGAGAAGTTAGTAGAAATGTGACTAAATTCAAATTTAAAATTCGAATTTAATAAAAGGGAGTTAATTAAATAAAACAAACTAATTAAAGTTGTTTATTTAATTAAGACATGAAGAAAATGATTTAAGATAGGAAGAATTTAAGAAAGTGAACTATATAAATAAATTTGTCGATTTACTTATAAGTAGAAGAATTAAAGATTTTATTAATTAAATAACTTGTATTTAATTAATTTCCTCCAGACCAAATTTAGGTGTATACAATATGAATGTAACTACCAACTTGAAAATAGGTATTACAAGAAACTAATGTGCTATAGGATCGATGAATTTTTTTGGGGCCTATCACATACTGGTTATATTTGTTAAATATTTTAGTATTGCTTCATCATTCTGATTGATTTTTCATGTTCATGATACTTCTAGTAACACCTCCCTCAATCTATCTAAACCCAAATTTGAAGGTGAATTTACCCACTCACAAGAAGTAACTCATTCATGTAATTGTATGAGCATAAGCCTTACCCATTACCTATGTGTGACATATTCCTTAGCCTAAGGTTTTGGTGTTAGTATTTAGGATTAAATATGGATAAACATGTTTTATAGACAACATACCCATTGAATCCTACACCTATTTCTCATGACTTTTTATGAAATGGACAAGGTTAAGAATATGTTCAAAACCTTTTTCAAATGAAATCATTAACTTAAAGAGACAATAAGCCTCTTATCCTCCTAGGCAATATTACCAAAATAATCAAGTCCCAAGACCTCAATACCAACCCAATATGTAACAAAACCAACCTCCCTATAATAATCAAGAGAAATTCCATAACCAAACACAAATTCACTCTCAAAATTATTTATTTGTATGACCATGGACCAAGAAAAATACTTAACAATCTAGTCAGGTATCTTAAACTTAAATATTTTTTTTATTAAGGATACTTCTAGATGTGATGCTTTCCTTCCAATAATCCACATGCGCCTAGAGCTTGTTTGAGAGGGAATTTACAACAAAATATTGATGCACAAAGCTATGAAATTGATGCACAAATCTAGGAAGTTATTGCATAAATAATTTCATAGACAAAGCCTTTGATCCAATCTATGATAGTAAAAAATATTCTTTATACTACCCAAATTTAAATGGTATATCTTTGGGAAAAAATGAGGATATTTTATTATATAACATGCTTTAATCTTATGGATTGTGAAAGAAGAAGAAGAATATGTTGTGTTCAAAAAAATTACTAATAAATTTTATCTCCCCAAATTAAATTTTAATAATATCAAAAAAGATAGAAATGGAGGGATATCAATAGATGGTAGAAGGTAACTTAGTGATTCAATAAATAATTATCATTTAAAAAATACTTGTGGCACAAAGCCAACACATCTCATTTACATAAATTAAGTTTGATGTAGTGCAAGGATAAGGTTTACCCAAGGTTACCAATGCTTTATTTGAAATATAGAGATACCAAATGAATCCAAGAAATTAGCCAAAGTATAGCCTATCAACTCATTCAATGTAGTGGATAAATTAAAGAAAACCTAAGTAAAGGATTTTTCTCTAGGAATCTCTAAAGAAACATGAAGACACAATTGAGTTGAAAGATCAAGATACTCAAAAAGATAATAAATTTGCAATTCAACCCAAAGAAATTTAGGATGATAGCTAATCACTCTCCATAATTTTTATGCATTTAGATAAGCCAAATAAAACCTATTCCATTATATTTAAAAACTTATTATAAAAAATAAGGTACTAGATAATTCAAGTATAGATTTAAGATATAGCACTATTATTATGCTCAAGAAAATAATTGATGCCTTATGGTTAATTTATCAACCTATAGAGAAACCATAATAAACAAATTGTCATCCTCACTGTTTGACAAAAAAAACAAACAAATAAAGCAACATCAAAAGCTAGAAATTTAAAGAAAACAATCACAAAGATTTGATCACAAATAGACTAAAATAAGGCCAAAGTGTTAACTACCTATCTATTGACAATTCACCATCAACATCCTAAGATATGTCTTAACGGATAGATTGTTCCTACAATAGACATCATCAATAATGGATAATAGCCTGAAACCTCCAAAAAAATATGACAAGTGATACAACAACATTGTTTATCTTATTGTGATTTTATCTTTCTGATTTATCTTATTGACTCATTCCCAGGATCTCTCGAGGATGTCCATAAGGATTTAGAGAGGAAGGAATGGGGCAACTCTTGAGTAGGAATTTTTGTTTGCTTTGTTTGTTGGATATTTTTGTGATACTACCACAACAAATACTTGCTTTGTTATGTGTATGGAAGTTGTTTTGAGGTATTTCATGTAGTGGTTGCATGTTAGGTAGTTCATACCTCTATGTGTAGTTGGTCCAAAACATTTTAAAAAAGCTTCTCACCCATACACTCTAATAGGGTTTCTGTATGTCTAGTATGAGCAAGAATACTCCTTGATTGTAGAGTCAAATTCCATGCAATAGATACAAATCCACCTTGGTCATTAATACCCTGGTGCATCATATTTGTTTGCTACATCAATAAGGATTGCTAAAATTATGAAGTCTCCATGAAGCAAAAGTAAACTCATCAATGGCTAACAACATCAATTTTCTTCCAAATCCTACTAACATTTTCTTATATTTAAAATTTCTTCTGTTAGTCCTTCCACTTAAACTCATCACATTAGCTTATCGAAAAAAATTGTTCATTATCCAAAATTTTCACCAAATTTCTTGAGGGGGCACCATGCTATCTCACCCGGGGCATATTGGGGAAACTCCTAAGCAATTTTTTTTGAATTTTCTTTGACACAATACTCAAAATTGCATTGTATCAAAGAGGGACAAAATGTAGATACCCTAAATTGTCCTGATTGGTGAACAACACTAACTTTCACCCTGCTTCCCTAAATGATTAAATAATACGTTATTATTTAATTATTATCAAATTTTATATTCATCTATTAATTAAGTGATTTAACATTATTTAATTAATTCATCCTCAATCATTGCATTTCACATCATTTACATCAAAAACCCTAATTTCCGCTATTAATTAAATAATATTTAAATGATTTAATTCACTATTTTATCATTTATCCAATCTTTATTCCTCCTGATTAATTAAATAACATCAATTATTTCATTGTGTCACTAATTTACACTATTCTCCTAAATCAATTAAATTATTATCACTTAATAGTTTAATTAAATCACTTTCCCCCTTTCTAAATAGAATAATTAAA